>VDFB02000020.1:30494312-30519629 GCA_007258455.2 Sequoia sempervirens
TTTAGTGTAGATGGTATATGGTAGAGGGTTGAGGGTAGAGGGTATAGGGTTGAGGGTTGAGGGTTGAGAGTAGAGGGTGTAGGGTTGAGAGAGAGAGGGGGGTTGATGGTTTAAGGGTTTAAGGGTTTACGATTTAGGGTTTATAGTTTAATGGTATAGATGGTGTAGGGTTGAGAGTAAGAGACATGGGGTTGATGGTTTTAGGGTTTATGATTTACGATTTAAGGGTTGAGGGTAGAGGGTTTAAGGGTTTTAGGGTAGAGGGTAGAGGGTAGAGGGTAGAGGGTAGAGAGAGAGAGTTGAGGGTTGAAGGGTTGAGGGTTTAAGGGTTTACAGTTATAGTTTAAGGGTAGAGGGTAGACAAATCTATTTCACTCTAACCCCTCTCCCATTGTGAGGTCTTTCCCCCCACCCTAACTAGATAACTCTCTATCCCTCTCAAGTCTCTATCATTCTCAGGTCTCAGTCCCTACCACGCTACTAGGACTAATCTCTCTCACTCATATCCCCTCTCCCTCTATCTCAAGTCTCACTCCCTTCCTATTGATATGGTGGAAGCAGTTCAAAGCACCACATTTGGCGCTTTCCAAATTTGGCAACTGCCAAATGTGTTTTTTACCTTGAAACAGTAAAATAGGCGTTCACCCCATGATTCTGGCCCACATGCTTCTACTTTTGTCTGGTTCAGTGCTTAATCTGACAAAGGAACACCTTTTTTATGTAGTTGACTTCCTGTTGTACCAATCTATGCTTGATCCATCACCTTTTTGCCACCAATTTACATGCAGACAACGTAGATGAAGACATTTTGAAGTTTCTATATCATTTTACATTATCTCAAGTAATATATTCATTTTTGGTAATATTGAAATGTTTATATTTAGTATGTTTGTTTATTTTTGACAATAATCTAAATTCCTTTAATGATTTTATTAATCATAACAATTGGACATAGAATTCAACATTGAATTAGATGAGAGTTGCATAAAAAAGTTTATTTTTTATTACTTTGAAGAAAAAAATGGAAACCATGACATAATTTAGATGAATTCATGTTTAAACTTACATAAACGACATCAAATTAACACAAATTTGCTTATGAATTCTATTTGCATTGCTTATAGTAGCCTGTTTCCAACATGCTTAGATAAATGAATTCAACTTAACACAGGTTTTTTTGTTTTGTTTTGACAATTTATAGACCATTCATTTGATGATTTTATTAATCTTCATTGTTACATGTAGAATTGAACATTAAATTCATTATTACTGATGGTTGTGGAAAAAAATTTATTTTCAACTAATTTGGAAAATCTAAGAGCTTTCATGAACGTTAATATGCAAATTTCTATTTTGTTTTTGTGCCATAAAAAATTCACCTTCATCATGTGCTTCGATAATTTCAAGTGACTCAAGACATAGTTGGTTTAATGCAAGATTCCATTCATTCATATCATTTACTGTTCTTCCTTGGTAGATTTATGTATGAAAAATGTTGTAGCATATAGACATGTTTGGTAATTCCAAACAACTCACTGCCTTCTTTCATAAAATGCTTTGGTGTGTTCAATAAAATGCAATGTAATCAACGTTATCAATATGTTTCATAAAATGCATTACTTAATTTTTTTCTATGTGTGATTGTGAATATACAACATTCAACGTCATGCCAAGGAAACGACCAAAGCCTCTAACAGTGGAAGAACGTTTATTAAAAAATGCAAGGAGAAAAGAATAAAAAATTGCAGCTCGTGAAGCAAAAGAATTGCAACACATACAACCAGAAATTCCCGTGCAATCTAAGAGAGATGTACAATTGGAAAAACAAAGGGCACAAATGGAAAAACTTCGTGGAAGGACATGAATGGATCCCCAAGTTGGAGGCACATCATCAACCATAGGTGAAGTTCAATGCGCATCTCCACTTGAAGACACACCAACAACAACATGTGGTCTTCCAAGTACATCGAAAATCACACCTACAGTTGAAGACACACCATCAACAACATTGTGTTTCAAAAGTACATCAGAAAACACACCTCTATTTGAAGTCACTCCACAAACGACATCTCAAGATGGAGGTACAACATCGTTTACATGTCAATCTCAAGGTATGTCATCAATTGCACCTTCGATTGAAGGTACGCAATCTATCCCCGATGTTGTTGACATTCCTAATGTTGACACAAATTTACATTAAGAACTCCTCCTAGAGTTTTGCCTAGAAAACCTAGATTTTTTATTGATATCGATTCCAATGTTTTGAAATGGATGCCTGATAAGATGTCAAAATGTACATGTCAAAGAGCTGCACAAAGGATATGGAGTTTTTTTTTTAGAAGCTAAGTGAGGGTGGAAGATGCCAACTATTTGTTGAAATGATGAGGAAACTCAAATTTAAGCCCACCATGAAGGCTCTTGGGCTGAGAGTTTCAAATGACTCAAGTGAAAATTCCATTGTAAAGAACTTGATGAGTGCATATGAGAGTGTGGGTTCTACCTCACACACGAAGGATAGTTGTGGCACAAGACGTGTGATGACAAAAACACTATTAAGTAGTCAAACAAGGAACAAGGTGAACCTTACAAAGATAAGTAAGTCTTTGAAAATAAGTAGATCATCTCTAATGAGATTGAAAGGAAGGCATGAAATATTGGAGGAACCAAATAGAAATGAGTTATGGGCATTCTCGAGTAGAGTGCCACAGAAAGATAAAAGAATTGATCAAGGCTTGAGATCTTTAATAGTAGATTGTTGGAAGGATAAAACAAGGACCTATCATAATCAAAGAGATGTTGTAAGAAGGAGAATTGGTAGTAAAATCCGTGAGCCACATCCAAAGCATTGTTTGGATACCACTCAAACCCAATTTTTTGCTGATTTTGTACAAAAGTTTCCTAAAATTAAAATACGTCAAAGGTATTTTGAAATGCTAAAGCCTTTTTATGTCAAAATAAATCAAACACACACTACTTGTTGTTGTATAGTACATATTGATTTTTCTAACCATTATGATTTTTATCGACGTATATGTGTAGATATGCATACTGACAATGTTTTCCAGGAATGTAACATAAGGCCTCCACCCAAATCCTCAAGAGAATTCTTATCTTCCATTTTATGTGAAAGAGAGGATGGTCAAATTTTTTACAAAAAGTCATGTTTGGATGGCACATGTCATCATTGTGGTGGCATGCAACATTTTCCAATTTTCCAACACATGGCTAGTACACACACAATTGGAGACAAAATTGTCGAATTTGGCAAATACAAGACAGTGGCCTACAGTCTAAAAGATGGGAAAGAAGCAAAGAAGTGTGAATTGGTCAGTGATAAGATTCTAGTATATCAGTTTATGGGCATTTTCCGTGATCAAGTGGTCTATGAGTATGCAAGGCATACACATAAAGCTCAATGGTTGGACTCACAGTTCAAGTTATGCAAGGACACGTTTCCACTTCATAACATCATTTCAATTGTCGAATTCACGGAGAACTACACACTATAACCACAAAATGAGGTGCAATCACAGTACTACAACTCCACACATGTTGCTAGATTTGTGCATATAGCATTCATTCATGCAAATGATAGTACAAAGGATAACAGGAAAGTATTGAGGGAGTATCACTTTTACATCAGTGATGATCACACACATTCTATCGAGTTTGTGCAAGGTTGCTTTCAAATGTTCTATGTTGATCTGGCTAGCAGGGGCATATCATTCAGTCAACATATCATATGGTCAAATAACTATACATCGCAATTCAAGAACGCCAAAATGTTTTACTGGTTGAGCAGGATGCATAGGATCAGTGGTGTTCAACATATGTGGAACTTCTCAGAGGTTGGGCATGGAAAGGGGGAGCATGATGGATTAGGTGCATGTATCAAAAGAGCCCTTGCATGAGAAGATTTAAAGTACAAAGACAATGTAAAGTTGACAGATGCAATATCAATTGTCGAGTGGTGCAATCATGCAATGGGTCCAGGTAGTCAAGGTAATTCTTTAGTTCGTAGATTTTTTCATTTAGTAGATGATATAACATTGCAAAATATGAGGATTGTTGTACAATAATAGGATCGAGCGAGCTACACTCTTTTAGAAGCTCTAATGCAGCACATGGACTATCCATACGCAGAAGATGGCATGCTTTTGTTCTACATGTACACTTTGAGCATGGAATGATTGCGAGTCAACAGAGTGGGTTGAAGAATGGTCTGTAAGAATTCTAACCCCACTTGACACTTATTAGCTCCCGATGGCTCTACAAATCATGGAGATGCAATCATCTGTTGACTTTGATCATGTATCAGACCTTGTAGAACCAGGTAATATATCTTACTTTCAGGTTTTATTTTGATGTTCGTTAAATACATCTAACAAGATGAACATATCAATGTAGGGCACATATATGTAGTGATTGTAGATGAAGAAAATGAAGAGGGTACAAATTATTACCTGTGCTGTTGTATCGAGGCCAAAAATAAATTGGAGGCCCCAGTTATAGATGGAGAAAACATAGAATATCCTACAGGTTCGGTGGTTGTTATTGGAACATGGCTTAGAAGGTACCCAGTTAAGAATGTTGCAGTTTGGTTGTTTGAGGACTTCGACACGCATCAAAATATTCTTCACTACTCAAACCTTGTCATCGCCGCCAATGTTCATTTGATCAAATATAAGGGAAGAACTGCGAACAAGAACTTGTGGAAAGTGTGTGAGTTTGACCACAAGGAAATACTTGACACGATAAAGAGTAGAGCAGACCTGAATGGTTCCCTAGATTGATTGGTAAGTATGCACAATTGAATTTGTAAAGTCATGTTATTGATCATTGCTTTATTTCAAGCATTTAAGTTTGATTGTATAAGGGTTTGCAAAATTGCATTAATGTAGATATGCAAAATGATGGTTATATGTTGCTCTCTATTTGATGCAGACCTAGGAGGCCCAAACTCACTCAAAGTGTCAAACTGCCTTCAAGTGGCATCTAACAAGATTAAAAGGGCCTATTAGTCCAATCCAAACAACTCCCAAAGTTTGAAAACAACCAGAAGTAGAATTTCCCACTTTCACTTTTGCAACCCTATTGTCAGTGCAAACCTGGTTTTAGGCCCTTAACTCCAACACTTGAAAAACCAATGGATGATTCAGACACCCACTACAGAGTTACAAAACATATCTCAGGGTTAGACACAAGTCCTTTGGACCAAACTCCTAAAACTCCCAATCCTATGTTGTCCTAATTACGCTAGTTAGGCCTAAATTACAAAGCAACCCACCTTTAGACTTATCACAAACAATTGAAACTTTGGGAAAATATTTCCCATGCTCTCAAACCACTAAATCCACAATTAGTTTTCAGAGTTGACTCTTCTAACATAGCAAACTGTGAAACCCTTGATTTTTAGCCAAACTAAGAGGGTTTACTGAAAACCTACATTCCACGCCTCCTCAGATCTCAAAACCAACTCAAACACTCTTAAGAAACCTTGAAAATGCTTAATAATTCAAAAGAAATGACCTCCCACTCATATTTTACCAAACCCTAGACTAAAACCTCCACTTTCATGCATTTTCCCACATAAACTCAACAAGGACAGCAACCCAATCTACTTTATTTCTTTCTCTCAACATAAAAAACTCTCCCTAACACCTAAACATTATCCATGAGATCCAATACACCAATCAAATTGTGCACAGTTGGTGTATGGGCCTTCAAAACATGATAAAAGCTACAAAACCCCAAAACAGGGTATACCCGACAGTCATCAAGAAAAGAACTATAAGATGCTTCAAATATTCTTCTAAACCTTCAAACCAGACGCAAATCACTATTGATTCATGCCACTACAACATCCATAAATAATTTGTACAATATAATGATTGTACATTACCATACAGATCTGAAAAAGAGGGAAAACTCAAAAAATTCCTAAAAAACAGTAAGAAATCAATTGGATTTTCTTCCCAAAATCTCCAAGCCAACCCTTACAATGATGATTCCCACCTTTTTAAAGGTTTCCTTACCCAAGAAAACTGACCTACTGATCACCCATCAACCTGCAAAGAATCAAATTTCTTGTGACTAAGGTGTAGGTTCTCCTGCACCACTATTTGGTGTAGGGGCATCAAGCTTCGCTGGTTGTCATTAGGGTGATGAAGTCTTGTTTTGACTTGGATAAGGTAATATAGACAATTTATTGATTTTATAAGTATATTTTAGTGGTTATTAGTGAGTTAGAAGGTTTTAGTTGCAAATTTTCTAAATTAGTGCAAAGTGTCATTTTTCAAATTTTGAAGTGCAAGAAATGCATAGTAGGGAAGCTAAACGGTCAAGGAAGGCCAAAGGTCACTTGTGGCATTGGTCTTCAATAAATTATTGATTAAGGGAGTTGAATATATGTATGTGAATCTCTAATGAATGAGTGTGTGGAAAATAGTGGAATATTTTGTACAAGCATTGATCAATAAAGCTCTATTTTCTTTGTAAATCTGAGTTTGTTTTTCTCTTTTTCAGTGTTGTAGCAATTAATTGCATGAGCCCGTACTGAAGGTAATTGAATAAAAGTGTTTTTATTTGGGTAGAGGGATTTGTTAGCCACATTTTTGTTTTTGTGGCATTGAAATCCATCTTTTTTTGGGCTCTTAGGGTGGATTTTACTATAGGCGGGTCTAGTAGTCTAAATTTCAAGTTTTGAGTTCATCAAGTCATTTAATGGCTCGTTCCACCTAATGTATATATTGTAGCTCAATGGAATGATTCCATTAGGTGGGGAATAGGTTAGACTATGATTCTTGGAGCAGGGGAGATCATTTTGGAGTGATGGAATGTAGCCTTGGGTGTGAAAATGTGTGATTTTGAGTGGTTTTAGAGTGTGAATGGATAAAATCCTTTGGAGCAGTCATTTTTGAGAGTCTTTTGAGCATGTAAATACATCATATGGTATGTTTGGGGTGTTGTATGTGAGATTTAATTGTGGGAAGAGTGATTTTCAATAAGGCTCCTTGGAAAACCCAGGTTTGGTGGCTTGAGAGTGAGGGTTTAGTGGATTGGTAGCTTGGTGAGCGGTTGGAGCTCTAAAAATTGTGAAATCTTAAGGTTGGTAACCTATTTAATGACTTTACATGGTGTTTTACTTGATTGTAGGTGTTTGGGAAGGTGTCTCTTTGGAAAAGAGGCCCAATTGGCCTAGTTGCCCCTACAGTATAGTGGGATTTTGGAGAATACAATGAAAGACCCATCACCAGTCCTCTTGTGACCTTATGACCACTTCAAACACCCTTTTTTAAGCCTTCACATGCTTAATAATCCTTAATATTATGCTTCCCCCAAACTTCACCCACTTTTAGTCTCTAAAACCTCAAATTTCCATTAAAAAATGTGCTTCTCTCAACTAGGGCTTCATGCCCAAACATACACATGACCTCCCCAATCCTTTCAAACCTTCAAACACATCAAAACCCACTAGATCTCACTAAAATCAACCAGTTCTAGCCTTCTTCAAAACAAATTCTTCAATCTGCTACTTCAACCCATGCCTTTTAGGCCTGAATTCATGCATTTTATACTTGATTGTCATTTGAATTGTCATTAACAAAATTATATATTAACTTATATGTTTATCTTATTTTCCTCTTGTAGGAGTAGGTGTTGGAACACTTGAAGGAGTAGGTGTTGAAACACCTCAGGGAGGAGGTGTCAAAACAACTGAACGAGATAAAAGAAAAAGAGATGCCTAAAGAGGTATGTGTTTATTTTATTTTGTGTTTGGTAAATATGTTCCTATTATCGACAATTGTATGCTAACTTGTATCAATTTGATGTTTTTGTGTTCACCTATATAGATTGACATTGCAAAATTTGGTATGATTGGTTCTTTGAAAGGGGAATATTCTAGGACTCATGATGGTTTGAAGAGATGTATATATATGAGGTAATCAAGATTTTAATTTTAGAGTTCAATTATAATTCAATGTATATTGGTTTTGATGTTAATTATTCGATTTTAAATTATATAATATAACTAATCTCAATTTTGGTTTGAATTTTTCTTGTGTAGTTACCTTCATAGCCAAAGAGTGATTGAAAGAGGCTTCATTTTGATGATCCACTAGTAGTTTAGGATGAGATAGACATTTTCGCATGTATATTATGAATAGATATCAAGATGGCATATGCCACACTTTGTATAACTTTGTTTGAGTTGGCGTTGATGACATTTTTGTATATGGACATACACTTGATTATTGGATAATTTCATATATAGAAGTTCAAAATTGAAATAATGTGTTCGTCATGTGCATGTTGAAATTGTTCAAAAATTTAATCTTTTAGCAATGGTTAAATATCAATGTACAATATCATAAAAAATAATGGTTATATTATATAGTTGACAATAAAATAATGAATAATGGTTAAATTATATAGTTTAAACAACTTTGAAGACAAGAACAATGGTAAAGTTTAACATTTTAACTTTAAAGTTTAAAAACACATATATGTCATTGTCTTACACTACATATTTCATATTGCATTATCATTACATATTGAAATACAAAAAATATCATAGTTTTATGTTGATAAACATGCCAAAGTGATGCAGAGCAGAGAGGAAAACTCTCAACAAACCAACTACCCTTTAATCTTCTTTCCAAACACAAAACACCATTGGACAGTCATGAGTAGGGTACATAAGCACTAAATCAATAATCATCTTCCAATGAAACACTCACCAACACTCCAAAACTTAAAACCCTCACTTTTGACAAGTTTCAAAGGGGGTTTATTGAAAACCTCACCTCTAGACCTCTCCTCACCATTTGAATGCCTCCAACACCTTCAAATATGTCTGTCCTTGCTTAATTAACTTTTAGAAAGTGTTGCCCCAAGTGTTTTCCATCACTACCTACTCTTAACCTCCAAATTTCACTCGAAACACACATTCTTGACAACTAGGCATCATTCCCAAACCCCCAAATGGCCATCCCTGCTCCTGAAATCATGCACATACCCCCTACACCTAATTATGCCATTCCACCAAGTTACAGACAATGGGTGGAAATTTCCATGCTGCCCCTGTGGAAAAAGCGTGAATTTAGGCCTAGGAGGCATAGCTTGAAGTAGCATATTAAAACAATAGTTTGGAAGAAGGTTAGAACCTAATTGTTTCAGTGTTATCAAGTGGAGTTTGATGTGATAGAAGGTCTACAAAGGCATGGTAGGTCATTTGGATGTTTGGGCTTGGTGCAGGAGCACCAACCTTCTCTCTATTTTCCATGAAGAGTTTGATAGGCAGTGTGTTTGTTAGGGTGTTTGTGTTGAGTCCATGAGTTCAAATAAGGTCCTAAGTGACCATTCTATGGTACTTGGTCAACTTTTAGGGGCTTATGTATTCATTTTGTAATGATTGTAAATCAAATGGAAAGGAGTGTCAAAGTTGTCAAGGTGGCGTCAAGGGTGGTAGTATATTGTTTTCTTGAATAAGACTTGGTTTTTAGGTGAATAATGTCTCATTAGACCCATTATAATAGAGGTGATTAAAAGGGTCAAAAAGAGAAAACATCACAAAGCATGTAATGATGTTATTAAATTGTGTAAAAGATGAAATTGTGATCTCCAACGGTCATAAGTGGTTTAAATTTCAGTTGAGAGGGTAGTTGGTAATTGGTTGAAGAGGAGAAGCCTTTAAAAAGGCATGAGGACACCATTTGTAATGTTGGCTTGAAGTTTAAGGCATTGGCACTAAGAAAATTCTAAGTTTTCTTCATTTTTCTGTGTTTCTTTCACATTTTGTAGACCTGTACGAGCTGTACAGATTGACATTTGCTATGTAATTTTTCATTTCTCGTGGAGGACTGTGTTAGCCTTATTTTGCATCAGGTTTGAAAGAATTTAATAAAAATTTGTTGAAGAAATCATTGTTTTCCTGTGACAGGTCGAGAGCACCCTATTGAGGGTTTTGTGATCAAAGACATGTCTTAAAGGGCCCTTACATCGACTGTATCTACTGTAACTAGTGTAATGGGCCCTAGGGAGTCTGATTAAGTTATAGGTTGCATGATTAGAGTTGTGGGAAAGGAACAAAGGAGATAAGCCTATTGTCCTCTTGATTTTTGTTAAAGAAAACACATGAAAATGGAGCCCTCAACCTAGGGTTTGTGAAAATCAATGAGAGTGTGGAGTTTTTTTCAACTTTTGAGCACATAAGGGTCAGAATACACATGTTTGAGTTGGTGGCATGGTCTGGGAGGTTGTGCAAGTGGGATTTTGAATAAACCCTCTTGGTTCATGAAATTCAGGGTTTTGTGGTTTGCTATGTTGGAAGGGTTAACCCTGGGAACAAATTGTGGTTTCAGAGGTTTGAGGGCATAGGAAATGCTTCCCCAAGGTTTCAATGGCCTATGAGAAGTTTAAAGATATGTTGCTTTGTAATTTAGGCCTAATCAGCCTAATTAGGTCAGTGTAGAAGGGGTGATTTTAGGAGGTTGGTCCAAAAGAATTATTTTTGAATTTGGGATATGTGCTACAACTCTAAAATGGGTGTCTAAAACCATCATATGTTTGTCAAGTGTCTTGGAGAGTATTTGAGTAAAAGGCCAAAAATTGGGTTTGCACTACTACAAGAATTCATAGGTGAAATTGAGAAATGGTGCTTCTGATTGTTTTATAACTTGCAAGATTGTTTGAATTGATTTAAAGGACCATTTTAATCTTATTAGATGCCTCTTGAAGACAATTTTTTAATTTGATTGAGTTTGAGTCTCCTGGTCCACTAAATCCCTTGAGAGTATGAAGTGCAAAATGGCTCCAAACTTTAGTATGACGTTACTCGGACACCATGAGGCTTAGAAACTTCTCATCAGAGCCTATGGGATCATTTTGTTCCCCTCTACAATAACCTCTCTCTATTTTTTCTATCTCAAAGGTGTTTTCCTGTGGTGGTGAGATTTCTTTTGGGGGAAAAGTTGTCAAATGCAAGTAGTGCAAAGTTGCAAAGTGGTGCAACTTTCATTCGCAACTCATGTGACCAAACTAACAGTTCCAACACATCCGAGTGGGTACGATTATGCTATAAATGGTCCTCTTTCACACCCAAAGGCGCCGAATCGCTCCAAGCTACGTTCAACTGGTTGAATCCTTAAGAGTCCGAGTGCAAAATGGTGCAAACTTGGATGACGTTAGCAACAACGATGCTTAGAAACTTCTCGTCTAAGCCTATGGGATCATGTTGTTCCCCTCTACAATAACCTCTCTCAATTTTTGATATCCGGGCGAATTTTCTGTGGCTGAGATTTCTCTTGGGGAAAAAGTTATCAAATGCAAGTAGTGCAAAGTGGTGCAACTTTAGTTTTGCAACTTCGTGTAACCAAAATAACTATTCCAATGCGTCAAGTAATGCGTTTATGCTAGGAATGGTCATCTTTTCACCCAAACACCTTGAATCACTCCAAGCTACGTTCAACCGGTGAATCCAAAGAGTTTGAAGTGCAAAATGGCTGCAAAATTCAACATGACGTTACTGAGACACCGTGATGCTTAGAAATTTTCTTTCTAAGCCTATGGGATCGTGTTGTGCTCCTCTACAATACCCTCTTTTGGTTTTCACTATCTCGGAGGCATTTTTCTGTGGCAGCGATATTTCTCTTGGGGAAAAAGAAGTCAAATGCAAGTAGTGCAAAGTTGCAAAGTGGTGCGTTTCATTTTGCAACTTCGTGTGACCAAACTAACTGTTCCAACACGCTTCGTGGGTATATTTATGCGAGAAATGGTCCTCGCGCCAAACCACCGAATCACTCAGCTCGTTGGTCAATCCCTTAAAATCAGTGCAAATGCACGCAAACTTCAACATGAGTTACTTGGACATTGATGCTTAGAAACTTCTCATATGATCCTATGGGATCGTGATTTTTTCCTCTAAAATAACCTCTCTCAGTTTTTTCTATCTCAGAGGTGTTTTTTTGTGGCGGCGAGATTTCTGTTGGGGAAAAAGTTGTCAAATGCAAGTAGTGCAAAGTGGTGCAACTTTCATTTTGCAACTCGTGTGAAAAAAATAACTATTCCAATGCATCTGAATGGGTACGTCTACACTAGGCATGGTCCTCTTTCACACCCAAACGCGCTGAATCACTCCGAGCTACGTTCAACCGGTTGAATCCCTTAAGAGTGTGAAGTGCAAAATGCCTGCAAATTTCAGCATAACGTTACTCAGACATTGTGATGCTTAGAAACTTCTCATCTAAGCCTATGGGATCATGTTGTGCCCCTCTACAATAACCTCCCTCGGTTTTTTCTATCTCAGAGGTGTTTTCCTGTGGCAGCGAGATTTCTTTAGGGGAAAAAGTTGTCAAATGCAGGTAGTGAAAAATTGCAAAGTGGTGCAACTTTCATTCTGCAACTCATGTGACCAAAATAACTGTTCCAACGCATCTGAGTGGGTACGTTTACATTAGGAATGGTCCTTTTTCACACCCAAACACGCCGAATCGCTTTGATCTACGTTCAACCGGCTGAATCCCTTAAGAGTTTGAAGTGCAAAATGGCTGCAAACTTCAGCATGACGTTACTCGGACACCGTGATGATTAGAAACTTCTCATCTAATCCTATGGGATCATGTTATGCCCCTCTACAATAACCTCTCTCGGTTTTTTCTATCTCGAAGGAATTTTCCTATAGCGGCGAGATTTCTCTTGGGGAAAAAGTTGTCAAATGCAAGTAGTGCAAAGTGGTGCAACTTTTGTTCTACAACTCGTGTGACCAAACTAACTATGCCAACACATCTGAATGGTATGCTTATGCTAGGAATAGTCCTCTTTCACACCCAAATGCGCTGAATCGATTCGAGCTACGTTCAACTGGCTGAATCCCTTAAGAGTCTAAAGTGCAAAATGGCTGCAAACTTCAGCATGACATTACTCAGACACCGTGATGCTTAGAAACTTCTTGTATGAGCCTATGGGATTGTGTTTTTCTCCTCTACAATAACCTCTCTCGGTTTTTTCTATTTTGGAGGCATTTTCCCATGGCGGTGAGATTTCTCTTGTGGAAAAAGTTGTCAAATGCAAGTAGTGCAAAGTGGTGCAACTTTCGTTCTGCAACTCGTGTGACCAAACCAATTATTCCAACATGTCCGAGTGGGTAGTTTTACGCTAGGAATGGTCCTCTTTCGCACCCAAATGCGCCGAATCACTCCGAACTATGTTCAACCGGTTGAATCCCTTAAGAGTTCGAAGTGAAAAATGACTGCAAACTTTAGCATGACGATACTTGGACACCGTGATGCTTATAAACTTTTCGTTTGAGCCTATGGGATCATGTTGTGCCCCTCTACAATAACCTCTCTTGGTTTTCTTTTGGAAGGAAAATAAATATGTCTAAGTCAAGAGCAAGTCTGCCCAATCTTGGCAAGGCACAAGCAAAGTCCGCCATGCCCATGGTCAAGGAAAATGTCGAAGATGATGCAAAGTCCACTTGGGAAAGAAAAGCTATGTCCAAACTACTGTTAAGTCCACCCTTGGCTTGAATAATGCATAGCTTGTTTGCAAGCACCTATTTTAGGCTTTTAGCCATAGCAATAAGGCAGAGAATTGTTTGATAAAATGCTTTGGTAAACATGTATGAAAAATGTGGTAGCATAGACAAGGCAATGAATTGTTTGAAAAAATGCCTCAAAGAAACGTGGTCTCATGGTGATGGAATGGCATGAAAATCCATGGTGATGGAATGGCATGAAAATCCATAGCAATTTGCATGTCATGGCTTTCCATCACCATGAGACCACATTTCTTTTAGGCATTTTTTTTCAAGCAGTTCATTGCTTTGTCTATAGTATTGCTTGCTATTATGCTTTTGATAGATTTTTTCCAAGCATCCATAGCTTGTTCAAAAGCACTTGTTTTATGCTTTTAGCCATAGCAACAAGGCAATGAACTGTTTGACAAAATACTTTGTTTGACATATATGAAAATTGTGGTAACATAGACAAGGCAATGAACTATTTGATAAAATATGTCAAAGAAATATGGCCTCATAGAATGCCATGATAACAAAATGCAATTGGTAGTTTCTCCTACTTATTAGCTATGCAATATGAAGTAATTGCATAATTGCTTAGGTTGACTTTGTAAAAACTATATTGTAATTGAAATTTTGTCATCTATCAACATCTAGTTATTAGTTATGTAGTGTGAAGTAATGCTTTGACTTTGAAAGATGTGCAATAAAATGTAATCAACGATATGAATATAAACTACAATTTTATTTTATTTTACAATTCATTAGTTAAAATCTTTATTTTATTTGCTCTCTATATCTCTATATGCTATGGAAATACCTTTCAATTTCAAAATAAATAGATTTTATCTCTTGTTCTACAATTTTTTACGTTTTTTTAAGTATGATTTTTTCCCAACTTTTTAAAAAATCTTATACTTTTGGTTTGTCAAAATTTTCCCCAAAATATTTTTGCTGATATGTATTTGAAGCATGAATCATACACGTGAATACATGCAATATGCGTGAAGTATACATGTGAATAAGTGAAGCATACATGCAAATAAGTGAGCAACAAGTAATTGAAGCATTCCAAAGGATACAAACCACTAGGAATGGAGCTTATTTACACAATACGTTTTAGATGGAGCTTATTAAGAAATCAACAGTACTTAATTAAGCATTAGATGTAAACAAAATCCATGCCTACAACATTCAAGCATACGATTTACACAATACACATGATAACATCACTCAAGAATGGCAGTAGCAAAATAAGATTTTTTTGATCAAAAAGTCGTAAGGTATACAATGATATATATTGATAAAAGCATATAGAATATATCCAAAAAAGCCATATTATGGACATAAAATGACAAGTATATATCGCTTGTACAAAACATATGTTCCAAAATGCCACAGGCATACAACAAACGACCCTAATACAGTCATTTCCCTCTAGGGGAAGGAAATAGATCTCGTGTTGCCTTTGAAATTCGGCTGGATGGAGTGACTGTTGGTTCTCTGGTCTTTCAAACACGCTCACTAGTCCTCCTCTCTTCACTCTGGACCTTCAACTAATACCATAAAATGTAAAGATGTTAATACACAAAAATTGAATTGTGGAATGACATATAACAAAATATAATCACTTACCACATACAAATAGTCATTATTCACATTTACATCATTACCACGTCCACGATTTGGAGTGACAACCACCTGTAGCAACCATCAAGATAGAAATTAAGCTACACAAAAGTATCGTGAAAAATTTCTATAATAGACCATAAAAGAGCAAATATAATGTCAAATCGACTAATCTATTGCATACCTCTCTCAATGGATTAGAACTGGTTATTGTTGCAGCAACTCCGTGGTCCATCGTGCCACCAACATCACCAGGGTTGTCTGATGTCAACATCTGCAAATGGTAAATGAAAGAGTAAATAGTAGGGTGAACTATTAGATGTTAATGGGATGGGATTAGGAAGGAATAAAGGAACAAAAATTGAATTAGGAGAAGATAATGTGACATGATCAAGGAATACAATGCAATGTTTGTGTTTCTCATCAAATTTTTAGATTTGTATATGCAAAATTACGAAAACTAGCTAACATTGTTTTACAACACCATTATTGAATAAAGGCTACCTAAGTGTAAGGTCCTTGAGGAAATGAATTGCGAGGTGTGGAGGTCGAAGGTCCACCAGGAAACTATTTGAAATCCAAAGCATGTTATGAGACAAACATTCAAATATAAAATTCAACTGTTCAAATGCAATAATAATATCTTTAATACTAGTTGCATACCTATGGACTCAACGTCGAGAACGAATAAGGGTCTGTAGGAATGGGGAACGTCTCATGAACACTCCGACCCTGAAATTTTATCAAATCGAAATTCTACTAATTTGCTTATTCTTAAATTTTAAAATATAATTTAATAAACAACATTAAATGAATTTTTGTTGAATTTTACTTGATTGTCAATGCTGAATGTATCATTCAACAAATCATTTGTGAAATCCATCGCCTCTGCAACTGATGTAGGCTATGTAGTTGCATCTTGAACACTCTGATAATCGTACATGCAAACTGCACCACAAGCGCCACAATGGTGGGGTGGAGCTCGGGGCCTACATGTCTCCTCCACACCAAGCTCTACTAGAGGCCTCACACACTGTAAAATGGTCTAGGTGAGTTAGCCAATCGAATCCAACGTGTCCACCTCTACACTATCCTTAACAATGGAAGGAACGACGACATGTTCCACCATGGGTCTAGCCAAGGGTCTCGGTGCCAACTGTGGATTACGTCATGCAGCAGGTCTATCATGTGTGGGGCCCCCACCTCTACCCTGAAAGTCTAAGATGTCAAAATAATTTGGCATCTTATTGAGGATAAACTCACAATAGAGTTTCCTCAAAAAGTACAAGTGGTACCTAATGGTTATTGCATGGAGGTTGGTCAAATACCATCCACCACCGCGCCCAAAATTTATTTTTAATTAACTCATGGTGGCACCAATGGATGGGGAACCTCCTGCATGTATGAGACAAAGGTGCATTGGTTTTCGGGTCTATAAATAGGGCACACAAGTCAGCTTTGCTAATTTTTTGTTTTTTAACATCTGCATATGACAAACCTCTAGCATAATATTGTTTTATCTCATGCCTCTTATTTGACCAAAAAATTATTTTCTCGCTCATTTCTCCTACATGAGAAACAATTGACTTCAATGATTCAGCAATCCCTCTCCTATAAGGGTGGGTTTCGACATGCTCAGTTAATCTTCCAATTAATTGTTCAATGTCTCTTTTATTGTTTTCAATTTGATTTAGAATATTTTCTTGTGTTCTTTGAGGATGCCTATGAATTGATGGAGGGGTTTCAAGTTGTTCTTGAATAGGAGGCTCTTCCTGAGGGGGTGACTGTGAATTCTCAAAGTTTTGAGGTGAAGATTCATTCCCTGATAATTAGAACAAAATTTTATTATAAAAACCTATTTCAATTTGCATTCTAAATCAAATTCGAAATAAATTGAATAAAAATACATACCTCTTTGCAATCTTCAACGTCTTTGACGTGTTGGTGACATCCTTGTGAAAGATAGCAAGCTAACGATGCAAATAATGGATGATATTTGGCAAGCGCGAGTTGCAGACCTCCAATCCTCCAAGCCAAGCCACAGGTTGAAGACAAATGAGGGTTTGAAATACGTTTTGTGCTTTTATTTTTCTTTTCAATTTGGCACATGTGAAGTTCCAAGTCATTTGGCGTGCACCAAATGGCCAATTTCGACATTTTTTGCAAATTTTTACAATTTGACACCTAAATTGTGTCACAGATTGGTGCACTTACCCATACATATTGGTTGATTATTGAATATATGTGATAGAGGTCGATTTATATATAAATGGAATATATGTTGAGGCTGACTTATCTGCAATATAGTGTGCAATTTTTAAAGGTGTTTAGGGAGTAAACTTAGTCAATGTTGTTGGAAGACATCATGGTCTTTGAGAGCAGAAAATTATTCAAAATTGAGAGGCGTATATCATAATGAGTAAAGAGCGAACTATATGCAATATATATAGTGCAACAATTAAGTCGATTTGAAAAGTAAGACTTGGTTGATGCTTTATGATAGAATATATTTGACAAGTAGTAAATTGCAATTACTTGAGATGCCTTGTCATGGATTAAATATCAATAACAAGTAAATGCAAATGCATAACGAAAGGATAAGTTACAAACGGGCGATGAATTAGTCAAAGCTAGTTTAAATGAGACAAAGCGACTCATCATAGACTTAGTCGACTGTACACAAGTTTTGCATTTTGAGAATAGACCATTTCAAAGAGAAAAGACCACACCAACTTATAGGGTGAATGGTTGCTTGTTTGGTGCTATATTAAGAGGTCATGATTGTTGTAGAAGTTCATTTTGAGAGCAATTTGAATGTCACCTTTTGATCATGTGTTGTTTGAAATAGTCGTATATTGTTGTCTACTAATGAGGTCGATCTATGACATTCTATGCTGAGTATACTCTTTGTTTATACACCACCTTTTAGTTGAGTTGAGTAAGTTGATTTGCATGGATGTTGTTGTCAATTTGCATGCCTTTTTTGTAGGCTAGGGAGTCTCCTTGCTGCTATATAAATAGAGTAACAATCTCTCTCTTTTGGGACGAATTCCAGACAGCTTTTGCTCTGCATTTTATCTGCATTCTATCTACATTTTATACACATTCTATTACATTTCTATTTTATTCTGAGTATTACGAGAAAGCTTTGAGTATTTAGAGTAAAGAATATTATCAACTTGAGGGAAGGCTTTATAAAGGCATTGCTTGTGAAGTCAAAGTAAAGCTAGTGGAAGCTGCTAGAATAGAGAGAAGATTGTCATTGAATAACATGGAAGGAAGAGGGCATCGATGGAGGAAAATGGGATTTACACCTGCCATTGTATTTTCTCTAAGATACTCAAGGCCCATTAACAAATGGGCATATCAAGTTTAGATCTACACCCAAATAAATTAAAACCACGACCTAAGTATTGTTACTGGCTGTAAAAACAATGATGTAATTTGAGTGGGAAATATGAACAAAGTTTTCCTTATATTCTGGAGTGCACAAACGCATTGAAATGGGAGGTGGATTCACATGACAAAAAAATGAAGAAGAAATTACTACCAGTCTTGATCCTTGTCCATTACTGAGATCATTTCGAGATTTCAAGAGAGCCCCCACATAGAAACTAGGCATCTTGGGTAGGGACTTGCGTGACTCGTGATGTTGCACGATGAAAACTAGGCACCAAATCTGTTCGCACCATAGCAAAGCCTTCAACCACAAATCTGTGCAATTCCAATGTAAGAAAATAGCATGACACCATCAAATCTCAAGGCTCGGTAGTGTAAAATGGCCCCTCTATCGTTTCCTTGGGCATTACAGATTTCCCCTCAACATGAGACTAAAGAAATAATAGGAATTTTTACTACAACAAATTATACGCACTTTAATGAAAACTATAAAAAATGAGGTGCCTTACTTAGCCACACAATGCAGATTGTGATGAAAATTCTCTCCAAATTATGCTTCACAACCTCTGGCCAAAACAAAGATTAAAATAAAAAATGTGTGTGGCAGCCAAGTATATAGGAAATACCAAAGACTATAATATTTTATACACCCTCCTTTATTGAAGATAACCAAAAGGATTAAATATTAAATAATGTCTTACATTGGGTTTCAAATTTGCCCTCGTGTAGCACTGCAATGACACCAAAGCTTTATATGTATTAAAATTTTTGAAGACTAAAAGTAAAGTCTTCATAAAGAATTTTGTACTAAGTTTTAAAATTTAGCCATTTGAGTGAGTGAGGAGAATGGGAACTTGGTGCTTTGTAGCAAAAGAATATGTGATGGAACATTTATTTTCCTCCTAAAGCCTTTCAATATTAGGGAAAATATTAAAAGTTTCTCTTTCAATATCCGCTCCTTTGAAATTAAAATATGTGAGACGTATGAAAGATATAATATATTATTTTTATTTTCAAAATTCACATATGAAAATATATTTATCTTTTCAACTATGTAATATAGTTGATGTACAAAACATTATATTGAAGTGTTTCAACTTATCATTCACAATACTTAAAATAATATTCAATTAAATAATATATATAATTAAAAATAAGTAAGCATAAAGTAGTTTGTATGAGTAAATTAATAAATTGATATTAATATTATGGGAAATATTAATATTTATAATAAGTTGTAATGATCATGTTAGTGTGAATAATGGACTATGGGACTTTTGTTATGGTATCTTATTCGTGGGTGATCAAATAAAGATAGTAATGCCAATATTGACTCGATTGGTCATCTACCACAATATTGATGGTATCAGTATTTAAATAACAATTGTTTAATAAACTTACCCTTGTTTAAGATTAAATTACTCTTGGTTAATACTATAATGACACCTTCAAATAAGTTGACTATATGAATAGGCAAATAGTAATGAAAGTTATAGGTTTTCTACTATAACTAACTATTCTTATTTGGATGTCACTACTACACTTATAATAATCTTGACACATTGGTAAATAGTAAGAGATGTCACTATGTCCTTTTGTAAGGTTAACCTACCATCCTATTAAGATAAACCATAATCATTGGTTGGATCTTCTATTTGTAGTATTTGATCTTTTTTAACTGTGTTATTTTATATAATTTCTTTACTATGGAACCTAATTAAAATAATACAAATGAAAGAATATTGTTACCAATAGAATACTTCAATTTTTATTTTAGATATAATACTATTTAAACTATGAATAACACTCGTTGTATGGTTGAGCGTTGGCTAGTTACCAAAAAAAACTAAAATATATTTTATATGTTTATATACCTCAAAACTTCTATTGAACCTAGTTTGATGGACCATTTAATGCACTTAGGTATGATTTACACCTAAATTTAATTAAGGTAACTTGGAGTATAGGATGCATTACTATATAGTTGTTTCTTACCTCCATCTCCTCAAGAGAATACTCAGATGCAAGATCTATGCTTAACTATAAACATACATATCATGTTTTTCCAACTCTAGATAATGGCATAAAGTCCTGAAGAGGATAAAAATGCTAATTGAAAGGTTTTAAGCTAGCTTGATATTTATAAGGATGTTAGTTATGGAATTCCAAATACCCAAGAGGATATACCCTCATGAAGTCTAAGCTTGTGGAGATACAAACTCAAGTTGTCAAACTATGGTTCATCTATTTTGGCCCCTAGGGTTTTCTTGCTTTTCTTTACTTTGAGTTAATATTGGTACATTGTATTGACTTAGCTTGTGACTTGATTGTGTGCTTTGGAAAACAAAATTGTGTGAGTTAGTCATGTGTTGTAATCGAAATTTAAAATTTGTGTTTCATCCTTAACTATATTTGAGTGTTAAATTTAGGGCATTACGTTCTCCCTGAATAAATCTTTAAACCCATCAACATAAGTTCTACTTAAAAAATGCAAGAAAAACTAGTAGAAAACATTATACTCAAAATCATGTTATTAGACACTAATAGCCTTCAAAATATCTATGTGCTTGAGTCGAGTAACATTTATCCCCCTCCAATAGAACAACAACCTTCATAATATACTCTAGAGAGTTCATATACAGAAAGAACAAGTAAAACTTCAACATACATGCCAACATAATAAAAAATATATGGTAGGACTAAAAGAGGAGAAAAAAATAAATACTAAATGACTAATAAAAGCGTCTCTTCAAAGCCTAGAGTTGGATTCATTGAGCATATTAAATGAATTTCCTTGAGAATGATAGATATCACAATAAACTAATAGTTTATAGTTGGGTTGAGCTCAATAAACCAATATGCACAAGCAAAGACTACCTCCAACTTAGGCTAAGAATTTAAAATTGTGTATTTAACAACTCTTTAAAGTTTAGAAAAGCATTAGATTAAAAATTGTAAGTATGTGAGGCCATATGTATAGGGTGTATTAATTCCCATATCCATAACTTATCATTAGTTATGTCTTTATAATATAAGAATTAAGATTATTTACTATACAAGTTTTAATCATTAAAATGTAAACATCAAATAATGATATTATATATAAAATACATGTGTATGTATGTATGTCTACAAATATGCATATTATATATTTGTAACAACATATGATGCAAGAGCATCTCGGGGGTAGAGCAATCCTCATCACCTAAAAAAAATAAAAAATTGTGTTTCAGTTTGGTCATTTATTTTATTTTCTGTTAGTGCAATTTTATTTGTGACAACCAAGAAAGAGGAAAAAGTGGAGAAATTGAATTTTAATTCTCCTTCTATTCATTTACAATTGATTGCAATTCCTTTTCTTTTATTTCTCACATTGGTGTTGAAATTGAAGAGGAATAATAAATTCAAAATAACATTTTAATTATTCCCCATTTACTTTGTAATTTATTATTTTCTTGTTGGGGAGATGAATAGATTTGGGTGTAACATTAAGAATATGAGAGTATGAGTTAAAAAATAAAATTGGATAATAAAATTCAATATGCAGCTGGAAGGTGATGGGACATAGAAGGAATGAAGAGACAATGAGAAAAAAATATATTACATAGCCTTAAAGAAAAGAGAAAAAAGGGTTGAAATAATGGCTAGAGTTTGCACAACTAAAAAACAAGAGAAGAGGCAGCCAAGGATGAAGGAAGAAATTTCCAGAGGAGAGGAGTTTTGAAGGAGAAGCGTGCAGATTAAAATAGGGAAAAGATGAGGTTGCACCTCATGTAAAGAAAATCATTTATGTAAGAAAGAGTAGATTGTATTTTGCCTGTAGACTAAACAAGTAAAATAAAATGAATTTGAAATATGATTTTTGAAGTATTTGAATTGAGAAGATGAATAGTGAAGAGTAAATTGAATTGGTAATTTGTTATGGTTTATTGCTTGTGGGCAAATTGATCCAATTAAACTTAAATTTGAATAGAACTTGTAAAAATTTAATGCCCAGAATGTTCAATTGATTGGGTTAATTAAATTGCTATCATTGTTGTGAAATGTTGAAATAGATTTTTAAATTGACAAATGAAATTGTCAATCTAAGTAAAGTTGGCTGCAAAATTTGGCAGTCTAATAAGGCTCTCAAATTCAGACTGCATTAACATATCACATATATGTGTTATGTATAACATAACCAATACTATATATATATAGTACTAGTGTAACTTAATCAATATATATGGATATATAAAAATATATTTACAAGTTAGTCTAATTAATTGAAACATAACAATTATTGCCCAACATAATAGAATACATAACCATAAACACAAACACAAAAATACTAACTAAACTAATCAAGTATAAAATTGATTCACATATAATAAATTATAAAATTAAAAATATATCAAGGGGTTTACACAAGAAAAGAAAATCCAATAGATGATTCCAAAATCATCATCAAAATATTGCCATTATCTTATGCAATACTAGGTGCTCCTTCTTTGGAAAAATATGTTTATGTGGTTGTTGCTATACCTATCAAGATAAATAATTTCACCCATTAGATTATATTAGTTAATATTAAGTAATTAATTAAATCAATTATCAAACCTATATTCATTGTCTCCCCCCAACTCTACAATCATTATCGTTAATCCATAAGATAACTAACATAATAATACATAATCAACCAATATCATAGAATGGATGAAATAATTTTAGCTAATTCAAAAAACACATGACATACTACCCCCTTAATTTACTATAATCCTCAATACTAAAAATAATAAAATGGTTTTTACTCAAATATAATGTTTGAATAAAATAAGAATTTTTTTTCTTCATAAAATCATTTTTATCTCAAGTGGAATTATTAGGACTCATCAAATCCCATAGGACATACTTATTGAATGGTGTAATTGTGTAACTTGGTGTTGTGTTGGTCTTATATTTGAACTGGGTTGAGCATTATTTTCCCTTTCTCGACTTGTAGGTTCTACTGATTTAGCATATGAGATAAGTCAAGAATACTATTTACACAATAAAATAATATAAAATACATCATGAATCCTTTCCAAAGAAGGTGGAAATACTAAATATCAGAATATTGGGTTGAAAAATTCTAGAATAAAAGATCTAATAAACCTTCGAGCTAACTTTGCTAATCTCCCAAACTTAATATTTTTTAAGGTATAACACACCAAGAAAAAATGAGGTTCTATTTTTTAGTCTACCTAATTTTTTATCTATTTAAATCCCCTTTAAAATGTTTCCTTATAATTCAAATTGTATCATCATATTATTATAATACATTAGACCCAACAAAAAATATTCTCCAAACTATCCTAGCCAAGAGGGGTTTTGAATCTTCTACCATCATAATAGTCCAAAATTGGGAAGTACATAACTTATCTCTATCAAAGATTATAATAGCTATATTTTTATGTAGCCTCACTATTTTGATAGATTTGGATGTTATTGCAATAACATCATCATGATTTTTTCTAACAATAAAGAAAATAAATTTAGTAAGTTTGTCTACCACTACAAGAATGGTTTCATGGCTATGCCAATTTCTGGCAATTATGAGATTGAATCCATTTTGATTATAAACCATTTGTGTCCTAGACCATCATGTGAATAGAGAAAAAAACTTAGGTGACCATGCTCACCCTTTACCTTCTAATATTATGGGTAATTGTTCATAAATTAAATGACATCTTCCTTCTTTTTTTCTAGAAGAATTGTTGGTTTATTCTTCAACATTTTTACCACCCCTAGGTGAGTATAATAAGTCATTTTATGAGCCTCGTACATGATTATTTACCTCATATTTTCTATTAATGGAATATAGATATGATTGTAATACCTCATCAATCGATTTATATAAACTAAAAATCTGATTTTTCATTTTTAGATTTTGATAAAGTGTAGATTTTATAATATAACTCATCTTTTTATTGTCATTCAAGAATTTTATTACTTAATTCTTATTGAAAATTAGTTATTTCATTCGTGTTGATTTCTACTTAATACATTAGCCACACATTTTTCCTTACCCTTGATATAAAGACATGAAAGTAAAAATTACGAAGTAATTCCAGCCATTTGCATTAGCAAGCATTCAAAATATCTTAATTGAATATGTAAACTAGACTATGATAGTTTTTAATTCAAATATGTTTTCACAAAAGATAATGCCTCCATAATTTTAGAGTGTGCGTGATGACAACCAACTCTAGATTATGGGTGGTATAGTTAGTCTCATGCTCTTGAAGTTTTCATGACATATAAGTCATAACTCAACCATTTTGTGTTAATATTCCACGATGCAAGAGCATCCAAGGTGTAAGAGCAATCTTGCATCACCCAAAAAAGATAGTTTTATTTATTTCTATTTTGTTCTGGTAAATAAGGGCTAAAATAGTATGTTTCTATTTTTAGTAAGTTTTCATATGAATGAAGGCGTTGGAACTCAAATTTTCCCCAAAGCTTCAATTTTGTAAACTACACATGGGTGAGTTTCGAGCCAAGATTAGTTCTATAATGGTCTATATTAATCATTAAATTTTCTAACGTCCTGATATAATCTTTAAACTAGGATATGAGGCCTTAAATGGCCTTTTCTAGACCCAAAATGTGGTCAAAATCATCATAGAGCTCTCAAAGTACTTCAATTTTAAAAAATTGGGCTCAATCGAGTAATTGGGTGAAAATTTATGGCTCCTAGAAGTTGTACTAAAATTTAGAAATTTTCTTAGACAGGGAAAAAGGATAGTTGG
>VDFB02000020.1:30528021-30617230 GCA_007258455.2 Sequoia sempervirens
TATTTCGGGGCCTCTAAGGTTTTCATATTTGAATTTGAAGCTGCATAGGAGAAATTTCCTGAGACAAAAACTTTAATATCTCTCAAACTGTACAAGGAATTGAGACGATTCTTTCGCAACCGGAAATATTTTTCAGTTCCACTCCTTGGAGTAAATTTTTAGGTCCATACGATCCCATTTAGGCTGGCTTACTAAAAATAGTAAGTGATTGTTTTTCGGCTTTTTTTGACTTATGACTGTCTTACACCCCTTAAGTGCCATCATGGGACTCAAAACAACTAAAGAAAATAAAGAAAAACATTTTGTTGGGTGATGCAAGATTGCTCTACACCATTGGATGCTCCTACATCACTTATGGTTGTGGCTAGTCCAACCATGTAACTAAATCTACAAACACCTAACACACAATAGCCAAGTCTTTATCAAGTACAATACAAAGATCCACAACTTTTTCCAATTGCTCCTCTATTTGCACAATATGTGTGCATCAATGATAACCCTCTTTTCCTCAACATCATAGCATGCTTCCTCATTAATTGTTGCCTTCTTTATGACCCCTTTTTCTCCATGTTATGCCCTCTCCATATTTTCATCAACAATATATTGTGTCTTATATTTTTTCAATGTAACTTCCAAATATACAATTCTCTATGCTTAACAACAAGAGGTTGGAATAACTTATCACGTGCATCAATCTACACAATAAATAGAATTTTTGGCACAACTACCTAGTCACCTTATTTCAATATAACAAAGAATTTTTGTCAAAATTCTTTGTTGTAGACTACGAAGGAGACACTTCAGAGAGATGCCTAACTAGCAAAGCTATCCATATCTTTATCTAGGGCCATGATCTATGTGGCATGCAACACATATTGTGTCTATATATCATCTTATATATCATGTCCACCATAGTATTCATCTAAAATGACACTAATTCATCACCTATCATAACCTCTAAGATCAACATAACCACATTCATATTAACGTATGCTTTATATTTTTTAGTTGTTGTAGTTATTACTAGTATAGATACTACAATTGCTTCATTCACACCCACTTACAAAAATTTATTGAAAGGCTTGTCAACACAAGGAGGACCTCCAAAATATATTGTAGGTATTTGAGAAAAAATTAATATAGTGTTCCTTTTAGGTGATGGTTGTTATTAGCCCCATATTTGAATAATCCCATTTTCAAAATTTGTGTCAAAACCCTATCATGATAATCCAATGGCACAAGAATTTTCAGCTACCTTGATAAACAAATTGTTTGCCTAGTTGAAAATATTTGTTCGTCTATATTGTCACACAAGGTCAATGTCACATGTTTCTACACTCGTTTTGACCTAGCCAAATAAAAAATAAAATAGTTTTGCAAGGGTATTCCTAGCATTATTGAAGATATTGAGGAAAATTTTCATTAAAAAATGCCTTGCCATTTGGAAAATTTTAAAAGTTCAAATTCTCGATGAATGGTTTATGGAAATAGTCAAAATTTGAGTTACGGATATCTAGAGTAGAAATAAATGATGGGTTATTCTCTAAGATCGTTGCACATTATCCGATTAAATGTTCATGTAAGAAAAAGTCTCCAGTTGAAAGTTAAAAAATTTCAAATTTTTACTAGGATAGCTACTATTGAGTTTTCAAGGAATCGAAACTTCAAATATCACGGAATCCTCCAAGAAATCATTTTTGGTTTCAAAACTTATTTATTTTTCAAAAATTTGAAAAAACTAGAAATCTCTATTGAAATCTAATAAGATTCTCATAACTCTGTTGAAACCCAACAAGATTTTCATAACCTTGTTGAAATCTGACATGGTTGTGAGAACCATCCAAATTCCCAATAGTCGTTTTAAAAAGCAAAAAATTAAAAGAAAATTTTAATTTTTTGGAGGTCTTGGGAGGTTTCAAAACCTCCATCGAACCCCTTAATGGGCCGACATATTATTTCAAACTCATGAAAAGGAAGACAGGAATGAAAAATTAAACGATCTTCGGTCATTTCTTGCAGTTTTGAAAGTGGTTTTAGAGCCTGAAAGAGGTTTTCGAACCTCTCCTTTCTACTTCTCAGTAACAGGGCCTCCATGATCGCAAGGCATGCACAAAACAGATTAATCGAAAGACTTTAGAAACTTTCGAGCAAGTGCAGCTGGCAGGTGTTAGGCCGAACCCCACAATCTTTGCAGCTTGTGCAAAGCTAAAGAGCTTTGGAACAACGCATTGACATCCGTCAAATCATAGGGGAATGACAGATGATGTAGTCACAAAAATCCTAGTAGATTCATATGCAAAATGCATAAGCATAGACAAGGTGCAATTGTTCAACAAATGCCTCACAAAAATGTGATCTCTTGAAAGTTATGCAAACGACCTATAAAATATAAAGAGGAATGTTGTAGAATATGTGACATATTTCAATAGATTCTCCCATATTGCATCTCCAACGAATATGAGCATAAGTTTTATATCACTATCACCTTTGTTACCAACTATTTAATCACATGCACCTATACTAGAGTTTCCCTTTTGAAATGCAAAGTCGTGAATAGGGATTGGCTAGGTCAAAGAATGATGATTTTGTACGTGTTCTAACCGGAATAAAGAAGACGTCTAACTCTGAACCTTCATATTTTCAATGGGTTAGAGCAGACTCCATGCATGACAATGGTTTTATTCCTGCAAAGATGATTCATATTACATTGTTACATCATTTTTTTGTGGGCTTATGTGAGAAGTTTAATAGATTGGAATACTGCATTGTGCTTTGGGAAAAATGGATATGATGTAAAGAATCCAAATAAGGCAATTAAAGTTTCTTTGGCTTGTGATGATCAAGGGAGCAAGTCATGGTAGATGATGGAGACGTGGCTAAGAATTTAAAGAGGTTTCTGCTGATGGAGTCTCTACTAAGACAATAGAGTTTGAAACAAAGATTGATGAAGGAAGGAAGTTGAATCTTCACTTTGAGGCATTATCTCTTGATTGTGAAGAGGCTAGAGCTTTGTTGGGAAGATTAGAGTAT
The DNA here is from genome assembly GCA_007258455.2 of Sequoia sempervirens. Classification (NCBI taxonomy): domain Eukaryota; kingdom Viridiplantae; phylum Streptophyta; class Pinopsida; order Cupressales; family Cupressaceae; genus Sequoia; species Sequoia sempervirens. The sequence continues at coordinate 30,531,052 of VDFB02000020.1, forward strand.
CAGAAAGGAAACATTGAAGCTGCATTGCAGGTGTATGAGGGAATTGACTTACATGCTAGGAAAATTATGGATTGAATCAATCAATTCAAATTTCACTACATGCAGCAAGACCCTTACTTTAGTCCTTATAATTGAAGGTCATGTCATTACAAATGATTGGTCATCTAATTGATGCTTCCCAAGAATGAAAAAGTATTCTGGATACTATGGAAACAATATTTCCCCAAGGTACAGCTGATTTCTCTTGAAACCGCAAATTGCATTAAACGATTAGAAAGGTTGTTGAGCTGCTACCAAAATTATGGAAGCAAGCAGGTTTACATCAAGAAGCAATGATTGTATATAGAGGGGCTCTTCTCATCCATTGGAATCTGGATGTTTATTGTTGTGCAAGGATACCAAAAGAATTTTTTGTTCTACTATTAAATGGAGGAATTGAAAGGGCAGGTAGAAGCAACAGATATTGCCAAATCTCAATTTCTTGCTACTGTTTCCCATGAGATAAGAACTCCCATGAATGGGGTTCTGGGAATGTTGCAGATGCTAATGGATACAGAACTAGACCCAACCCAGCTAGATTATGCATGCACAACTCAATCCAGTGGAAAAGCCTTGATAAAATTAATTAATGAAGTTCTTGATCATGCCAAGATTGAGTAAGGAAAGATTGAGCTGGAGCCAGTCCCCTCTGATTTGCGTGATATTTTAGATGATGTTCTTTCTCTATTTTTTGGAAAGTCAAGATAAAACAATGTAGAGCTTGTAGTCTTTGTTTTTTATTAGGTGCCATAACTTCTTACTGGGGACCGTAGACACTTTCAGAAAATCATTATTAATCTTGTTGGTAATTCAATTAAATTCACAAAACAAGGGAACATTTTTGCTTGTGTTTACCTTGCGGAACAAATGAAAACTGTTATGGAAATCAATAGGGAAACATTGTCAAAGTGGCAAACTAAAGGTTAAAAATTGCTCCAGCTCATGGAAAACATTGAGTGGGTATGAGAAAACAGATGGAAGAAACAATTGGGAGCCCTTTAAATTGGTTGTTTCTAATGCAAAACATTTGTGACCTGGCACATCATAAAATTAAGTGATGCATCTGCTACTGTATGCTTAATAGTCAGTGTAGAGGATACAGGGATTGGAATCTCTTTTGATGAAAAAAAGCATGTATTTGTGACTTTCACGCAAATCGATAGCTCATGAGTAGGGAACTGGCATAAGAATTAGCATGTGTAGAGGCATGGTGAACTCATGAGTGGGGAATTAAACTTTGTCAGTCGGCCAGGTGTTGGGCGTGCATTTATATTCAGTATTTTCTTGAAAAAGGCTCATACATGATCTTAGGAGGATTTGAATCAATCTCTACGTGAGGCCTTGAAAAACTTGTCTCAAAAGGAGGGGGGATATCATGGTGGATGGAAGAGTTGTTCATGCTACTGTTCAAAGTCCCATTTATAGAAACTTGGGGTGCAGGTTGAAACTTTCCATGATTTTAATTCAACATTGGCAGCATTATTAACAGAAAGGAATGATGATATTGGAAATAACATTTAGGTACTAGGAGTTTCAAATATTGAATTTTCTAGAAGGAAAGCCTTGGAAAATCTAGTTCTCAAATCTCTTACAATTGTGTTGCTTAATGACCTTGACCTTGCAAATTAAAAAGCTCTGTTGACAATTGAAAATTATGTGACGGTCCATGAGACATGGAAGTCTAGGTTTCTCAAGTATTGGAATAAGGGAGAGAAAAGTTCACATAGGAATTTGAAAAGTTTCAAAAGATTAAAAATAATAATAATTAAAGAGAGTTGAAAAGAAGATATAAAAGAAAGTTTTGTTTAAAAAAGTGAGTTTTATTTTCGGGTTTAGGGATGGAAATTATAAAAGAGTAGATCAAGTTCCTCATTTTGTATAAAGGAGTCTATGAACTCTTCAATTAAATAAATCAATGGAGAACATGTGGTTGGTCTGTGAATTAGATGTGTTTTTCTATGTGAATCGTGGGTTCTATTGTTGAATTTGCAACCATTCCTTTAATGCTTTGTCAAATTATCACTGTAGTTATTTTCCTTCATTTCATATATTCTCTTTAAGGATCTAAGAGATGAATCTTTGTGTTCTTTCTCTGTATATGAAGTTATCTTTCTCATTTCAATTTCAATTTTCTTGTTATCTTTCTCATTTCAATTTCAATTTTCTTGTTAAAGGAACACCCATAAAATCTCAAATTTCATCATACAAGGGAGCTATACCTCTAAAATTCAGAGAAAATATAGAGGATGTAACAAGCCCATTGTTTTACTCATTGATTTTACTATGTTTTACACACATGTGAACAGTTTATGATACTAAAATTTAGGCAATAATTTTTCTTTTCTTTTCTAATCGAATAACAAAATGCACATTTGATACAATCTAATTTCAAACTTTCCCATTGCATTACAAAGAAATATTACTAAATTCCAAGTAATGAATCCATATTACATAATTTCATGATAACATTTTTCATTTACAATTTCTCAATAAGAATAGAGATACATGTTTACATACATAGCTTCCACGAGTTTACTGATATAGATATACAATCAAAATACAATGATCTAGATGTCCCCAATGTTGGTGCATACCTCCTAGATGTCCCCATTACTGGTGCATACATTCTAAATGTCTCCAAATCTGACACTTACATCCTCAAATCTTGGTGTCCAGTTGTATGAGGGAGAGCATCACTCAAGCACTTTTCTACCAACCGCGGACTTACTGCAGTCCCCCCACATCTACCTAATTGATAAGATGGTCCTACCATTTGACAAAGAGATTGGTTTGATAACCTCATAATATTGGCCTTCCTTCTAGCATAGTGTTGTGTCCTACATAGCTAGAGCTACCATACATTGGCTAAAACCTACATGTATGACTTCCTTTCCTAGTATGCTATCCTAGATCACAATGAACTGACAATGTAAACAATGGATAACATCAAGTTTCTCATTTTGTACAAAGGAGTCTATGAGCTCTTCAATTAAATGGTAAATGACCACACATAATATTTTTGTTCATTTTTATTAGTGAACAAATTGGTCACTGGAAATAACCAAGACTCGCCCAATGGGCAACAACAAAATACAACCAACAGTTGGATGATTTGTTATGAGGTTAACAAATATCCACTGTGTTTAGAGGGTATCTCCCTCGTATGATATAATTTTGGATTTTTAGATATAAAATCAAAGGTATGATTTTAACCATAAAGCAGAAAAAGCAAACAAACACTTGCCCATGGTCATGAAACAAGCGCAAAAGGTTTTATTTAAAACTAAACTAATATTGAAACTTAAACTAACAAACCATTAACATCATGACTCAAAGATCAAACTGTTAAGAGCTTGCTAACTTGAATCCCTACAATTCCAACACTCACTGAAGATAAATGAATAGGGCACCAAAGAACAACACATCCTCAAAGGGAAGGAATGTTCACCTGTTCATCAAAGCTCAAAGACTTTCTCACAAACATCAACATTTCAATTCATATTTTATTGCACAAAGACAATAAATATCAGCAGTAAGTAATCAAAATTACAAAATTTCATGTTCCTCTCTCAATCTCTTAGACAGACCAAAAAAAAGAACAGACATCTAATCACCATCATCCCACAGGCCTCAAAGAGGCTCCCATTAATAGCAAAAAGATCCCTCCCTATCTTCAAATTACATATTTATAAAATTATTCATATGCTTTTTGACCTCCCATTAACAGCAAAAAGATCCCTCCCTATCATGGTGGATGGAAGATTTGTTCATGTTGTTGTTACAAAGTCCCATTTATAGAAACTTGGGGTGCAAGTTGAAACTTTCCATGATTTTAATTCAACATTGGCAACATTGTTAGGAGAAAGGAATGATGATATTGGAAACAGCATTTAGGTACTAGGAGTTTCAGATATTGAATTTTCTAGATGAAAACCTTGGAAAATCCAGTTCTCAAATCTCTTACAATTGTGCTGCTTAATGACCTTGGCCTTACAAATGAAAAAGCTCTGTCGATAATTCAAAATTATGTGATGGTCCATGAGACAAGGAAGTCTAGGTGTCTCAAGTATTGGAATAAGGGAGAGAAAATTTCACATAGGAATTTGTAAAGTCTATCAAAGATTTAAAATAATAATAATTAAAGAGAGTTGAAAAGAAGATATAAAAGAAATTTTTGTTTGTAAATTTCTAAAGGAGAAGATCAATTTTCTCATTTTCTACAAAGGAGTCTATGAGCTCTTCAATTAAAAGGTAAATGACCACACATAATATTTTTGTTCATATTTATTAGTGAACAAATTGGTCACTGGAACTAACCAAGACTCGTCCAATGGGAACAACAAAATACAACCAACAGTTGGATGATTTTTTATGAGGTTAACAAATATCCTCTGCGTTTAGAGGGGTAGCTCCCTCATATGATATAATTTTGGATTTTTAGATATAAAATCAAGGGTATGTTTGACGAGGGTGCTAGCCCGAGACATGGAATATAACACACACAATAGAGAATATTATTTATTCAGAATGATGAAATTATTACATGCAAAGGATCTCATATCCTCGAGCTCTACAATACATGCAAGCTATAGAAACTACAGAATTTCCCTTTTCGCAGTATGCGAACTTTTTCCCAAGAAGCTGCCAAAAATCAGAAAATGCCCCCCATAAATAGCTCCTTTTCGGTTTTGGAGCCAAAAAACATTTGAATTATGAGTTTTGGAAATTTGGCGCCACAAATTACAATTTGAAATTCAAATTTTAAAACGTTATTCAAAAATTAGCACATTTTTGAAAGTGCACTAACTTCTGGGAGCCATAACTTTTGATCCAAAACTCTGTTTTTCGATCCGGAACTCTATTTTTTGATCCATTTGAACCGTTGGAAAGGTCTCGGAGTCAAGAACGTGCTTGAAATTTGCAACACCAATTTTGGCAAGTTTCAAGGTCATTTCGGGGCCGTTTAATGCCTCAAATCTGATCTAGAAGGTTTTCAGGTGCAATTCTGGGAAACTGAAACTGTAATATCTTTCAAATCGAGAATTCTCTCAGCCTGATTCTTTCGCCAATGTCCTTATTTTTCCGTTCTGAATCCTCCCATATAATTTTTGTCTCCAAATACCTTTAAATTCCAATACCTGCTAAAAATAGCAATTGACCAGAAAAAGCAGAAAAGCAAAATTGAAATTTGGGAATTGTACATTATGATGAAAAGGGTATCCAAAACTGCAAAAGCATCTAAGAAACTACAAATAGGAAATGCAAATCTTTTTGGGTGATGCAGGATTTCCCTTACACCACTGGATGCCCCTGCATCAATGCTTTTAACCATAAAGTAGAAAAGGAAAACAAACACTTGCCCATAGCCATGAAACAAGCACGAAAGGTTGTATTTAAAACTAAACTAATATTGAAACTTAAACTAACAAACCATTAACATCATGACTCAAAGATCAAACTGTTAAGAGCTTGCTAACTTGAATCCCTACAATTCCAACACTCACTGAAGATAAATGAATAGGGCACCAAAGAACAACACGTCCTCAAAGGGAAGGAATGTTCACATGTTCATCAAAGGTCAAAGACTTTCTCACAAACATCAACATTTCAATTCATATTTTATTGCACAAAGACAATAAATATCAACAGTAAGTAATCAAAATTACAAAATTTCATGTTCCTCTCTCAATCTCTTAGACAGACCAAAAAAAAGAACAGACATCTAATCACTATCATCCCATAGGCCTCAAAGAGGCTTCCATTAACAGCAAAAAGATCCCTCCGTATCTTCAGATTACATATTTATAAAATTCTTCATATGCTTTTTGACCTCCCGTTAACAGCAAAAAGATCCCTCCCTATCATGGTGGATGGAAGATTTGTTCATGTTGTTGTTACAAAGTCCCATATATAGAAACTTGGGGTGCAAGTTGAAACTTTCCATGATTTTAATTCAACATTGGCAGCATTTTTAGGAGAAAGGAATGATTATATTGGAAACAACATTTAGGTACTAGGAGTTTCAGATATTGAATTTTCTAGATGAAAGCCTTGGAAAATCCAGTTCTCAAATCTCTTACAATTGTGTTGCTTAATGAACTTGGCCTTGCAAATGAAAAAGCTTTGTTGATAATTCAAAATTATGTGACAGTCCATGAGACAAGGAAGTCTAGGTGTCTCAAGTATTGGAATAAGGGAGAGAAAATTTCACATAGGAATTTGTAAAGTCTCTCAAAGATTAAAAATAATAATAATTAAAGAGAGTTGAAAAGAAGATATAAAAGAAAGTTTTGTTTGTAAATTTCTAAAGGAGAAGATCAACTTTCTCATTTTGTACAAAGGAGTCTATGAGTTCTTCAATTAAATAAATGAATGGAGAACATTTGGTTGGTCTGTGAATTAGATGTGTTTTTTCTATTTGAATTGTGGGTTCTTTTATTGTTGAATTTGCAACCATTTCTTTAATGCTTTGTTAAATGATCATTGTAGCTATTTTCCTTCATATCATATATTCTCTTTAAGGATCTGAGAGATGAATCTTTGTGTTCATTCTCTGTATATGAATTTATCTTTCTCATTTCAATTTTAGTTTTCTTGCTTTCCTACTTTTTGCTTAAAAGAACACCCATAAAAATTCAAATTTCATCATACGAAGGAGCTATACCTCTAAAATTCAGAGGAAATATAGAGGAATAGCACTAATCCAATAGCAATCTCTCCAAATCTTAGTTCTTTTATCACTTCTCAACAAGGAAACTCAAGGTCATTTTTCAAGGAAAAATTACAATGACAAATCTATTTCCCAATAGTTGTAGACTACTTAAGATAGTATTCTTAGGCTCTTTTGTTCTTGATATCTTTCTTTATCTTGTAATTTATGAGTTTATCTACAAAGTCTCCCTAATACTATGGTACTTTCTCTCCCTATGCATCAATATTTTATTGAGGTAGTATCATGCAAAATTTTGGAACCATGAGAATAGTCGTATAGGGAATCCAAGTTCATTGAGATTCCACAATGTCCATAGTTATAACATATGATATATCATTGGCCATTTTATCTATGACGATGTCCAAAAATTCATCCAACTACAATGTCTATAGAAATATTTTATAGATGGGTAAGCCTTCACATTTTTTGTCATGACCTATCATTGATCTGCTCATTGAAAATTTAGAGCATGCACCCATCACACCATGCATTATCTTTTCATTCATAGGCTAGCATGAGTTGCTTGAATCAAGAGGTAGGAATCAACATTGGATCACTTTCCACCTCTCCACAAGGGTGTGATTATATTATAATACAAACAAAATGAGTGAGGAACCAAAGTAGAAAGCTTTACCTTGATCGAAATACAAACACAAATTTCAATTCATTCCATTAGAAAGATAGGTGGAATAGTCAAAATTAACCTTCTTCACATGCCTAGTAAATATCCTACACATACCACATTAAAGGGCATCATTATTTGTGTGCTTCCAAAGTAACTTCATTCAAATACAAGCACACATTACTTAGATGGATGGCTCAGTCATATCTACTACTCATTGGCCCCATGTCTAGTGTCTATTGATTTCTTTATTTATTTACTTGAGGGTGTACTCATTATCTCTACAAGATTAACACATTGTGGTGTATCTTGCTCATGAATTTTAATACATGGAAAAGTGGTCAACCCATAATTGGTTTTAGGATTGGTAGGGATTTGAATATGTCATCCTTATAATAGATGAAGTAAATGCATAAGTGACTCAAAAGGAATTTTACCAACTCATTACTTCACCAAAATAAGGCAATCACCTCAATCCTGGAATGCCAAAGGGTAGAGGTAGGTATAAGTTCCAAGCCATACTCATTCCATTCACTAAAATTTGGGTCGTTGGCATCCACAACCTCTTTGAAAAATATCATGGTTATTTTTAATCTTTCAATGGCACAAAATGATTTATTTTTAAAATTTTGATTGTAGCAAGGCTCAAAGTTTTGTAAAACAAAACCTCAGAATGTGCATGAATTCCATATTTGATATATCAAAAAAAAAATCACCTAATCTCTTCTCATCTCCCAACAAATGTTTATGATGCCTCACCAATTCTTTCCTTCCATGGCCTATGGTGTGTAGAGCTTGTCATGGCACCATTATCACTCTAGTATAAGTTTAAACATGGGAAAATTGCATTAACAAGAAAGCATGATAACTAAAGAGTAACAAAGCTTTACTTTTGCACTAAGCTTGAAATCTATTTTATTTCAATAGCAAAATTCCATCCTTTTGTAACCATTAACAAAACCAATGCATTAATAATAATCTATCATAAATATCACATTTTAAAAAATTAACACTTTATTAACTTTCCAAATCATAGTAAGCTTCCTTGTATGCTTACCAATAGTTTACAAGTCACTCTTTATTGGAAAAGGCTATTCAATTCACTAAATTCCAATTAAGAATTTTAGTTCTCAAGATACTCACACCATTATGTCACACCAGGGGTAAGTGCAAAAAGATGGGGGACCAAAAAGTGGACACAACCACTTTTTAACCCATGCAATACATAACATGAGCACAGTATAACACGCTTGTATTATAATGCCTTGTGTTTTATCTAATATAAAATCTTGATTGTGTAGCCCCCACGGGTTAGAGGAGTTGGTCTGAGTCTTGGGTTTGCTCCCCGAGGTCTTGGGTTCGATTCTCTCTGGCCCGGATATTACCCCGCCTCGGACGTCGGGGGCCGATGTTGGTTATCCTGAGGTCGTAGGGACTAGTCTTGCCTCAGGCTCGCCCTGTAAAGGGAACCCATTGGGCTTGAGTCGCAGGGATACCCTTTGAGACCAAAAAAAAAAATCTTGATTGTGTAGAGGTTAAGCTCATTCGAACTTGGCCTCTCAACACCCTACAATAGAGCACAAGCTAAGGAAAGTGCACACATATCCAAATGTTATATACCCTGTTTCTAAGTTACCAAATTACTTTTACCTTTATGAGTAAATATGTTCTTAATGCTTGATTATAGTTTGATGAAATTTCAATGGATAAATGGGATATATGAATATGCATTATGATGAAACTACTTTTAAATGCTTTAATGAAGCTTATGGTTTATGATGAATATGATTTATATTTATCAATTGACTATGTACCTGTTGCACTAAGTTGGATGCAAGAAAGGTTTGAACCCTCCAGAGTGGGAGGGAGAGTATCACCCAAGAGAGGAATTTAGTATGGGAACCATTGGTATGTCTATTTGAGTTGACACACACACACTCATTGCATAGGATAGATAAACCTTGTCGAGTCAATTTAAGCTTTGTATCGGTAAGTGCTAAACCAATTCAATAGTGTTTTGGTCGATAAGAAAGTTAGGATGGTTGTCTTTAATTATTTTGATTGTTTTTTAACCTCCTTGACATTTTAATCAAATCGAACTAAAATGAAAAAATTATTGTAAATAGCATATAATGCATGTAATGAGTATTTGAATAAATATATATATATATATATATGAATTTATATATGCATGTTAATATATGTACTAATAGATATTTGTTAATATATATTATATCTTACGGAATGACGATTTTATATATATATATTATTGTGTATATATATTATTGTATACATTAATATATGTACATACTATTATATCCAAATAATTATCATATATAAATATATTAGTATATATGTTAATATATATATATATACATATTATAGTATAGATTATAGTATATATATTGTAAGACATATATTAGTATAGTTATATTTAAAGTAACCATATTCATGGAAAAATTTCCATGTAAAGGAGAAGATAAGCGCTAGATTAAGTAGCTAAGACAAGTTATTGATAGGTCACCTATCTTGGGTGTCATACTATGCATAGATAAATGATAGGCATACCACGTATGGAGTATAGAAAACCTGCATTTAAAACCTTGTTAAATCTACCACGTGAGGCATGATGGATGGCAGCAAAGCCCCAAAAAAGGAGAGTTATAACTATTTAAATAGTTGTTGCTAGTTGTAAATATTGTGCACCATATCATGCATTTGTTAAGTATTAACCTACCACACCAAGATTAAGGAGTTTGACTGAGAGAGATAGGCATTGAATCTGCTATGTGTATGCCAACATGAGAGGGGAGGAAGCCCGTGTATGGGGCGCATGAGTGAGTTTTGGAATTGTCATTGAATTGGAAACTCAACGTTCCATTGCATGACTTATTCTGCATTTTTAAACCACCAAATAGCAAAGCAAAGAAAAGAATGTTGCGCCCAAATTAGGGAAGAGTTAGAATTAGTTTGAAAGCCTTTGCAACTAAAAATCATCTAGCTAGTTGCTACGGTTGGCAAGAAGGTTTGAGAAGTGGCATCAAATGTAGCTTACTTTTAGCAAGTAGCTTCTATCGATTTTTGTATAAATAAAGAGTAGCAGCACAATATTTGGTGGCCCATTCATTCTAAAATTACTCTAAGTGTTTGTGTGAGTTTGAGAGCAGTGTTTTTGCTAGTTTGTGTGCAGTATTCTTGTTAGTTTGTGTGCATATTTGCTAGTTTGAGAGCATTGTTTTTGCTAGTTTGTGTGCAGTATTCTTGTTAGTTTGTGTGCATATTTGCTAGTTTGAGAGCTATATATTGTGAGTTTGATGTAACATGCTCAACTAGATTTTCCTCAAATAAATTAAAAATTGGCATTATGAATATAAAATATATGACACAAATCCCATTTCTATTTCCATTTATCAAATTCATGTCCATAAATAAACAAATAAACTAAATATATATTCATTTCCAAATGTCAATAGTCAATTTACAAATTTGACTTGGCACTCAATGTCTCAAAGTCAATACATCATATACATTAATTGTTTCTATTACAGTAATTTCATCAGTTACATCAATGATACATTTACATAAATAGAATTCTAATATGATTCCTCTATAATAGCTCACCTCCACTGGTGGACAAGAACATGGTTGAGGTGCTTTCCCACCTAACCATGAAGCAATGCTTCCTTGGAATTCTTCAATCAATCAAAGAATACCCGACCTTGCACAGAACACTTAGCAAGAGATATAGTTTGCAAGGTGGAATATGTGCATGCCTAACTACATGCATTTCTATCTACAACTAGAATATGCAAGTTCCATGTTAGGTAAATAAGAAAGTACAACAAAGAGAGGATAAATAAAAATAGTGTTCTATAAATAAAAATGACTGCAAAGATTGGCCAAGCTCATGCTACATGAAATGCAACTCAGATTAGATTTGGAAAATCTAATCTACACTCTCTAGAACCTATTCTAGAAGAAAAACTCATCATATCAAAGGGGTATATCTCCCTTTAGACCATCTATTAGCAAAAAATATAGTGTGCTATAGTCTACCATTGAATTCTTGTATCATTCCATTTCAATATTATCAACCATTATTCATTTAAATCTAGCATAACCATTCATCTAATCATCATATGTCTATCTTCTATATTTAATCTCATATTGCAATTCAACACTATTCCATTTCTACAGTTTGTTCCATTTGCAAACGAAGTTTAATAATCTTAATCAATAATTCAAGATGAATCAAAAGGTATACCGCATGTATGTGCATGTGCATAAATGGGTCATTTATGCATGTACATGTATATACCTAGAAATGAACATAATTAAAAAAATATGTGTATACAAATTCTAAATAATTAAAGAAAATCTTCCTTACAGATTTTTCATATTCAGAAAAGAAAACATCATTTCAATAAGATGCTCCATTTAAATTTAACTATAACATCTAATCTTTGTTAAGATACAAATGAAATATTCATTCCACTCACTTGTTTTTCATAAGGACTAAGAACAGTTCAAATGAAACACAGTTGATGTACAATAACCATAATAATTCCATACCAGAAAAATGACATAACAAACAGAATAATGTACCCTTCAATTTGATACAATTTTAGGTTCTATGTTTGTTCTTTTTCTAGTCAATGTGACCATTCGTTGAGGGTGACCCCACAATACTAGTTTACACTTTCTGGGAGATCCTATTTTTTGCTGAAATCACATATTTTTAGGAAATACAATGATTTAAGCCTTGAAAAGTTCCATTTAAAGGATTCCAATTAAAGAGGGTTTGATCAAACTACCTTAGATCAAACCCCCTTGGATAGAACCCTGATAGTTTTAAACCATACCTATAACAGAGTCTCCTTTACACCCATCAAAATGCTGATAAAAACCCACTTTTGATTTACCTTTTGGGGGATCAAATGAATTCATTTAAAATTTACTTTTTGTGAGTATGTATTCCTTATTATAAGCTTCCCAAAATGTATAATTTTAAATAAATTTAATTTGATTATTATATTTATTTTTTATTTCTTGTAAATATAGGTTTTCACCAAAAATCAACCTCTCTGTTCTACACATGTAGAAAAATAGAAAATTATCAAAAAAAATTGAAAAATATCTATGCACTAGATATTGATGTCCTTGATCCAACAAAAAAAAAAAGAATTTTGATACATACAAAAAAAATTATGTTTTAGTTAGTAAATCATGTCTAAATTGTAACTGGTTTGACTTTGAAACTTAATTAAGAAAAAAATATTCAATGAAATGCTATGAAACCAATTCCATGCACTAGATATCATAGTTATGAATCTAAATTCGATAAAAATAGAATTTTATCCTTCATAGAAAAAAAGTTATGTGCTAGCCAGTAACGTCACTCTTTAAAAATGGTGTTTACTATTAAAAACTAGTTTTCGAAGGAGATGGAAAAAGAAGTGCAATCTGATTCCAAAATTTTTAAAAAATATATATCTAGAATCTAGAGACAAAATTTCACAAATCACTAGTTTGCATCATCTTCAAATTTCTCACGGTTTAGTCGCTATAGGTGCCCAAAAGTGAAGATTTAGTTAAAAAAATCAATTCAATGTCCAGTTTGGCCAAAAATTGTAAACTAGTATTGTGGGATCACCCTTAATTAGTTTAAAATTCACCCTCATAATATTTTAATTATTATTATAACATTGTAAATAAAAGATACTTTTTTCATCAAAATTCCCATCCACATGAGGGTACCGATACGCATGTTATCTATAAAGCCACAGTTCGACCCACAATACAGTGAAACACTTTTAAATACATATTGAAGAAAACAGAGTATAGTTGATACTTCGACTTAGTTAATAACTCTGGAAAATTAACAATGTTCAAGTGTATATATCTATATATACGTGTATGTATATATATATATATATACACATGCATGAGTAATCAAATTATTTCAATATCTACAGCCTTAGATGGCCAAGCACTGGTGATACAGAGTAACATTAATATTACTATCATGCATCGAACATAAACATAATATATAAGGAACAATATAAACATCGCTCAACCCATGTGTTTAGCAGGGTATGAGTCGCCACCTTTTATCACAACAATTGGTGGATGTGACATGTTGCATGTCAATAATCAAAAGAAAAGATATCAAGTGATATACATTGCTCGGCATGATGCTCACAGAGTGTTGGTAACAAAATAAATTGAAATCAATGAAATATAAATTACATCCGTTAGGTCAAATGGCCATGACCATGAAGGATGAATATCATACGGGTGAAAATCCCCGTCTTGGGTGTGTAACCCAATTCCCTATACAAGGTGTATCAAAAGAAATAAGCTTTTATGGCAACTCAGCCCCAATAAAACTATCACAGATCGACATGGGTGGATCAATAGGGGCAAAACATGATAACCAAAAGAAAATCACATATTTGCACGACACAACACATAAAACTATGAATATATTCTATCATTTCACATAGAAATGAAACCCATTCGATTCAAAGAGGAAACAATTTTGAAACTAGGTTCAAATTACCTCAACTGGTGCATTTTGAGTGATTTTTCCTTCATTGGTAATAGAAACAGCTTCTCAACCCCCATCGTTCTCCACCTTCTGTCAAGCTCTTTTCCTTGATTCCACTGCTTTTGCTAGATTGTCTTGATTCCTCTCTCTGACCACAATTCCTCTTGCTAATTTTTAAGATAGTGATCTTAATTCTTTGTCTCCATTTCCTCATTACTTGACCACCCACTCCCTCTATTTTCTTGGCATTGATTATTACTTCCCAACATAGAGGATCGCCTTATCCCTTTCATTATTGGGAGTTACGAATTCCTTATTATTTTCCATGTAATGCATTTTATATGCAGACATATATACTTATATATATATAGCTTTCACCCACATATATATGTATATATGTATATTGATTTATGGTCATATTTTATTTATATGCAAGGATTCACAAGAATTTCTTATCATATATTTTCCATTTCCTTATTCAAATACCTATTTTCAAATTTTTCAAAATGAACAAATAACACATTCGTTTTCCATATGGAATTTATATATGATAGAATGCATTTCCAATATCATCAAACTTTGAGATAGATAGAGTAAGTCAAGGTTGCACTGAGTTTGTTTCTTTCACAAGATTACTTATTCACCAAATTATGATTTCACATAATATAAAATGATATCTATCAATTGCAAACAATGCAGATGTCATGGTCTACTATGGTGTGTGAGATTCCAGATTCTATTCTTGCTTACCATTGTCATCCAACTAAGTGTTCCTACCTCAATCAAGTTCTCATCCTTCGACCTGCTCCTACACACACATTTTTACACTTATCCACCTATCAATAACCTTCAACCAATAATCTTATGGAATAATTCTCCTAAATCATAAAATTGTAAGATATTCAAATTCAAATACATCATCGCATTTATCAAATCCATAAACATTAAATGATAATCTCCATTTTTTAATTATTTCAATTAACTTTGTAACACCTGCCCCGGAACCCTAGAGGACAACACACTAACAACTAAAATGAAACAATTTTTTTTATAAGTGCAATAAACACACTATTGCAAATGAAACAATTAACACTAATCTAATATAAGTCCTCTAAGGTTGGTGACTATGCTACTTAATTCCCATTAGCTAAATGAGCAAGAACTGAAAGTCATCACATTAATTAGATTCCATCTACAATAAGAAGTACGTTTAACCATTACATTTACAAGATCAATTACTATGAGGAACTATTACGTGATCAATAATGTAATAACATCAAGTAGCTCATTAAATTGTCAACATCCATTACAATAGAGATTTTACATATAGTTACAATAATTACATTATTACATTTATACATCAGAACATCAATATCTCCTCGTATACATGTGAGGAGTGTACATCGAATATGATACATGATACATCAAATGATGATACAATACAAGTACATGAGTAACAATTCACATGAGTTGGTACAAATGCAGAAGTCTTCAATCCAGGAGAAGTCGTCACAATCACGAACATGAAAAAGGAACCCAGTGGAGTGCAAAGCACGTTCCACCCAACCATGTGGAACCCTAAGGTCTGCCCCCCATGCTAGGAGATAGCATTGGGTCCCACCACAAACAGCCAAGAGACAAAAGACAACACATAGGCCAACATGACTCCAATGAACAAGTACGGTACAACAATACATGATAGTAACACCACTTTCAGAGGCACACATACATCTAAGGAAGGCAATAAGCAAGGGAATACTAAGTTGTCGTAGGATGAGTGTCATCACATAGGTTGCTATGGGTTACCCTAGTGTAACCTTCCTAGGCTACCAGACCCCCATCCTAGGTTACCCTGGCCACTTCTACCAACCATCAGACCCCCATACACGCTATGTGGGATCAACATACCTTCTAATTGAACCAGGCAATTGACCTTTCCATTCCAGGTCTTCCCACTCATCACAAACCTAAACAAGCACTTGAGCCATGAATGAGGCATTATCTTGATTAATGTGAACTACCCAACCCCCTAATTTATTTTAAGTTATCACTTGATTAAACTCTCAATGGGTTACCCCAGACCTGCCACTTTGTGCGTCGGACCCCCATTGAGAGCCACTCCCCTACTAACAACTAGGAGACCCAATGAACCAAAAGAGCAAAGCTAGCATGCATAATCACAAATAACATATACAATAAGGAAAGGAAAAAACCTTCTCGCTTACAAGTTTCCAAAAGTTCCAACCACATAGGTGAATACACTGTGCAAGGCTAACATCCAACATATACTCATCTAACACAATACAATCATCTCTAAGGATCATCGAAGAATTCCATCAAGAAGAAAATTTTCCCATAGCCTCTAGAAGACTCCTAACATTCACTTCACAAGATGACTTAGGCATTGGTACAAAACCCACACGATTCATTCCCAATCAATAACCATTCACTTGACTACATGCAAACGACTCAAACCAAGAATAGAACATCATATCCAAAATGGGTTATAATACAACCATTTCATATTTACTTAACATTCAACTTTTAAAAAACATTCTATTTCCATATATACTCACCTTTCACATCATGAAGGCAAAGAATCTCATATATTCTTTACATAGACCAGTCCAACATAAAATATTTTACCGAAGTCAAGTTGCAAAACCATCTAATTATACCAAATTCTACATACCACTCTACTACATAGATCTTGTTGAACTTAATGAATAGAACATGATTCAATAATTTTTTTCAACTAATTAATATTCACCCAACTTCTCAAATGATATTGTAGAGTAATTTTCATTCACACTAGATATAGAAACTAAATTGATCTAAAGTGAAAATTGTCAATATTAAACTTGGCTAGATTAAAATAAGAATAATTAAAGACTAGGATTAGACTCAAGCCTTAGAACCATAAATACATTGAAGTTAATAGATTCCTAACCAATTAAAATTTCCAATATAAATTCTTTAATTAACTAACATTTTCTCTCTAACTACTAAAATTATCTATTAAAATTTCATTTCTTTTCATAAGTAATTTCTTATATAAATAACTCATGCAATATTCAACTATGTAAATATACGTACATATTACTGAAAATAAAAACATTAATAATACAGCCTGTTGTTAACAACAGTAATAAAAACTTATATAAAGGATCACATATAAGATCTACATATACATATATACGAACGAAAGGCAGTAAATTTCATATACACGACTCACATCTAACTCACAAATCATTTCGCATCAATAGTCCTTTGAATTACAAGGGACGATTTACCCATTAAATGTATTTAAGCAGCTAAAGAAGGATAAAGTTTTACTACAATTTTAGAATTGCAAAATGTATACCTCCCACACCCATCAAACTCTACAGGAAGATAAAGATAAAGGGGATGGAAAAGACTTATCAACAACTAAAATTATTATACGACTATCATATACCCAAGTCCATATATATATATATACACAGCGATACAACCTAGGCATCTCAAGATGGGCGCAATTTTGAATGTTAAATCAGAGGCAAAATGATAATACACAGTTGCACATTCAGAGGACACGAAGTGAATAATTCCACAAATATACCAATGGCGCAAGAGAATGAAGTTTGGTTAATATAATTTAGTTATTGTTGCAGCAACAACAACATTATGATAAGAAGATCAACCAACGAACCCCCGCCCCGTACCCCACTCAAACCAAGGTTATCTACTTCAAATGGCAAACATGCTTTTAACTACAACAGTATACAGAAGATCAAACTCTTAGAGGTATTAAAACCCATCGAATTAAACTCTTAACACTCAATGCCCTGGATAAGAAACACGGGCGAACAAACTGCAGGCTGACTACAAAGTTCATGCAATGATACATTGAATGCCCATCAAATGAACTACAAGTGAAAACTTAAGGCAAGGGTAGGGGTAAAAACACAAATGGCATGCAGGATAAACATCAAACAACAAAAATTACAATCGCATAATCTTCATTGAATACCAAATGTAATGTTTTCAATGCCAAGCGTATATACAGGATGAAATCTGAGTGGGACGTGCTTAAAGCCTAACATATGACATATGATTGGGACGCACTGAGATGGCAACAGCTAAGGCGAATGAAGGCCGCAGGGTATTTCCAGATTCAATACTTTTATTTAATGTTGTTCTGGTACCCATATATGGCATCGTGGTTCCATTTCATGTAGCCACCAACAAGAGTGTTACAAGCCAACAAGATGGAGGGAATTCTTATATAAGGAAAATCTTCAACGTTCCAGGTACCGGCTTTAGTGCCAAATACATGCCAACATTGAAATTCCCTCGTGGTATTCATGTTAAGGAAATTTCCTTTAGATCTAAGGATTCAAAGTACATCAACCATGTGGTACAAATGATTAAACCCCACAAACGATCTGTAGCAATGAAGGAGTCTGAAAAGGAAGAGAGAGCTACATTGGTGACTAAATCCCACAAACATCGATGCATGAAGTATAAGCTCCTACCATCACGAATTTACAGATGATTATGTTGACATGTATTAAGGATTTAGCATGAGAGAATCCACGAAGGCGCGGCTAGGAAGAGCATGCAAAGCAAATAAACTTAATTAGAAATCTATAGTTTGTGCAGTCTTGAGTTAAAAGCCAAAGACCAGCGTCTACTCTCTTAGCGAAGGGAAGACTATAGTAAAACTCGGCTACAGAGCAATGCATACAAAAACTAACTCAAGATAACAAAAGCTAACTCAAATCACTGAGTAAAGATAAGTGACAGATCGACATCTCCAGAGGGAAAGTTAAAGATTGGCACGCCTTGTGAGTAGAAGGTCCGGTATTCCACTAATTAACACTTAAATTAACATCAAAAGTACTCAAATTGGTATCTAATAGAATCTGCAAGCAAAAAGATGAAACCGAATGTCTTTAAGTGTACAAATGTGCATCGGTCGATATCAAATGAGACGCCAATTCAAGGTATAATCCAATAATAAATAAGAGAGAATACACAGCCAACGGAGCCATAAGCCTGAGTAGCATGCAAGCATGCAGCTGGAGTGAATGTTAATGGTCTAACAAGACTGACTTTCAAATATCAAAGAGAACAAAACCAGCAACGAATCTTCAGATTTGAGCTCCCCTTTTTTGTTCCTATATGAGAATTAAGTTTCAAAATTCCATTTCATGGTTGAAGACACTCTCAGGTATACGAAATCAACATACAAGAACTCAACGGGGAAGCAACGGCGACCAACAAGAATATACACAACAGAGGTGGCACTACTTGGTTCAATTCACATAGCATAATCCAAATTTCTGAAGCCTGACTAACCATTATTTACAAAATATACACAAGTTTTTCCAGTTAAAATATTTCAAGAAAAAGTAAATAGAAGTGCCAATTAGAAACAAAGGAACCTGTTTAGTTGGGCTGGAAGTTGGTGCAGAGATCGCTTCCTCCAATCTGCAGCTACAAAATTCTTCAAGATTCTCGTTACTGTAAAACCCCTGATCCCCAACTTTCCAAAACCCCCCAAGAAATCTTTTAAGAACCAGAGAAAACAAATTCAAGAACAAGAAACTCTCCCGAAACTCTCCCAAAACAGAATGCAAATTAGTTTCAGGGAAATAATCCAAAAGCCCTTTTGAAGTTAACTCCCACTACTTTATTTTTTATCCTCCACTATCCATAACTGCATCCACTACATTAAATTCATTAATTTATTTCTTTTATATTTCCCCCGACAATATTTTTCAACCACTCTTCATTGTATATTAATAAAATATCTTTATTTAGTTATTCTCATTTAAATCCACTTTAGGATATTTAAATTTATTAAATCTAACTTACCTTTTAACTCTATTGCACCACAACCTAATTAATACTTTTACTTTAATATTTCTTTATTAATTCATAATTTAATTTATTTAAACCAATTAAAAATATTAATAATAATTTATTTATCAAAACTAAAATTATATTAAAACACTTAATTAAATTATCAAAATACCCATCAACCATAATAACCTTTTATTTGATTTAAATCACTCATAGCATCAATCACACAAATAACTCAATGAACAAAATACCCAACAATAACTGACCGCACAACGAGATGGAAGATGAAGCGACAACACTAACGGAGGGGCACTACAAACTCAACATTATTAAATGCAAGCATTGAAATTGAGATATGACATTTGAAGAGCATAGAGTGTTTGTTTTAGTAGCAATAAGGAGACTTGTAAAACATAAGAAGTGTGATTCAAATGAGGACACCTTGACCACTGAACTCTTGTAAGTTGTGAATTTGTATATGAACATGATCATGGATCAATTTTAATATGTATTTGGAAAGATGAGTTTCATCTACTTGGAATTATATAATGTTATTTCATTTATGTTATGAGATGCACGGAAATTATTTATGTAATGTGCAATTATGTTATTGAAAAGGAAAACTTTCATTTCCCTATTTTTGGAAACTTGGTTTATTTATTTTCTAAGTTAAAACTTAAGTAAAAATTGATGAGTAAGCATTAGATATGTTACATGTGGTATCAAAGCTACCAGGTTTAGTACTTGAACCTATGAGCTCATTATGTAAGTTTTTTCTCAAACATTATCAGTAGACAATGTTTGAAAAGTTATTAAGTCAATTTCTTAAAACTTGTCTAACTTTGGGACTAGGAAATAATCATCCCTAGAGGTTAAAACTCCTAAACCAACAACTCATAGAGAGATTCCCTTGGATTGCGGAAGGAATGCACCTGGGCTAAGTAAGAATGTTATGTTTATTGGTGCAAATGTTTAATTGGAGAAACTAATTGTAAGCATAAATGAAAAACTTCAGATGAAGTAGAAAATTCAACATATTGCTAATCAAAACCAATGAGGGAGGTAACTAAGAGGCGGGAAAACCTTCTGACAATCCCGATTCAAACTAGATTAAAACTTGGAAATGATAATTGGAACAAGAATGAGAGTTGGTACCTTAGAGTAAAGGTTAGAGATTAAAATGGGTCTGAAAAAGGAAGCAGCTCACAAAGGTAAAGATGAAAACTAACATGATCCCACCAACTAGAATGGGCATGGTCAATTTCGAGACAAGACCTAATAATGAGAAAAGAAACTGACTAACCCTTGAAGTATCTGAGGTTATGAAAAAGATAAAGCCATCATGAATTATAGACAAAAAAATTTAGAAAATTTGGTTGCAAGGAAAAAAAAATAGATAGTAAAGTAGGCTAACTAGACAAGAACTTGGGTAGAGTAGTGTTTGGTTGAAGTTTAGGTTGAGCTTCTAAGTTTGACAAACGAAAGTAAATTTGTGCCAATCTCGTTATGATCATTTGAAGACTTTCCAGGGGTAAATTGGATATGAAGAATACTATGTTGCCAATCAGAAGAATAATTAAGTAAATTGGGGAGCAAAAGGTATTTGCAAGATATACCTAGTGGGAGTAAGAAAGGCAAGTAATAGTCATTCAATTGTAGAAATCCAAACAAGAAGAATGTTAAATTATTACAATCAATTGGGAGAAAATAGATGAATATTAAGAATTTGACTTTTAAGATGATTTAATGTTTTATAAGTCTCAAAAACACCAAGGGGAAGAAAAGAAGTATATGGATCACAAAAAGATCGGATACAGATAAGTACCCTATTCAATAGAATTTGATGATGTATTTCAGTCAAGGAAACTTTTTGACTTCTCCATAGACATGGTTTTTAGATCAAAATCCTTATATCTGAAATTTTGTATCCAATGACCACAACAAAGTTGTTGGAATTGAAGGCTAAGCTATAGAATTTTTTAGTGGAAGATTTGAATGGTCAAGAAAAATTCAGGGGCCTTTGACCAAATAAAAGAGAAGTAATTACTACACCAATTCTATAAGTTCCTAATTTGGAAGGCCAATATATGGTTATCATTGATACCTTGAGAAAAGGATAAGTAGTATGCTTACTTAAAGAAAAGCAAGTTAACTCCTAGGAATTAAGAAATGAAAGATATATGAACAAAACCATGCTCCACATGGTATCTGTGATCAACAAATTAGTATGGGCCAACTATGCTTGATCCATGAGGATACGAAGCATAATCATGCCACTAAACGTCAATCCCAATAAGATCAATCAATAAAAACTAAACTAAGCATCCATTTAAAACTAACATTCTAAATCATGAAAGCTTTAAAAACACCTATTCTAATCCATTGAAACTTATCCTATTGGGGGAGTGGTGTCGCATTGATGTGGAATGGCAACCCTTTCCCAATTTTGTGGATAATGAGTTGTTTCAATCGATTCTATTGAAGATAATCAACAAAACTAATGAAGGATGTGTGATGAAACATGATTTAAAGCTAAATAAACATGATGCAAGCTATTTTAACATGATCTATGCTAAGATGATTGATATGGGTGAGTGCAAAGCTAATATAAATGGATTTTAAGATAAAAAGATTCAAACCCCAATTACTAAATAAATTAAATGGATGCATTTATGTTATCATGGAAGCCATTAATGGAAGCTAAGCTAGTATGCAAGTAAATTAAGCTAAAATGATATTAAATGTGAGTGCAAGTGAAAATGATTTTAATAGCATAAGTTTGATGTTGAAAGATGGATTCATTTGTCTCCAAATAGTGACCTATTTATAGGAGGACAAATGAGAAATGAAGGGTTGAGATCAAAAAATCTAATCAATGGTCAAAGATGGGGGAAAGATGAAACATGGATGATGGATGAGAATCAATGATCACATGGATCAAGGAAAGAATCAAGGGTTGATATTCTTTCAAACAAACACTTTTAACTTGCACAAAAAGTCTTGTTAGTTAACTTGCACATGAAGTCTTGTAAGTTTGTTATGAAGGAGAATATTCCTTTGTTTCAAATGAGTGAGAAAAGAGAATATTCTTATAGATGAGGGAAATAGATATTTAGCAAATTAAAACAAATTTTTAATGTGCAAAAAAGGGGGAAAGAATATTTTATGGGAATACTATTTTTGGAGGAATGTGTAAAGAAGAAATATTCCAAGAGAATATTCCTTTGCAAGTGGGGGGAATTAGATTTATTAGTAATTGATAATTAAACAAAGGTTTAATTATGCAAATAGGGGAATTTCATGATATTCAGTAAATAAAGTGATTTAATGAAAAGGGGGAAAGTGATATGATATTAAATTAAATACCTTAGGGTTATTTAACTAAACAAAAGGACTTAGGAATTTAAATTAAATAATTAGATTTATTTAATTTAATAGGACAAAATGTTAACATGAAAGGGGATGAATTCATCTAATTAGATTAATTAGATTAATAGATGAAAATGATGTAATTAATTAAATAGCTAGGATAATTTAATTAATTAAGAAAAAAAGGATGGATTTAAGGACGAAACGGTATTAGTATACTTGATTCGAGTGTATGATATCATTCAAGACATTTTTAAGTGTACATTTTTCCCCCTTTTGAAACGAGATACCTGTTACGTTGGTTCAAAGACTGATGCTCTTTGGATTGAAAACTATTGCTTAAATCAAAAAAAAAAAAAATGGATGCCCCACTATTACCCCAAATGGAAGGAATAAGCTAGTTCCCTACCCCCTTGAGAAATTGAGTGAAAATTTTGAATTTTGGGTTGATTTCTCAACAAAGGTTAAATACTACCTCAGGGGTCCAAAAAGGCTCTAGGATGCAAAAAAACATGCCAAAAACACAAAAAATAATGCAAAATAAGCTTTAGTTTGGCAAGATTGGTGAAATTGGTGAAAAAACCCTAGCTGCAAGGTCAAATTAGGGCAACAAACCCTAATTTTGAGGCTTAAATAGGTGATAAAGAGTCATTTTCAATTCATTTGTGCATTCACACCTTAAAGATTTTTGCATTTTGAGCTTTGATACCCCAGCGAAATGGCTTGTCGTGTGCTCCCTCTTCATCTTTTTGATCGAGTTCGAGAGTACCAATGGCGTGTAGACATAGGACCCCAAGTATGTGACTCGAAACTTTTCTCGATTTTTTCTTTTGAGTGCATTTAATAGGGCATCAAAGTTAGGTCAATAGGCGCATCATTGTATAGTGACAATTTTGAAGCGTTGGAAGCATCACTATTGATTTTATAGCGACGCACCCTTTGTCTAGGCATGCACCCCGATTTTTTGATTTAGCGACACATATGATTAGGGGGTCACGGGGGTAATATAGCGACACATGGGCTTTTTAAGTTCAACATCACTTGAAAGCGGTGGGCGATGTATGTAATAATTGGTGACACACCCTAATTTTTTAATAGAGCTATGCACCCCAATACCGATTCACTTTTGAGCGTAGTGACGCACCCCTAAAATTGATAGAGTGACGCACCTCAAAATCAGCGACACTATTGATTTCAATGACGCTATTGATGGTTTGGGGGAAAAGTCTTAAAGTTTGATCATTTTTTTAACTTTGTCGGCAAATTGACACTATGTGTGTGGTGCGTGCAAGAGGATCCTCCACCGTTGATGTCCTCAGAGCACAAATATGACACTTTGTCTGCAGCTAGAGACTTCAATGATTTGGAGGTAAAGCGGATGTGGAGGCTAGGGTTAGGCTTCATCACTTTCATGTTTGAGATCAAGACCCATCTTGCTTTGATGATAGTGCTAGTCTAGAGGTGGCACAGCGAGACTACTTCTTTTCACTTGCCCACTGGCGAGGCGACCATCACACTTGAGGACGTGTGGCGCATACTGCGATTACCTATTCATGGTGAGCGTGTCATTTATGACCCAGATGTCAAGAGAGATGCATGTCTCTCTCTTCTTCACAGACACCAAGTTGTTCTAGTTAGCTCCCATATTGATTTGGATTTCTATCGAGGTCGGGTGGACACTTTCAGATTGTTTGTTGCGGCCCTGATTTGCAACATCAACGGGGTAGAGATTTCAATCTCATATGGGGTTTAGCATGGGAAGGTATGATCTAGAGAGACACCATGTATGCCTAGGGTTCAGTTCTCCTCACCTCCTTGTACCATGATATGCATGAGGTCGTCTATCGAGAGGGAAGGAGCATCAGAGTAGGGGTGACTTTGTTGCACATATGGGCATATGAGAACATTGCAGTGTTGAAGCCCTTGGTATTCTCGCTAATATACATGAGGATGAGCTTGTCATTTTCAGATATGCAATGCTGATGAAATTGCAACACACGGGCCCCACAGGTTTGGCATATTGGCGTCATGTCATTGATGACATGACAGTATTCAAATGGAGGTCATGGCTACAACATCCCCAGTGTTATGATCAACAGTAGCTAGATTTTGCTAGATAGACTAAGTACATACAAGGCCAAGAGCACACGATTATCGAGCAATACCTCCTAGATCGCATTGCTCAAAATTTTGGGGAGGTATAAGATGTTCCTGCAAACGATTATACTACTATGTTTCCCAAGTCACAGAGAAAGGTTCGGTAGGGGGCCCAAATTGATCCTGTGGTGGCGATCAATGATTTTAGGTATCTTGTCCCACAACCATGGGCATATGATCAGGGTCTCCTAGATGCGGGGACCACACCAACCTATGATGCATGGTTCAAGCCACCTATACGCCTGACAGATCCAGTGGCGGCATACCCTGGCAGAGGTAGAGGCATAGGTCGAGGCCGAGATGGTGGTTGAGGTAGAGGCCAAGACCAAGAGCAAGACAGGGGCTAGGTGCCAAGTGATGGGCACCAGCAGCATCAGCAGGATCAGGGTCATCAGAACCCAAGGCATCAACAGCACGATGGACAAGTTCTAGGGGCACCACCGCATCCTCCACCTGTATAGCTAGATGCACAGACTCAGGGACATATTCAGACTCTCATTACAGAGAGAGATCAGCTATGTCAGTGGCTGCAGGATATGACTACGCAGTGAGATCATGAGGTTCAATTGTGACAGCAACTGGACCTACAACTAGCCTAGGAGATTGGGTGAAGACAGCAGTTAAAGGCAGTGATAGTTGCATCACAGGGTAGGACTGTATCAACTAGGTTGTACAAAGAGGTAGTCACATAGGTTGCATAATACTGCATGCATTATCATCATGATGTTCCTCAAGCGATGCGACAATCTAATTTTTTCACAGCGGAGCAGAGCACCACCTAGAGCTAAGGATCATCCATCAGTTAGGGGTGAGTCCAGTAACCATGAGGTTTAGCCATTTTGTAGACACTTTTTTGGGTATTTTCCCTGATTATTTATATAGATATACATTCATGGGATCCTTTTTGATAGCCTCGTGGATATTGTATTTTTATCGATATATACATACACTGATTCAAATGTTGTATCATGAAAATCACCATGTTTTTATATATATACAAGATGATTTGGATTCGATACGATGTTATGTGATCTTTATTTCATGTTCATGAATATATGGATGCACTTCTTTTATTTATACGATATGTGATATGCGATAATGTAGTGATATGCAATGAAATGGATGGATGCACTTTTGTTTTAGTATCTTTTTATGAAATGTTATGGTATGGATGCTATGATATGTAGATGTTATGCTTATGCAAATGATATGGATGTATTTCTTTTTGTGTACTTTTCTATGCAATTTATGAGATGATGATGTATGCATATGGATGTATGGATAATGCAAATGTTCATGCCTATGATATGATAATGCGATGTATGTTTATGATATGTGATATGTATGCATGTTCATGATCTGTGGATGCGGGATGGATGCATTGATGATGTTTTTGTTGATTGTCATGATACCAAGTTGGCGCGGAGAGAAGATAGAAGAAATAAGATGAATGATTTGACCATTGATTTTGATGATAAAGTTCGACAAGTCCTTGATCCAATGAGGCTTTATTAGAGATGGTGGTGAGAGAGATGCATGATGATTTCCTCATATCTTTGGATTGGAGTTTTTTGCCATTCCTTATTTTTGATATAATACATAGACACAATGCATCAAGGTATTGATAACCAGGATGGCATTGTATCTAGTGTACAATGAACTTTGACTCTACAAACAAATAGGATAGTTCTTGTTCACATCTTGACATACGAAAACCTCATCAGAATGTAGTTTACTGGTTCAAAATATCTTGGACCAAAGCATACACAATAGTAAACAATCTATTCCAAATAATTTACCTACACACAAATAAGCAAGTATGCACCAAGATTATTTTACAAGAATACCCACAAGCACAACAAATGAAATATAATGATCGATGCCCCATTCCTTTCTCTCTAAATCATTTAGACATCATCGAGAGGTCCTCGGAATGGGTTATTGAGATAAATCAGAAGAAAAAGATCAAAGACAAATAGTCAGTATTATTTATATCTTTTGCCTGTTTACTTTAGCTAAGGTAATTTCTGATGTTGATGTCCATCGCAGGAAGATGCATCCTAGGAAATTTTATCAAATGGTTTGATTAGGATGAGGTTTATGATAAATCGTTGATACAAAATCCATTGACTCACTCACCTATGATCTATACTTTAGATTTTGACACTTAGGTTCCCACTTTACGACTTGTTATACTTGTTTTCTATTTATTTTTCCAAAGGTTGAAGGTGACGATTGATTTTATCATGGGAGAAGTTTCATTGCAGGTGAAAGCAAGATGGGATGGGTAGTTTTGGGGTTTTTTGGAAAATTTCAATGTTTTCGTTATTTTGAAAATGTTTTGAGGTTGTTTTGGTCTTTTCGAAAGTTTATATGAATGTTTATGTCTTTCAGTTATTTGAAGTTGTTTAAGGTTTTCTCTAAGATATTTGACATTGTTTAGGTCTTTTTGAATGTTTTCTAATGTTTTTGTGTTTTATGAATTTTTAAATGTTTGTGGATTTCCAATATTTGAATGTTTAGGGGTTTTCTAAGTTTTGACCAAGAACCTAACCTAAAAGACTATCCTGAGGGCCTCGGGGGCTTATCAAAGATGATCCTTGCCTACATTATACACACAGAGACCACGTAATTCAACTAACTTGACTTATTTACGATGAGATTAACAATTGATGGATTTCCAGTTTATTATGACAAACTCCTAAAGGACTAACCTAGGGTGTCTCAGAGGCACATCAGTGATGGCCTCACCTACGTTCAAGATCAAAGACTCGTAGTTTGACATGGTTCTTTTTTTGGACTTTCGATGTTTTGACCTTTTTAGGGATTTTGATGTGATTTGGATGTTTTGGGTTTTGACTTTACAATTTTTTGAATGCTTTTGGATTTTAGTTGTACAGGAATTTGGATGTTTTTGGATTTTAGGCTATACAAGATTTTGCAAATATTTTTGGATTTTTTATGAACATTTTACGAATTCTTTTAAGATTTTCAATGATATTTCTAATAACCTTAAGATATACATGAACCCAATATAATCTAGAAATAATTTCCCCCAGCGTGATGCAATAAACTACTTCAATACAGGCAGGACAAGCTGACCTTTGGAATATCCCAAGTAGTTTTTAAAGGGGATACGATACTTTACAATATCAAGCCATGATGCAAACACGGATGGGTGATGGAATAAAGAGGATGAATGAAGCAATAGATGGATGTGATGCAAAAAATGATAGGATAAAGAGCCAAAGATGGATGGAGGTGCTTTATTTATGCAAGGAATTTGTTTGCTAGGTTTTCACCAAGGTACTTTCCTAAAGCGCCACCAAAGTGGTTTCCACTAGAGGACGGTTGTTTTTCTTTACTTTTTTCAATCATTTTCTCATTTTTTTGGATTTTTTATCATTTTTTTATTTTTTATATTTTCAGATTTACACCCTTCAAGCCTAGGCATAAAACTTTTTAAGATGCAAGCTTTTGGTTGGTTCCTGCAAGGGTTCACCTTCAGGTGTTGACAATTGATATGCTTATGATCCATAGCTTGTTGTGATGACAAAGGGACCCAACCAGTTAGGCTCAAACTTTCCTTTGTTGTCCTAATCTGAAATATTTTTCTAATTTTGCTTTAGGACAAGATCTCCTACTTGGAAAGACCGACACTTGATCTTCTTGTTTTAGCTTTGTTTCAGTCAGTTTTGATATACTTTCAAGTGATTGAGGGCGTTAAGACGACGCTCATCCAAGAATTCTAGCTCATTTAGCTTAGATACTTTGTACTCTTCATCGGTGATTAGGTTCTATAGTGACACTCGCAGTGATGGAAGCTCGACCTCAATAGGAAAGATGGATTTTGATCCATAGACTAGGGAGAACAGGGTTGCATCTGTAGGCATGCGGATACTGGTTTGATAGGCCCATAGGGCGGGATTCAACTAAAAATGCCAATCACGGCCAGCTTCATTAACCATTTCTTTAGGATCTTTAGGATGGTATTGTTTGTAGCCTCAAGTTGGTCATTGCCTTGGGGGTAATACGGGGTAGAGAATCAGTGTCGGATGTTGAATCTTTGATATAGCTCTTTTACATCATGATTCTTGAAGGGTGTTCTATTGTCTGAGATAAGGGTTTGTGGAACACCATAATGACATATTAGATGATTTAGGATAAACTTAGCAATTTTCTTCCCTATGATGTAAGTCATATGAATGGCTTCCACCCACTTGGTAAAGTACTCAGTGATCGTTATGATGAACTTGTGGCCATTAGATGAGGTTGGAGTGATCTTTCCTATGAGGTCAAGTCCCCACTGTGAAAAAGGCCAAGGTGTGACCATTGGTTGCAACTCCTGAGTTGGAAAATGAATCAAATCTCCATGTCGTTGGCACTAGACACACTTCTACACATACTAATGGGCTTCTCTTTCCATGGTTGGCCAGTAGTACCCCGTCCTCAACAATTTCTTAGCTAAAGTCATACCACTAGAATGGGAACCACATATGTCATTGTGTACCTCTGTTAAAGTAATCAAGGCTTCCTCTTGGTTAAGGCATCGTAGTAATGTCCCCTCGATGCTTCAACAGTATAAGGTATCACCTAGGATCATGAATCAAGATGCCTTCTTAATAAAGGTCTTTTTAAGATTGGAGGTGA
Source organism: Sequoia sempervirens (assembly GCA_007258455.2). Classification (NCBI taxonomy): domain Eukaryota; kingdom Viridiplantae; phylum Streptophyta; class Pinopsida; order Cupressales; family Cupressaceae; genus Sequoia; species Sequoia sempervirens. The sequence goes on from VDFB02000020.1 coordinate 30,561,001, forward strand.
TATCGGATGGGAGGGTTCCTCTACTTAGGTAGGTGAATATGTCATGATACCACGGGGATCCAAGACCAATGATGACACAAAAATTCAAATTCTGAGATTTTGAAAGTTGGTACGAGAAGTTGTTCTACCAAGAATTTGCAATGAAGGACGTTGTGCGGCATGTCTAACAATGATCCAATTGTTGCCATAGCATCTACTACTCTGTTGTTCAAAAGAGGAATCGGATCAAAAGTTATATCTATGAAAAGGTCCTTGAGACTTTGTACCATCTTCTTATAAGGACTAAGCTTGTCATCCTTGGTTCAATAGTCATCATTGACTTGGTTGATAACAAACTTTGAGTCTTCATAGATTCTCATCTCTTGTATTTGTTATTGAACTATTATCCTTAGACCTATAATTAGGGCTTCGTACTCAGCAATGTTGTTAGTACACAGAAATGATAGCCTATGTGACTTTGGGATGCAATCCCCTTTAGGGGTGATAAAGAGAATACCTACCCCTAATCCATGTTGGGTAAATGATCCATCAAAGTACATCTTCCACTGATCTATTATATTGATAAGGAACATTGATAGGTGCATCTTCTAGTTGGTCTGCAATCACTTGTCCTTTGATTTCATTGCGCTCCATGTACTCTATGTCAAATTTAGTCAGGATCATTACCCATTTGGCCATCTACCTAGTGAGAGTTGCTTTAGATAACAGGTATTTCAATGGGTTGATCTTTGCAATGAGCTTGATTTGATGAGGCAACATGTAGTGCCTAAAATTTTGTGAAGCAAAAACCACTACTAAGCATACTTTCTCAATGGATGAATAGTTCATTTCATAGCCCACCAAGGTCCTATTGATGTAATAAATTTCTCTTTCCTTTTCATTTTCATCATGTTATGCTAGAAGAGCACCTAGTGTTGCTGATGTTGCTAAGATATACAAGATCAAAGGTTTGTTTGGTAGCGGTGGCATAAGCACTGGAGGTGCCAATAGATAGTCCTTAATCTGTTGGAAAGATTTTTCACACTTCTCATCCCACTTTTAAGTTATTCCTTTATAAAAAAGATGTGAAAATGGGTGGATTTTATCTGATAGTTGTGTTATGAACCTTCTAATGGACTACAACCTTCCTTGTAATCCTCTCATTTGTTTCATTGTTTGCGGTGATTCCATGTCTTGGATGGATTTTTCTTTTGTTGGATCAATTTCTATCCCTCATTATGATACAATATAGCCAAGAAGCTTCCCTGATGTAACCCTAAAGACACATTTTTTGGGTTTAGTCGTATCTTATACTCTTCAAGCTTGTCGAAGATGGGTCCCAAGACTTCTATATGCTCACTCTTTTTCTTTGACTTTTCCAAAATATCATCCACATAGTCTTCAACTATTTTGTGGATCATGTCATGAAAGATGAGGGTCATTTATCTTTGATAGGTTGCTCCTACGCTCTTTATCCCAAACGGCATTGTGTTCCAACAATATGTCCCCCATAGACAAGTGAATACAATCTTGTGTTAATCCTCCTTGGCAATTATGATTTGATTGTAACCTAAAAAACCATCCATAAGTGATAGAATTTCATGCCCAATTGTTAAATCCATTATGATGTCAATGTTAGGGAGAGGGAAATCATCCTTTGAGCATGCCTTGTTTAAGTCTCTGAAATCAGTGTAGATTTTGATGCCCCCAGTGGGTTTAGAGACTAGTACCAGGTTTGAAACCCACTTAGTATAATCTATCGGTCGGATGAATCCAATGTCAAGAATATTTTGTAACTCTAGTTTCACCAAGAGTGCTATATGAGGGTGCATTTTCGTTAACTTTTGCTTCACTAGTTTGGCTTTAGGATAGACTGCTAGATGATGCACAACTACTTTTGGATCGAGCCCTGGCATATCCATGTATGACCATGCAAATTTAGCTCTTCTCTCTTTCAGGAATGTTGCTAGGTTCGTCTATTCTTCATCCAACAAGGATTCGGCATAGAAAGTGATCTTGGGTGCTTCTTTTGTTCCCACGTTGACTAGAGTGGCCTTTTCTACTAAGACTACTGACTTTTCTAGATGCATTGCACTAAGGGGGAAATTAAATCCCTCATCCTTGGGCACCTCAAAGAGGTTTTCACTCTCGAATGAATCCTTTCTTTTTACTATTTTAGGATCAGAGAGTGCAACAGTGTGGCTTTTACTCAAAGATATGCAAGTTAGTTGCATGTCATTAATTTTACAACTGAAGGATTCAATTGTCTCCTTGTAGTACGCCCTTGTGTTGAGCTCTATGTAAAAATCAGTCTTGTGATTTTCCCATGATAAGTTGTCATGAAGTTCCATGAATTATGAGATCGCTTCATTGTTTTCGAATAAATCTAGAATCGATGGTCCTTGTTGGTCCAAGTCAATGAGTTGTGAGTATACTAGGAAAATTTAATTTGGTTGGTTGCTTGGGGTGAAGGTTGATGTAGATATCATGAAGAGGGAGCTATTATCAAATAGGTCAGGAACATCCAAGGGGAAGTCATCTAGGGTCGTATCACGCAATGTTGGTAACCAAGAGGAAGCCTCAACCCGTTTAGTGGAAGTACCCTTGCCAATAAGGGTAACCTTACCCTTGCTAGTAGTACAACCTAGGCCAAGATTCTTTGGAAGTTTCTTAGGAATGATAGGTTCTAGCAAACCATTGCCATTATGTCCCTATTTCTCGTTCTTCGTATACCCCATTCCCTTCATTAGCTACAAGCCTTTGTTGTCATCTTCCATGGGAAGAATGGGGATGGATCGTTCATCTTGATAAAACAGTTTAGATATATCCTCTTCATTGACATCTTCTTTGTTCAAGTCCCCCCACTTGGTAAGGTAGTAGCTACCATCTTGATAGTTTCAGGGATGTTGTTGCTAGGTGTGGGTTTCCCGTGAGATTTGGGAGAAACAGATAGCTCTCCCAACACAAAAGTATCTTTCGTTAGCTTATAGTTTCCACAACCATCACCCTGGATCACTGCTTTGATGTCAGGTATGTTCTGCACAATGGGTGTTTTCATTTCTAAGGTAGACGCAAGGGATGATGGGTCAACAAATGAGGTAGAAAGTGTAGGCCCTTCATCATTCTTGGGTATTTGGGGCATCTTATAGAACTTGGCCTCAAGATTCTTGCAGTAGTAAAAAGGCTCAAGATTTCCATGGATGGTAACTTCTCTACCCTTGAAAGGAAACTTTACATATTGATAGTAGGTTGAAGCTACAGCTTTTAGGGAAAGGATCCAGGGTTGACCAAGCAAGATGTTGTAGGGAAGATCAAGGTCTAACACTTGGCATGTAGTTTCTACAATGACAGGTCCTATTTGGATGGGCAGTACGACGATTCCTTGTGATACCCACTCTTGATCATCATATTCTCTAATGGTGGTACTCTTTGTTTTCTCAATAGTATCCTCTGAATAGCCCAGATTTTTTATCAACTGAAGGGTGCAAATTTTCAGACCAGCACCTCCATCTACTAAGACTCTTTTAACCTTGTCCTTATGAACGATGACCTCAAGGTGTAAAGCACGATTATGAGATGGTTGTGATGGTAGGTCTTGTTTTGAGAAAGTTGTGAATCTATTAAAATTTGTGGGAAGAGGCGCATCAAATAGGACTCGTTATAGGCGACCTCCATACATATGATGTTAAACTCTTTGATATGGTCCATAGGACTTCCCGTCCCTTTGTATTTTTCGAATTTAGGGATTTCAAAACCAAGAGGGAATGGTACTGTTGTGATGTTTTGATTGAATGGATATGGGCATAGGATTTATGTATGGGGTTTCTTCATTTTTCCAATCCAGATATCTTGCATTTCTTGTGTTAACACCTTGATTTGCAAAGCCATATCGCCTTGTGGGCTTGGTGGAAGAACATATGTTGTTTATTTTGGGATGGTGGATGAAGTTTATGTGGGATTCTAATATGATGAGGTGTTGTATGGTGTGTATGGTGGCTTAGGATAAGGTGATGATAGTGTAAGTTTATATGTTCCTAATGTGTTCGGGTTGACAATGTTTTGTTGAGGGTTATAGTATAAACCTTGTTGTTGTTGTTGTTGTTGTTGTTGTTACACGAGCAATTATCACTGTTGGGAATATTGTTGAGCTTCTTGTTGTTGTGATTGTTGTGATTGTTACTTTTGTTGAGCTACTAAGGTTGCTTGTTGTGTTGCTAAAGTTGCTTCTTGTTGTTGTGCTACTAGGGATGCTTCTTTTTGTTTTTGTTGTTGTTTTTATTGTGCTACTAGGGTTGTTTGTTGTTGTTGTTGCTATTGTTTTGCTAAGAGTTGTATGTTCTTATTGTTGTGTTGCTAGGGTTGCTTCTTGTTGTTGTTGTTGGAATTCTTGTTGATAATCATGTTGTGCTTGATGTAAAGCTAGGGAATGTGCTTGCAATGTAGGATCAATCAATGGTTGGGACATCTATGATGAGTTTTGGCTGTTGATATTTGTGCGGGTTGCAGATTGTTGATGAGAGGTTGCAAGATAGTGGATTGTGGTGGAGGAACATAAGTTTGAGGTCCCATTTGATTTTGTATGACTTGGGTGACAAACGGTAAAGATGATGATGGTGTTGTTAAGCATGGTGATGTTAAGGGCACATTAGGACCTTGAGTCCATTGATTGAAAGGATTCCCTTGACCGATGTTTTGGGGATTCGCTTATGTTTGAGATGTGGCCACCGTATTACCTTGGTTAATGGGATTTGTGATCATGGGATTGTTTTGATGTGGGTTGTTGATAGATGGAATATATGTGTTTTGGGATATTGTTGGGTTTGATGTATCAATGGGAGGATTGGATGAAGATGTTCCATGTTGCGTTAAAGGCTGATTTTGTGTAAAGTTATTTCCTTGTCCTTTTGGGTCTACTTGTGACACTTGGTCCACACTACTTTGCATGATGTTGGGCATACTTGTGGTACTCATGGGTATCAATGAAGATGGTGTCCTTGATATGTTGAAGTTGTCATAGAATAATGGAGTGTAAGTGGTTTATGTTGATGTAGAGAATTCTCGAGAATGGGGGGAATGTCAAATGTTGGTGTCCAAGTGGTAGTTTGAGGAGGATTGGTATTAAGAGTACCTACAAGTGTGTTGCTTTCAAATGGAAGAGTATGGCCAAAGTCCTTAGCAAGACTAGCTGCAATACTAGGTGTTGGTGTTTGATTGAGCCCTAGTGATGGAGTTGTTTGAATAGTGGATGGATTCAAGTCTTGTGTCAATGATTGTGCAATAAAAGATGGGGAATTGGGGAACTATGTTTTCTAAGGCTTGATGTTCCATGATTTCTTCCCTAGTAAGTCCAAATGGATAATTATTCATGACATCTTCTATCTCATATGCTCCTGATGGTGACGAAGGTTGTTGTGATGGGGTAACATGACTTCTTGGATCAAATTATTAAGGATTAGGATCACTTGAGGTGAATGTGACTTTGGTTTTCTCCATGATTCTCTTGTGTTATGATCTTGTTTTTACCAAAAATTTTGGGTCACCTATGGGAGAGTTGTGTTGAGATTTGTAATGTTTAAACTCTCTAGTTGACTCAAATCTATGTAGAAAGGATGTTCTAAGTCTTTTTGGAGCAATGATGGTAGTGGGAGATGAAAACATGAATGATATGGGGAGTGATTTTTGTAAACGTTTTAGGACAACACTTTTGACTTAATTTTGATGTTTTGATGTTTGGATAAAGGATGTTTATGAACTTATGAATCTTTAGGGTAGACTTGTGACCTTCAAGATAAATGAGATTAAAGATGATAACTAACTTAACCAAATGCATGGAAAATGATTCATTTCACATACAAAGTAGCTAAGTTAGGATTTGGGTTGATAGATGTTCAAGTCCAAAAGTGTTGGTGTGTTTGAAAATTTTGTAAAGTTTGGTGAAGTGAAATTTGGATTTTAATGAAGGGGTGGATGAAATGTTTGACCCAATGCCGACCTAGAGTGAACCTTTGTTTTCAAAGACCAATGTGGTGAGAAACATGCTAGACCTCTAAATTTTTCAAATCATGTGACCAATGTTTGACTTAAATGAGAGGTTCATATTGAGCATACATGTTTGGATTATTTAGTGGAATAATTCTATAAAACCTTGTTACCAACTTGTTCCTATTGCGGTATTGTCTTAGGATACGTCTTCTAATGTACTTTGAACTATGATGTCTAAGTTTGAAATAGCGGCATGTAGACCTTCTCTTGGGGATTTTGATTTTGCGTGGTATCATTTAGACAAGTTCAAAATCATGGAAAAGACCATTTTTTTTACTTTCAAATAGGGCATACAATTTTGGATTATTCCTTGAAACCTGTATGTAAAATTTCCTTATTAATCTAGTCATATTTTGATAAAGTTCCTCAAGGTATTGTTTGATAGATTTTTTACTATGTCGTCTCAGTTTGAAGTGACGGAATGTAGACCTTCTCTTGATAATTTTTATTTTGTGTGAAATCATTTAGAGAAGTTCAAGTTTATGGAAGAAAAGAGGATATTTATTGCCACGCAGGTGGTGGTAATATGGGCCTTCCAACTACAATATCAGCTTGTTCCTCTTCTTTGTCTATGATGTATGTTGCATTTCTCCACTAGGTTGGTGTTTCCTTTGTTTCAAAAGTGAAGCTTCTCAAACTACTAATTATATCAGTTTGTTCTCCTTCAATGAGTTCAAAGTTTGGTTGAATGATAGCAGGTGTAAGGTTGGGTTGTTCAATTGAAGCGATCAGGCAGCAAATGGTCATGTGGGGTTCAATTTTTCAAGTTATCTTGCTTAAGTGAGTTTCTTTTTACCAAAAACACTTGTCTTTCTTGAGTTCAAACTAAATTTCTATGTCAAAAACATCATCAATTCCACAAAGTCTGGTTTTTGAAAAGGATGAAGTTAGGGACATAGTTACCTAGGTTAACTTTGGGAAGTATGGATTGAGATGTAAACCAAAATATTTAGAAGTCTCTAAGAATAAATTCTTAGGACAAGCATCAATATCAAGGTTTTGTCAAAGGATAGCCATACTTAGACCAAAGGGTTTGAAATTTTGAAAAGACTTGTTGATGTTTGTTTCTAATTATTTTGGAATCAAGCAAGTGTTAAACTGACTCCCAAACATTTACAATCCTTGATAGATCAAGTACGTATTTTTCGGTAGGCTTATCATCATTGGAAGAAATGATCAATCCGTGAAGATGAAGTGGGAAAATAGACTATGCAAAGGAGTCCATTCCCCATTTGTTTTATGCCTCAATCAAAAACCAGACATGGTAAGTAACTTTTGGGTGTGGTGCTACTCCCATGCACTAACTTGAAATATGTTTCAAAATTGGACTTGGTTAGCCACTACAACAAGGTTTTTAATGACCATATCTAGGATAGACTGGTGTCATACACACAACAATTCACTCAATTAAGAGGCCTCCCAACCCTTAGAAACATCTAAGGGTTTTAAAGCATCACAAGGATGCTAGGGGAGACTTTCGTCAGTATGGTACAACCACAACCAGCTAGTTAGTGGCTTTTGTCACTCCAAATTATTTATATAGCAAGCCGAATAGAAAGCACCACTTGGTTTGTTCCCTCTCACAAATTGGGGGGAAAACCCTCTAAAGGTTACACATGTTTGAAGCATAAAAATACTTTTTGTCACCCAAGATTTTCCAATAGATGCAAAGGGAGAGGATAAGCGCTTCCAAGCAGAAAAGTAGACTTGTGTGTTTCTCTTCGCACAAGATCGCACGAAGCACAAGGGGATTGGATACGTACAACAAGAATACATAGACAAATCAAACACATGTTCATTTTAATCCATCATAGCCAAATAAATTTATTTTAAACAGCAAACAAAGTGTGGAAGTTGTATTGTTCAATTTTAAGCCAAAAAGCAAAATGATGTGAGGGTTCAATTTTAACCAATTTGAACGTTCATTTTAAAACCCAATTGAAAGCTAGTTTGGTCCTAAAGCATAAAATAAAAAAGCATCATAAATGGTTTATATTTGCCCCAAAAGTGTCGAAACACTTGTTACAACTATACAATTAATAATAAAATGTTCCTTCACTTCAAATGTTATCATCCAAACCTGCAAAACCATTTAGTCTAAAAACTAGAACAAGAAGTTAGAGACATGTTAGTGATCAGATAAAGTAAAAAAATTAAAGCACATATCAAAAAATCAAGTTCTTTTTATGTTTACCAATAATTCGCGATGCTGAAATCAATTGCAATGTTGAAATTCATCAATAGTGTCATTGTATAGGATATGCATCATCATCTTGAAAAATCGATAGTGGCCCTCTGCAAAAAACAGTGAAGTCAAATGCATCGATATATCAATTGCATCGCTAAAAAGAAATTAATTTTGCGTCAAAAAATCAATTCAGCGTCTCTATATTTAAATGTGGTGACAAAAATAATTAAGCGTCAGTAGATTAATTATGCGTCGATAAATTGAAATCCAGGTGTGTCGTTGTATAGCAACGCGTCATAAATACATCAATTGATAATCAATAGCATCATTGTACCTGAAAACACAAGGAAAACAGTTTTAACAAGAAATTCATCAAATTGGTTAGTTTATGCCCTCTTTCTAGCACGAAAATGTGACCGATGGATTAGTATGGACCAAATACACTTGATCCATGAGGATACTAAGCGTAATCATGCCACTAAACGTCAATCCCAATAAGATCAATCAATAAAAACTAAACTAAGCATTCATTTAAAACTAACATTGTAAATCGTGAAAGCTTTAAAATCACCTATTCTAATCCATTTAAACTTATCTTATTGGGGGAGTGGTATCGCATTGATGTAGAATGGCAACCCTTTTCCCAATCCCGTGGATAATTAGCCTGTTTTGATCAATTCTATTAAAGAGAATCGACAAAAGTGATGAAGGATGTGTGATGAAACATGATTTAAAGCTAAATGAACATGATGCAAGTTATTTTAACATGATCTATGCTAAGATGATCAATATGGGTGAGTGAAAAGCTAATCTAAATGGATTTTAAGCTAAAAGATTCAAACCCTACTTACCAAATAAGCTAAATGGATGCATTTATGTTATCATGGAAATCATTAATGGAAGCTAAATTAATATGCAAGTAAATTAAGCTAAATTGATATTAAATGTGAGTGCAAGTGAGTGATTTTAACAACATAAGTTTGATGTTAAAATATGGATTCATTTGTCTCCAAATAGTGACCTATTTATAGGAGGACAAATGAGAAATGAAGGGTTGAGATCAAAAAAGTTAATCAATGGTCAAAGATGGAGGAAAGATGAAACATAGATCATGGATTCTCATCCAATGATCACATGGATCAAGGAAAGAATCAAGGGCTGGTATTCTTTCAAACAAACACACTTTTAACTTGCACAAGTCTTGTAAGTTTGTTATGAAGGAGAGTATTCATTTGTTTCAAATGAGAGAAAAGAAAATATTCTTTGGAATATTCTCACGGGTGAGGGAAATAGATATTTAATAAATTAAAACAAAGTTTTAATGTGTAAAAAAAGGGGAAGGAATATTCCTTCTAGAGGAATGTGCAAAATAAGAATATTCCTTTGCAAGTGGAAGGAATTAGATTTATTAATAATTGATAATTAAGCAAAGGTTTGATTATGAAATTAGGGGAATTTCATGATATTCATTAAATAAAGTGATTTAATGAAAAAGGGGAAAGGGATATGATATTTAATTAAATACCTTAAGGTTATTTAATTAAATAAAAGGACTTACGGATTTATATTAATTAATTAGATTTATTTAATTTAATAGGATGAAATGTTAGCATGAAAGGGGATGAATTCATCTAATTAGATTAATAAATGAAAATGATGTAATTAATTAAATAGCTACGCTAATTTAATTAATTAAACCAAAAGATAATGGATCTGCATGATATCATTCAAGACATTTTTAAGTGTCTATAGTATCGAATTGGCACCAATTATTCATGCTTAGTAATTATGTGAGCCTTAATTGTTTGGACAACTTTTGGAGATAAAAACATACCAACATGGTCTAAAGCATTGTTTACCCATCTAAAACTAAATGCTCATTAGAGGAGATGGTTTGAGTTGAAATTGAACTATGACTTTGAAATCAACTATATAAAGGGCAAGAAAAACCAAGTTGTGAATGCCCCAATGTCAAAGGGACATATCTCTTCAACAATATCTATTCAGTATATTTTCAAGAATCAAATGTTACGGAAGTCCAAGGAAGATGTTTCATTTAATTTGAATGGACTACAAAGAATCAAAGGAAGAACCTATGTACCAGACTTTGAGGAGTTAAGGAATATAGTGTGGTAAGAAGTTTAATCAATGTCATATTCTGGACAATCAGGAGTGACAAATTATTGACTGATGTTAAACCACTATATTTTGGAAAGAAACAAAGAGAGATGTTGCAAGGTACGTTGCAAGTTGTCCAAAGTGCCAGAGAGTGAAGACAAGATGTCATCACCTAGTAGGATGTTATACTAATAATTGAATGAGTTTGATGAATTGTTCTAAAACGATTGTAAATTTTGGTTTACCATATTACTCAATTTCTTTTATTTTTTAAGTTTATTTTATTGGTTGCTAGTTGTTGTGTGGTCTCACAACACGCCCCAAGTTACCTATAATAGCACGGGGACCCAAATTTTGAAAATCTCGTTTGATGAAAGAGAAGTGCAAATATGGGAAAAATGTCATAAAAACCAATAAGTTGTCAAGCTTTTAGATAAAATTACTGCTAAGTGAAGAATTTTGAAGAAATAGCTTTTATCGGATCCAAAATGGCATTAAGTGTGTAAAAAGGTATAGGTTGGAATTCTGTGGTTTAGTTGGGTAGGGTAAGTAATATTAATCAAAGAATGTCATCCGTAAAAGCGAAAAAATCAGGATCTCGAGAAACACTCATAATAGAGGAAATCCCCAATATATGCTCAAAGCGTCAATAAATCCCAAAATGCCTTGTGATGTGGAAATTCCCAAAATCTATCGAAAACCCGAATAGACCGGGTAAAATGTTAAGTTCATAAATATGCTATGGGGAAGATTAGATAATACAAGGACTTAATAATGACTTATTTAGGTAAAGCAATTAAATGCATGATATTTCACTTGCAGGGTAACATTATATTGGTGCATGTTACTAGGTGGCAGAGTGCGGAAACAAATGCAAGTGCGGATACTAGTGGGTTTTCTCAAAAAACCATAAAGAATTTAAGTCAAAGACAAGAAGGCTCTGATAGCGGGTGTATAGCCCAATGCGATAACAGAGTTTCCCACCAAAGATGAATAGTGGATATCAAAATAAAAGAGGTTACGAGTTCTTGGCTTGGTGGTGGAATCAAAGTTTTTTTTTTTGAATTCCAATTGCAAGTATTTTTTTGATAGAGAAATTCATGCGCACCAAATGTCGAGGACTTTCAAAGGAAAAGTCATCTTGTTTCTGCATTTTTAAGGACTAAAGGAACTCGACTGTCTTTTATCCAAGATTTTCAAGCATTGGGTCGTTATTAACGGGAGTCAAAGTGTAAACTTTGACTATATCTTTGGGGACCATGGATTAATATCCTCTTAAGTGTGGCTTGTACTCTTGTGCCACATGCCATATTTTGATTAACTTGTTCTCTCTTGTCATGTGCTTTTGTAACCAACTATTGCCTTGTGTTTTATAAAAGGAAAAAAGTTGTTCTCTTTAGAGAATCAAAATTTGTTAAAACAATTAAACTTAAAGTTGGAACATCACCAATTTTATGTTTATTTCATGTTTTTGTTCAATTCCAGTTTAAAAACTTGTATTTATAGTAGAGATTAATAATGCTAGTAGTCGAAAGGTTATTCCAAATCGTATATCTTGCATAATTGTATGGTGTTCATTCCTATCAAAACAGTCAATTTGTTGTGCCAAATTTGGGTGCATTTTGTTGATATTTTGGTGGTGAACGGTTCTTTTCTCTAAACTTTCACTTTATTTTGTATGTAATTGTGAAGCATTCTAGTGAAATATAAAATAATGGATACTTTAATTTGTTTATTTCTCTATAAATGTGTGGATAACAACTGAAAGACATTAATTTTTAAGGCCTTATTTCTCTTACTCTAATTAAACTATAGCATTCCTCTTAAATGATTTGAATTAATGAAGTTTGAAAGGTAGTGCACATTCTATTTGTTGAGATCGTTGCATTACTAAATTGTGCAAAGTTAAAAGAGATTTGTGAAAACCATTAACAATTTCATAGCAAACCCTACACAAACCTAATGAGTCGAGACCTAACATTCCTGAACCTTGGGATAGCCAAATTCTTTTACCTTAAAATTTGGTGATTTTTTCAAGATAGATAAGCTATGTTGTTGAAATAGAAAAAATTTAGTTACTTGTGTATAACATCAACAGATGTTACTGGTAACAATTGGCTAATCCTAGCATCAAATTTAATACAATATTGGTAAAAACCAATTAAATTATTCATGTATCACAATAAAAATAGCTCTCAATGCTTTTCACCTCGATGTTGCTATTAGAGGCCAACTAGTCCTAAAGATGCAAGGTGACTCTATCTATCATCTACACAATACAAATGACTATCTACCTAACTACATCCCTATCATATTAGGATAAAGCTTGTGGCTATCTACTAGCCAAGAATCCTTTGACTTTACTCAACCTAGAGCCTACAACTATTGCCTTCACTCCCAAACAAGGAATGTAACAAGGAATGTAACAAATACAACTATCTTTGGGCATTCTTTAAACTGGAAAGAAGCACTTCATAGCATTAGGTTACATCGTTATGTCATAGCAGATGGAGTTAAGACATGTTATTTTATCATACATATAGAAAAGCAAGTGTAAAGCTGTGTTTAATAATCCAGATGATTTTAATAATCCAAATGATCACCGAGCTACAATTCAAAGGCTTTACTACGACATTTTTTAGTGTCTAAAGATCAACTTCCAAATTCAGCCGATCAAGCTCCAAGTTAATCAATCACTCAACAAAAAGATCACTATAACTCAGGGCCTAAAGTATTATTTTCAAGACTGCGGTTACCTCGTGCTTCTTCAGCTTATACTGTTTCTAGTCGTTACTGTTCTTGGTTCTGGTTGCTCTTATAACGGAATGCTATGTTTCTACAGCTCTACTGTTCTTGGTACTTGTTTTCTTCAACTCTTCTTCAGCTATACTGTTTCCAGTTGTTACTGTTCTTAGTTCTGGTTGCTCTTAGGTTGCTCTTATAACGGAATGCTATGTTTCTACAGCTCTACTGTTCTTGGTACTTGTTTACTTCGACTATATTGTACTTCATTCTAGTTGCTGTTTTAGTTGTTCCTGTTCTTGGTTCTGGTTGCTCTTATAACGGAATGCTATGTTTCTACAGCTATATTGTTCTTGATTTTTGTTTACTTCGGCTATATTGTACCTCATTCTAGTTGTTGCTAGTTGTTGCTTTAATTTTCCATGCAGAGTTTTCTACTGCAACTCATTGTAATTTGCACTTTTTCTCAATTAAAAAAGAAATATCTATCCAAACCAACCTAAATGATTTTTTTTTAAATCCATATTCAATTTTACCTAAAATTTAAAGATTACCTGCATTACTTAAAGTAAAATGAAAAAACTAGTTAACGTTATCTAATATAACTATAATACAGATCTAATATTAAAAATAAAACCAAAAATTAAAAGATTAATCTAGTTAGCGTTATCCGCAAAATCAAATAACTATAATATTTAAAATAAAATAAAAAATAAAAAGATAGAATTCAAAATTAACAAGGTCGTTAAAACCTGAAGAAAATTAACTAAAATCAATAAGTCATTCCAATATAGTTTCTACAAAAATCAAGACACTGTGAGGAGTCATATGGCTAGACACCCGTACAACATGTTTTTACAAATATCACTTCAATATTATTTTAAATTACCAGTCGCCAGTTGATCTAGTATCTAGTATCAGGGCGGAGTATCAAGTTCAATGATAAAACTTGTAAAGTAATTCAAAACATTCACTAGAAATAAAACCACAAATATGATTGAAATTAAGAAATAGCCTACTATATGCAATGTGACAGATATAACCGTGATATTCTATTTAAAATCATGAAACTTGCCATTAATGTCAATCTAGAGTTTCGTCTCCAACACAAACTATTTTGTGAGAATTCAGAATTAGCATGTGGCAGAGAAACCTTAACAGAACAAATTTTACCATAAGCTTAGAATTAGCATTTTGCGCACTTTCCAAGATTAGGCTAAATTTACATTGCATATAACTTGCCCATAAATTCTTCCCTTTAATTAAATCACAAATTACCATATTCAGATTAATTGTAACAAGCACCCTCAAGTTGACCGACTCGATCTCACTGCTGTGCACATTGCACTCTTGGCCCACTACCAGAGGCCTCTTCGTCTTCTTCATAAGCTTCCTGCTGTTGACTTTGTTTTCTTCTCATTTCATCTTCAATATTTACATCAAAAAGAGTCGTTTCTTCACACTCATCAAGCTCCATATCTGTCAAATGTGTAGAAGGTCTAGGCGGCAACACTCCTTCCAATGTCTTGCATTGTTCAGGGGAAAGAGAGTCCGGAAAATCTACAGAGAAATGGACATACAGCTTTCCTTTCATAAAAGGCCGCTGGTAAGCAGGCATTCCTTCATCATTAATAGCCTTGAACTGACCTGATTAAATACACAAAAGAATTGGTATAAGAATAACCCCTAATTAAATTAACAGAAGAATTGGAATAAGAATGTCAGAATAATAGAAAATGACTAAGAAGTTGACAAGTTTGGATATGACGAATTGCAAGTCAAATTAAAAATAAAAGATCAATGAAGTCTACAGGTTTGATCAACAGTTACCTGGCTTAATAACCTCGCCAGGACTAGATTTAATAAGCAACTGTCGGCCATCAAGGTGCGTCAAAATAAATTGGAAGCCACACAAAGCCTCTGTCAATGTCAAAGAATGTTCAACAAAGAGGTCATCACCCTTTCTCTTAAATTTGGGATGCTCCTTCTGTTGAAGTACAAAGACTATGTCGCCAGTAATAGTGTCCGGCTGCAAAAGAAGATTAAGATATCAGACATGACAAGCAAGGGCAGAGTAAAATCCACTTATCCACTAAATTTTAAAAAGCAAGGGCAGAGTAAAATCCACTTATCCACTAAATTCTAAAGAGTGACAAGTAGGGGAGAGAATGACGGGTGAAATAACAAACCAAACACGATAAAAAACCATGCTAAGGTCTTACCGCTTCATCTGCTTCTCCAGGGAATGTGATCCTTTGGCCATTTTGCATTCCCTTCTCCACAACTACTTCAAGCACTTTCTTGTCCTGTACTACCTTTTCACCCTTACATTCTGGACACCTATCTTTGTCACTGATAGTCTCACCTGCAAAAAGACTCATGTAAGGCACCAATATATAAACACCTTAACACATACAATATAACCATATAACCATACCAAAACTAAGTTTACCTGTTCCCTTGCAATCAGAGCAAACATGCTGCATTTGCTGGATCATTGATGGGCCAAGTTGTCTAATAGAGACTTTCATACCAGTTCCCTGACAGCCAGAGCACTTGATCGGGGCACCTGACCTTGATCCTTTCCTGGAAAATAAATCATGGTGTTACACATGATCATCATCTGAGCTAAAAACTACTGAAATTAAATGAGAATATCATTAGAAGTCATTAGAACAAAAACCAAAAAGTAGAGCTTTCACTTCAATTTAATGGATGTCGACTGTAGTTATCCAGAAACCTAAAAACTCTTGCTTATAATCTAACTTACCCTTTACACTTGGCGCACAGCACATTTCGTGAAAGTGACAACTTTTTTGATGTACCATTATAAAGATCCTCCAATGACACTTTCAAAGGGTGAACGACATCTTCTCCTCTCCTTTGCCTGCGACTTCCCCTGCTAGATCCACCTTCATACGAGAGCATTCAAACATAAAACAGTAAGGCCAGAAATAACCCTTGATTATTTGTATTACAAGAAAGATTATTTGTATTACAAGAAGCTCACCTCCAAAACTTCCACCAAAGAAAGATTGGAAAATATCAAATGGGTCATGACCACCACCCCCACCCATTCCTTCTTTAAGCGCATCCTCTCCATATTGATCATAAATTTCTCTCTTCTCGGGATCACTGAGTACCTCGTATGCTTGTGCAAGTTCCTTAAACTGCAATTAAACCAAAATGAGTGATGACCAGAAAAATGTCACAAACATGTAATAGCATTAATATGCAGGCTATTCAAAACAGTTCTCGCATAAGCCCTACAAAAAACAACTGCACAGATCCACTAGCAACTCTAAGTGATCCATTTTAGATATCTACATCTTACTCTTAAAAAATAACAACGTTGAAACTCAGAATTCCAGACCATATATACCCACTATATTTATGTAAAAATGTGGTGCACTCGAACAGAGTATGAAAATCATCCAAACATTTGAATTCAACTTCAGTAATCTATTTGCTGTTTAGAAATTATAAGCATGCTCTGGCACCCTTCACGCACTAGATGATTATTCTGTTCATCTTACCCAATCCTTACAAGACCAAAAAAGAAAAAAGAAAAATTATTATCCTACTCAAGCTTAATATAACTTTTAAATCTTCCAAATTACATCAATCTGCAAACAGAAAGATGGTTGTGACCAACAATCTTCCCTATTAAATTGAGTAGAGATTGGGGTAGAAAAAATAAATATCACAAAAATTTAATGAGCAGCAAACCAGTATCAGCCGCAAAAACCAGAGGATCAACTGGCTTAGTCTTCATATTTCAACAGACACCTAATTTATTAATTCTTGTTGCCAATAAAAAAGATGAATCATTTCTCAGATATAAAACAATATTTTCCAGAAACACTAGAGCTTGATTTATTAAATACGTAGAGGACAAATATTTGACATTGAATTACCCAACTGTAATTAACCATGAATTACCTACAAAAAAATTAGTTAGACGATATCCCATCAACCAGCAGTCTAGAGGCAGACTATGGTCATTCTACTATATTGTGTTACTTAGCATCCACATAAATAATCAGTCCAGAT
Organism: Sequoia sempervirens; assembly: GCA_007258455.2. Lineage (NCBI taxonomy): Eukaryota > Viridiplantae > Streptophyta > Pinopsida > Cupressales > Cupressaceae > Sequoia > Sequoia sempervirens. The sequence goes on from VDFB02000020.1 coordinate 30,578,123, forward strand.
CATAAAGCCTTTTCAAATATATGCTAAAAAATGATACTTGAAACAAGGAATTAAAAGCTACGTTTGGTGACAAACCAAATTACAAAGAAGAAAACAGTATCATTATGATGAATTTAACCAATTTTGAAATAAAATATGAGTTTTCTTTAAAATCCCTTTCAAAAAAATTATTATTTTGCACAAATTCAGCAAACCTTAACCAGTAAGGAATGGTAATTCAAAAGACCTCCAAGGTCTGCAATTTCTTACCACACAAAGAGCAATTTCTCCCTTAAATATGGCACAGTTTGAGCAATAATTCTGTCCTTCATTTTGCCTTCAAAGACTATTAAATTCTCTTCAAGTTACAGAACAGTGAACTGTCCTTGAATGGATGGTGCACTTCCCTAACCCTGGACGCCTCAAGCTCTAATATACGTTGCAGTGATCTAAACCTAAGTGTTGGCACTGTTTTTCAAACTGCTTTTGCCCTCCTGGAGCCCTAAATCTTTCATTATTCCAACAGAGGATCTTTCTAAGGCGGCATGCAACCACAACACCAGCTCTAAAATTAACTTCCTAAAACGTGCAACAAGTGTTGTCCCCACTTCAGCAACCAATTAGTCCTTTTCAAACCTAGCTAACAAAGAGGAGAATGTCGTTGAGCATGCAGGGGTAGTGAAGCCTGAATGTGTTGAACAAAAGGGCCTTTTCATTTCATACAGCAGCCACAATTAATGTGTTTGGTGTATTTAGTGTATATTGTCCGACTCCTTCCATGTATTTTGGATCTCTTCACCTCCTTTGATGGAGCAACACTTTTGTATTTATTATTTATTTAATACAAAGGGAATGGTCCCCAAAACCAGTCTAATTTAACTGATAAAACAACCATCAAATAAATGATTTTAAAAATTAAATCGTCAAACAACCATCAAATTAATGCAGGTCATCCGTATGAACATTTCTGTTCAGGTTTCAAAGGCAAGTAATCGATCGATGAAAAATTTCATGGCCTCGGAACAGCAGCAAGGGGTTGGAAAAGGGAGTTGGCCAAGGGCACGAGAACAAAGGCAAATACATAGAGCATAGTCCAGAAATAAGGCAGAGAAAACCAGAAATCACCATCTACAGCTAACAATAAATAAACTGCAATAAGCTCATAAGATAGTATTTTTTTATGCATTTTCATGATTTTTGAGTTAAATCGCTCCAGAATGATCCTGACCAATTTCATAAATAAATAACAACTCACAGGAAAATCTCAGGCCAGGTCCCAGTGACAGTTTATCACAGGTACTCCAATATTTTGCCAATTAATACCAATGTGTCTCAGATGCAACCCAGGGGTATACCTGAGGTGTGTCCTCGGCAAACCCACACATACAGATGCAGAACAGCTTGATACTAAGAAGCATCAGAAAATAGTAAGGAACGCACCTCAGTAGAACATAGTACAAAACCATAGTTACCAAGTGACTCTAAGCTAACCCTTGGTACTGACCTCCGGTACCAGAAACAGATCCCCATCTCAGAGACTCATATGACGTGTCCTAACACAAGAGTCTCCAGATGATGTTTCTTTGCATCTCTATACATCCCCAAGAAGCACCCTTGAAAATTGGGAAACTTTCCATTAAATATTCTCATATATTTCATATAAATCACACTGGGTTTTCCTAAATTGCTGGTAGGTTGACAATAAAAGAAATATATTTCATATAAATCACACTGGGTTTTTTCTAAATTGCTAGTATGTGGTTGACAATAAAAGAACTAAAAAGAATAGTAAAGCTGACAATCCTATCCCAGGCTCTGTCTGTCTGTCATCTGCATGTGATTACAGCTAAATAAATTATTATAGCATCGTGATTACTATTAAAAACCAATATAGTTCCATTTCAATATTTTAAAATGTTAAATTTTTATTTTTAAGCTTTTTAATATTTTATATTTATATTACTTGTCCATTGTACGGTTTTTTTCTAAATTTGAATTATATATTTGTTGTTTTGTTTAATTGGTCCCCTAATACCTATCATACCTCTCTCCCAATTTTATTTTTGAACTATCCTCCCAGTACCTGTCACCATCTATCTAGTACCAATACTGGTCCCCATCTGGTAATCATGACAACACCAGTAATTAACTGTTACACCAATTCCTCTGGAACTCAATCTTACTATAAAGCTATTCTGCGTCTGTATTCTTTTCTTCTTTCACTCTTCCTCTAACTCAAACTTAGCTTCTTCTCGTATTGAATCTAACTCTAAAGGAGGTGCAAACCAAGGTGTTTTACATCACACCTAAAGCATGTTTCCATTTACACAGACAAATCAAACACAACCCAGATGCATCGTAAAACACAGAAGGATATAAGTACTCAATTCAAAGCCGTAATACTCGCTTTATGATTTTTTTTTATCAAGATAATACAGTTACGAATAAGAGACCAGCATAGGAATTTCCAATGTTCGGTTCTGCACCTCATGAAATACCAAAGTAAAATAATGCACGCTTTAACAAACAAACCCTGATCAAATGGTAGGAAGACAAAGACTTGCCACAGTAGCTTTCATGAAATTTAGTAATCCATCTAAAAATAGATGCAATAATAAAGAAACGAAATTTTAATGTTAGAATAAGGCAATTGTGCTCGTTACGAAATTCCAATGTTGAATTTAACTCTCAATGGCCTTACCAGTAATTTGAATATTGAATTTATATTGATTAATGACTTATTACTAGCTCCTTCCCATGGTTTAGAAGGCATTTACTTTCCGATGCTATTAGAGTTTGAAAGTTTTTTGGTTTCCCTTCCAATGATCATTGGAATATGACTTTTCTTTTGAAAGTTTTCCAGATACAATAAGTTTATTTACACTAATAAAACAAAACACATTGTAAAATGTAAACATATCGACTCCTCTTTGGAATGATCACTGCACAATAATTCTTCCTTTCACTAGATACCGTCAATTTGTTTACATCAATAAAAGAAAATATATTGCTATCTATAATATCATTTTAACATTTTTATAAAGCATGGTATTTATTTCTCTAGCCTCTGTAGATTAGAAAAATTCCAAGCTTCTCCTTATCCTATATATCCTTGCAGAAAACAGAAAGATTCATTTAATAACGAAGGCCTAAATAGCATTATAATACTCTGCAAAGGAAATAACACGATCCTCTGCTGTGTGTGAGAGGGAGGAATGGAGGTTGGCTGACTTTACCTATCCTACACTATTCTATCTCTATCAACGATAAATATTTCCTGGTTAATTGCAAAATCTATATAATCCATCATTTTCCTAAAACAGTTAAAATTTCGAATGCTCCGCTTTTAGGGTTTGTTGATTTACTCGAATCACAAGAAAACATGCAACTCACATGTTCTTTTCCTACCAGCCTAGTTTAAGTGGTTCGTAACCAGAGACTCTTAGACCTAAGGGCGCCGATAAAAGAATCAAACAGAACACCAAGTCGTATTCATTAACAAGTATTGAAATCGTATAGAAATAGCTCCCAGAATTATTGACTATACACTTCTTTATTTCTCTCCCTAACGACTCCAGTAATTTCAATTTGGCTATTAGATGAACAGACACCCAATGTTTTCAATAACTTTAACCAGACAAATCGGATCAAAAACCTTTCAAATCGCAAAAGAAGCAAATAAAAAAAATTAAAAAAAAACTTAGGTTTAGGTTTTACTCCCAACAATCTGCATAACAGGATAAAAAAAACACATCGGTGTTGAATTAGCAAATCAGAAAACCTTTCTTTCATCTGCAACAGTTGTCCTAATCCTACAGAGGAGCACCAAAAAAAAGACAATCTTGTGGTGAATCTGAGAGTTCATAGGGCAAATCCTAGAAACATACCTTTTCAGGATCCCCACCCTTGTCGGGATGGTTTTTAATGGCAGCCTTCCTGTAGGCCTTTTTCAATTCGTCTGGAGAAGCATCTTTGGATACTCCCAGGACTTCATAGTAGCGAGTGTTATCGCTCTTCTTTGGGGCGCGACCGAACATTTTCGGCACAGATCAATGGAGAAAGAAAGGAAATGAAAATAGGCGAGAAAAGTGGGCAAGAAGCAAATCAATCTACTCCTCTTTTTCTACGCAAACAATTGTTAACAAACGTTCACGATTAACGTTTCCTTTACAACGTGCAAATCGAAGCGCTTGCCTTTATATATTTACCCGATATATTCGTAGAGAGATGCGGAAGGCTCTGTAATGAATAATCTAGAGACTTCCACAACCCCCTCCTCTAGAGATATTTCTAGGTTGTTTCTTCCGTGCGATTTCCATATAAATTCCTTTACAACCGCGTGGGGGGAGTCGGCAGTTGTGAACCAGACTACCGATCGTCTCTTTTAATTATTATTAGTGAAACTTAAAGGCCTAACACTAATAATGAAAGCGATTTTTCTTCCATTTTAAACGAATTGTCTTAAGACTGCACATTTGACTGTATTTTATTAATTTATTGAAAATAATACAATGTGTTTTTTATTTTCAATTAATTAATAAATATAGTCAAATGTGAATCCTATGGCTGGGTAGACGTTGCCTATTTTAAAAAGGTGTTATGACTATGTACAAATTAGGTTGTCAAGTAGGATAGATTTTTAAATGTGCATCTTAAAGTTGTTTTTAATTTATGTAATAATGGAAAATTGTATATTTTGATTCTTTTTCATTTTGTTATGTTTATTTCATATGTAATGATTAATATAAAGGACATTTATATTTAAAAGTTGGCAATTAATTAAAGTGTTTATTGAATTTTAGTTCATATAGATTTGAATTCAATTTAAATAAATTTCATTATTTGATTTGTGTGAGTCAAATTCATGAACCAAGTCAATTCTTTTAACGGTTGTCAAATTGAACTTGAAATCATGTGTTGAGTTGTATAAAAGAATAGACTCTAATTCATATTTTAGGATCCAAGAAGAGTAATCAAGCATCTCCTATCAACTATTCCATTATCACTTATAGAACAGAGTAAGTTATTTCATCATTAGCTAGCATTAGCATATAAGTGACATATTAGACTTACTATATGGTTGATTATCATGTCTTTGGTCTTTGTTCAAATTGTCAATTCAATTCTTGGAATTTGACCAAGGAGAATAACCCTCGCATAGTAAACTTTGACAATATTTGTAGATATCACCAAGTTGAAAACATGGGGTTGTAATGCCCCAACATTTATAGTGGCATTAGCAAACAAAACACACACACAAATATATATATGTTACAATTATGACATACACATGTCACAATCTCACTCTCGCACACACAATTGTTGAAATTTGAAATATAACACTACCAAGTGTATGATGGCACTAAGACTATAACAACAAGTAGATTTCATGTTATTGAATGACTTACACAATCATTGTGGGATAACATCAATATGATGATGAATAGAGGAGATAGAGTATCATCGCAATTGATGATAAAATACTCAACTCTTATCATTGATGCAAATGGAAGACAAGGACAAAAAGTACTAATCACAAGTTATAGTTCATCATTCATACATCTAGGTATGCAAAAAAGCACCCAAACAATGGATTCACAACACCCCAAACATCCTCTTGAACAAGCCATGAGTAGTTGGTTGCTCAAGAGACACAACATTTCACCTAGGTCTCGCTAGAGATTGACCAAGCACACCTAGGAGGACAAGAACACCCTAAAAATGATAAAATTATGACAAGAACATACTAATACCTCAAACCAAGAATATGGGAAGGAAGAGCATACCATAAGGTACAACTCTCCTTTGGAAATATTTTCTAAAAAACATCAACAACTACTCCCTATCTCAAGATCACATTTTTTGAGATTTTTTCCCTTAAAGGTATCCTTGAAATACCCCTAGCTATCCTAGGATTACCCCTTTTACCAATAGCATCATCCATGTTCAAAACTATAATGCCCCAATCTTATGCTTAAGAAATTAATGATTAAAAACAAGAAAATATAATAACAATTAAAAACATGATGAATATTTTTTTCATAATATAAAATTCATGCATAATTCAATATACTAAACACCTTTTTCATGCACAAGGTGCCATGAAACCAACCTCAACACACTCCACATGTACATACTAGTGCATTAAACATGGTGACATCAATGGAAGAGATCAACTAACTCAGATTAAGGTCACCAAGTCAACAAAAAACTAAGGTACAAGGAAGAGGATCAGGTTTCCTAAACCACCCACCTCTCAAACTACCTCCTTGGCTCAAATCTCAAAGATTGGGATGCAAATCGCAATTTGCAACCCCTCATACTTTCAAAGTCTAAGTTGGAACCCACAAGTGTCCCTTGCCTCCCAAACTCCACATCCAAAAAACAATCAATTCAAGATTTGGTTTTCAAAGATAACTTGCAAGCATGCATTTTCAATAATCAACTCCAAACTACAAAGGCTAAGAAAATCGATCCTTGGGATCTAACCTACATGGTGTAGTTTGGACTCATATATCTAGGTTGTATTTTAGCAACTTAAAAAAAATTATAAAACAAGGTTGAACCCCAAACTTCTCAAAATTAATACTCTAATGGAAAACTAGCACTCCAAACCGTATAAACTACACGAGAAACTTGAACCCTAAACAAGATGTAATTTAGACTTCAAAGCCTTATTTGCATTTGTATGTTGCCAAATGCAAAAAAAAACTCTAAACTCTAACCCTCTACTAAATACAAACTTCAAATTCCAATTTATAATTGCAAATGAAACTCCAAATTCTAACTCACTACTAAAACTAAAACTTCAAAGTCTAATTTGAAATTGCACATGTAAATTATAAATGAAAATTTAAACTTTGACCCATAATTGAAATTTGGAATTTGGGGTTCAATTTGTAGTTACACATGCAAATTGCAAATGTAGCTATGAATGTTAACCCTTCCACATTTTAGACTAGAACTTTGAGATGCAATTTAGATTAGCAACTTTGAGCTATAATTTAGAGTATGAAATCTAATTTGCAACATAACCTGTAGGGAAATACATGTCTAAGAGTAATATGCATATTTTTTGTAAGTAATAGGATGTAAGTTTCTTGATTTTTGTACTAGGCAAAAATGGCTTAGACCAAAAAAAACATGATGAATATTTTTTTCATAATATAAATTCCATGCATAATTTAAGATACTAGACACCTTTCCATGCACAAGGTATCATGAAACCAACCTCAACACACTCAATGTGTACATATCAATGCATTAATCATGGTGACATCAATGGAAGAGATCAACTAACTCATATTAAGATCACTAAGTCAACAAAAAACTAAGGTCCAAGGAAGAGAAGCAAGTTTCCTAAACCACCCACCTCTCAAACTATCTCCTTGGCTCAAATCTCAAAGTTTGGGATGCAAGTTGCAATTTTCAACCCCTCATACTTTTAAATTCTAAGTTGGAACCCACAAGTGTCCTTTGCCTCCCAAACTCCACATCCAAAAAATAACCAATTCAAGCTTTGGTCTCCAAAGATAACTTGCAAGCATGCATTTTCAATAATCAACTCCAAACTACAAAGGCTAAGAAAATTGAGCCTTGGTCCATCTAATCTACATGGTGTAATTTGGACTTAGATATCTAGGTTTCATTTTGGAAACTTAAACAAAATTATAAAACAAGGTTGAAACCACAAACTTCTCAAAATTCAGACTCCAATGGCAAACTAGCACTCCAAACTCTATAAATACACAAGAAACTTGAACCCTAAACAAGATGCAATTTAGACGTCAAAATCTGATTTGAATTTGTACATATCCAAATGCAAAAACAAACTATAAACTCTAACCCTCTACTAAAATCTAAACTTCAAATTCCAATTTATAATTGCAAATGAAACTCCAAACTCTAACTCATTATTGTATAGGAGTAAATTTTCACCCCATGTGCAAATTCCCCTTTTTCCTTTTTCCACTATAGAGAACCAAGTTCAGAGGCTTAATTCCACCTAAGCTTGTTGCTTGCATCACACTTGGTGCCTATTTTGAGCGTCGGTGAAGGTGTTTCTGTCAGGGACACCCGCGCGGCACACAGGCGTCCCTGACAGATTCTCGCGTCTGGAGTCTACAAAGGCATTACACTTCCCATTGGGAGTCAAATTGTAACGCCCCCTTCGGCCAACCAACCCAAATATGGCCATTTCCTTCATCTCCTTCTTCAAATTCACTCCTTCCATATGCATTGGATCTTCTATCATCTCCTTCACATTCACTTGATCTTCTAAGAGTTTCCTCACTTCATTCACAAGCTTCACAATCTCTTCACAAGCTCTAAGCAACTTCTTCACCATCTCTTCAATCTCCAAACACTTTACACTTCACAACAGCAACATCAACACTCCACCACTTCAGTAGAGCAAGTGTGGAACAACACACCATTGTAGTAGAGGCTTGAGTTCCTCTCATTTTCTCCCCCATTAGCCTTTAGCACTTTTAGTGGAGGTGGTAAGCTTTCACTCCTCTCCTCTATTACTTGGTTGAGTAGCATAACACTTTTTTGTAGTTCTTTGAGTGCTCTTTACTTCATTTCTACTTTTCTCTCTATCTATTTGGTTGTCCGTGGAGGTGGGAACACCAAAACGGGGTCTGACTGAGGCAAACCCCTATACAACCCCAACAATTTCTCTCTCCCTCTTGTGTGCAAGTATTGAAGACATTCACGAGCTGAAACCTTCATCACTTGTGTGGTTATAAGTATTTTTTTCCTTTCTTCTTCTTATCTCTACTTCACTTTATTTCATTTCTATCACTTTCTACTACTTTATCGCATTCTGTAAATTCTCAATAATCGGAGTAGAAGTAGTCATTTAGGCATTCTCTATGATATTCTCACTTTCTGGTTCGTACAAGACGCCAACACGCCTCTGAGACACTAGCGTGTCGCGTTGTTGTATGTATTCTGCGCTGACGTCCTTTGGCCGAGAGCTCGTCAGTCTATCTAAAAAAATATGTGACCTGCTCTATCAGATTCTAGAACTCTCACTATTGTTCCTAAGGTAGTTTAGGGCAGTTCGCCTCGTGAGGCTCTCTAAATGAAGAGAACTCGTGAATAGCGAATCCCCCTCTTCTACATTTTGGTGAACCTGACGTGAAGAACAATGTTCTTCGAAAAACTAGGAATTTATTTACCCCTACTTGGCAGGGTCATAACTTTCGACTCGATGCTCGAAATTCAAAACCGTTTGCACCGTTGGAAAGGTCTCCTAGAGAACTAGTTTGATCCCTAAAATACAAGTGCCTTCGACAATCAAATTTTAAGGACCGACGCAAGTTATGACCTCAAATTCTGCTCTATAGACCTCTGAAAACACAAATTACTAGACATAGAAAATACCCAAAAAAATAGTAATGAATTTAATATCTTCTTTTATTAGTTCAGTATCTAACTTTGTTCAAAATGTTAAGGACGTTCCATTTCATGCATGTGATGGTGACTCAAGGATTTTCCTATGTCACTTGGTATCTTTGATCCTTCTCACGAAATTCCTCTGGATTTAGAGGATATTTTGTCGCAAGAAGATGAAATCATTGATACTTTCCTTAATATTACTCTACCTTCTATTCCTTCCAATGCGCTCTCTTTTGGAGATGATGCTTTTGCGAATGATGAATTTTCCCCTCATTCCAATGCACTCTCTTCTAGGGACGTTGCATTTGTGAATGATGAGTCTTATCTTTGTTCTAATGCATTATGTTCTAGAGATGATGCATTCGTAAATGATGAATCTCATCTTTGTTTTGATACACTCTCCTCTAGAGATGATGCATTAGTGAACGATGAACTACCTTCCACATCTGATTCTCCCTAGATCGATGTTGAGAATGTTTCTTCAAATAATTATTCCACATTTGACCCTATTTAGATTGATGTTGAGAATATGTATTCAAATAATTGTTCTACTAATTGTGATGATTCTGTAAATGCAGTCTATGTCTCTGCTGCCTCTCAAAGGCCTAAGAGACCAGTCATTTACGTGACTCCAGCTAGTCCTTCTCCTAAAATGGTTTTCTCTATTAATGGTGTTCCATTTGATAGTAACTCTCTTGATATTTCTAAGGCTCCCTCTTATAAAGTGATAACCCATACTTATGAGAATAGAACAAATAAACAACCAAGTCTTCCTTTAGCTCCTAAACCTATGACTAAACACCTAGTGATTACGATCTTGTTGAGTAACTTCAGGTTACTCTGGCTAAGATCTCACTGTGGGACTTGTTCCAGTCTACTCCAATTTATCAAGGTATGCTTCAAGAAGCCTTGCAAAAGATCCTCTTGCCTTCTTCCACTGGGCTGACAAATGCTAACGCGTTGATGGAGTGTATTCATGTGGATTCGTCGAATATCACATTCTATCTGTGGGAACTCCCACCTCTGAAAGTGCAGAAGCAAGCGGATCCTCTAATGATTATAGTCAACATTAATAAAATTGGCATTAGATGTACTCTCGTTGATGTCGGTTCAACGCTCAATGTGTGTAGTATTGATCTATTGCCTAAGATTAATATTGACTCATCTTCTCTTAATGCTTCTTCTATTGTTATTTGTGGGTTTGATAATGTTGGTCGACAAGCTCTAGGTACAATAGTATTACCTTTGCAGCTTGGACCTGTTACCATACCTACCCTTGTATATGTTATGTCAGAAAAGCTACCATATAACCTTCTTCTTTGTAGACCGTGGATTCATGTTATGGGTGCAGTCTCATCTGCCTTGCATAAATCTATTAAGTTCATTTGTAATAATAAAGTAGTCACAGTCAAGGCTGACCCTAAGGCTATGCACTTATGTGAGATGGTAGTTGTTGGTCGAGCTTCGGTTGTGCCTACTCTTATTCCTTCAGTGTCTTCTCATGTGTCAATGTTTACTCCAACGGTACCTACTACAAAGGATACTCTTGAGATAAATGTCCCTAAGGAAGATCATTTTGAAGCAAGAAATTTTAAGTCTGCTCCTTATGTTGCTTCTCAAGAGAATGCATGTCTTGGTGATGATTTGGGTTCTCTAGACTTTACATATTCCTTCATTCAAGAACATAAAGTTGACTCGATCCACTTAGACCTTCCAATAACATCATCCAAACTTGTTATCGAAGATGGTCATTCTTCTGCATCGCGGGGTAAGGTGAATGCAAATTGTAATATTCTTAGTGTTTATCCTCCTTCTAAGGAAGATGATCACACTTCTATTGAAGAAGTTAACATTGGCAGTCCTATTAAGAAGGTTGATGGTGATCCCGTAGAAGAGTGTGATCCCCCTTGCCAGAATAACTCTCTGTGGAGATCCTCCTCTTTTTTCTTCTATCCTCAAATATTCTCCTTGTGAGAAGTCAAACCTTTCTCTACAAGAGAAAGGGTTGCTTCCTGATCCTCATCCTTTATCTGAGCAAGAGCATATTTTGTTGCGGCTTCTAAAAGCCCACTTAATCACTCTTCCTCCTCAAACACGAAAGAAATTTCATAAGCATGACAAAGTGAAACATTTTTTCTATGCATACCATCGAGTGCCTAGTCATTCCACTAGTGAATGTAAGGCCTTGAAGGATAAAATACAACAACTTTGTGATTCAGGTGCCATCAAACTCCCGTTTGATTGATGCACCTACCCCTTCTTCAAATGACAAGTGATATTGAGGTTTACCTCTATCCTGTATACTCTAAGTATCTTGCACGGTTCTCCTCCCCTATTTGTTGGGGGCAGTGATAACTTGTTCTGGAGATGTGCGTCCTTCTAAAGAACCCCATCTTTTCTATCTTTCAATTGAAGTGTCCCTTGAGTGGACCCCTTTTTTCTTCAAAGGTTCTCAAGGGACCCCCGTTGAAAGATTTTATCTCAAATAAATTCTATGGCATCTAGCTTGGGGGCATCCTGACTAGACCTGTTTCATATATTCACATCTAGCTTGGGGGCAGCCTGACTAGACCTCACTTTTCAAACAACATGTCCCTTAAGTGGACCACTCTTCTTTTGAAGGGTTCCCGAGGGACCCCTTTGAAATTCTTCCAACTTGACAATGGTCTGCATGACTATCTACTTACTTGCTCTACAAGATCGAGAACCTGTAGAGCTCCTTTACATTCTTATTGGGGGATATGGGTTTTCCTCCTTAAGTGGGGATTGCTTTTATCACTTTCACTTTGTGATACGGGTTCTCCTCCTTGAGCGGGGTTTGCTTTTATCACTCCTAATTTGTGGTGCAGATTCTACTCCTAAGCGGGTTTTACTTTCACCATGTACTTTGTTCATTTCTATCTTTCTCTTCTCAATTGTATATACCCGATCAAAGATCAACATCTTCATCCTGAGTATATGCTCTTTCTTCAGCTTCATAGTTTTGCAGAACTATGAATTCCTCTTTTGACCCTGCACTCTCGTGTTCGCCAGATTGCGGTCTACTTCCTCGACGATTCAGGTATACATTTCTAAACATTATATCTTTCTTGATCTACTTTACCGAGCACTCATCAGTATTTGTGCTCACTAAAGTGGGGAAAAATGTATAGGAGTAAATTTGCACCCCATGTGCAAATTCCCCTTTTGCCTTTTTCCACTTTAGAGAACCAAGTTCAGAGGCTTAATTCCACCTAAGTTTGTTGCTTGCATCACACTTGGCGCCTGTTTTGAGCATCGGTGAAGGCGTTTCTATCAGGGACGCCCACGCGGTGATCTTACGTCCCTGACAAATTCCCACGTCTGGAGCTTGTAGAGGCGTTACACTTCCCATTGGGAGTAAAATTGTAATGCCCCCCCTTCGACCGAACAACCCAAATATGGCCATTTCCTTCATTTTCCTCTTCAAATTCACTCCTTCCATATGCATTGGATCTTCTACCATCTCCTTCACATTCACTTGATCTTCTAAGAGTTTCCTCACTTCATTCACAAGCTTCACAATCTCTTCACAAGCTCTAAGCAACTTCTTCACCATCTCTTCAATCTCCAAACACTTCACACTTCACAGCAACAACATCAACACTCCACCACTTCAGTAGAGCAAGTGTGGAACAAAACACCATTGTAGCAGAGGCTTGAGTTCCTCTCATTTTCTCCCCCATTAGCCTTGACCGCTTTTGGTGGAGGTGGTAAGCTCACTAGTAGAATTTGGAAAATAAATTACTATGTGACTAAAACTAGTAGTATTTTGAAAATAAATGACTAATTTGGTCATTTATAAGTGACTAATTTGGTCATTTATAAGTGACTAATTTGGCCATTGGGTAAAATCACAACTAAATGACTAATATCAAACAAATAAAAATGACTAAATATATAGCTAAATTAATGACTAAATAAATTACTATTACTCTATTCTTTTTTCTTTCGAATTTGATCATAATCCATAGAGCTTAAGCCCCCTCATGGGACCCCTACCTAAGCGGGCCATTTGTCGCCTAGGTTGCTTGGTGCACCAAAAATACCTATTGCATGGAAGGCATTGCCTCTTGGTGTAGTCTTAAGGCCTTCACATATTTTATAAAAAAAAATAACATTTACATTCTTTAACTTTTATTACTCATTATGTTAATGAATCGTTGATGTTTTTAACTATGATTTGAAGCCAATTTGATTTTCCTCTTGTGTTAGCATGTCAAATGTATCAAAGAACAATTGTGGTCAATTTCACTAATAAAATATGATTTAGACAATCCAATTGCATAATTTTGAGGGCTATCTTGTAGACACTTTCATTTAAATAATACATATATATTATCAATTATTTTAATCTATTTGAATGGATCATTTAAGGAATCAAGAATCAATAGTGCTATTCCCATAGTCCAACATGATGGGGTCAAAGAGGAAGCATTTTAGGAAGCCCTAACTTCACCACACCTAAGCCCAAGAGCGCGAAGTCTGTTAGGGAGCCCTAATCTAGATTTGTCTAAATTTATTTCATTCTGTTATTTAGCACTTATTATTAATTTTTTAGGCTAGCCACATGCAACTAGAATTTGTAGCACATCCATGCACAAACACATACTCTCTAACATATTAACATATAATTTTCTATTGGCGCAATCCTTGAACCTCCTTTAGGTGCAAGTGACGTTAGTATATATTCCTCTCTCTATATAGAATTGTCTCCCCCTCGATCTCTCTTTCTTTTTCCTAATCTCTCCAAAGATCAATTAAACTATCAATTTTTTTATATATTAATTTAATTTGTTCTATATAAGTATATATTAATTATTAATTATTAATTATAATAATTTAATATTTATATTTAATATTTTTTATTATAGAATACAATATATAATAATAATATAACCCTATAAAAATAATATTACCTATATATACTATTAAACATAATAATAAATATAATTATACTATATATAATTTAATCTTATTACTATTATATTAAATATATATAATATATTAATTATATTTAATTAATGTTGCACCGTTTTTGGATTAGATTGTGTGAGAGTTTTTTGCATCAATGTTTCGGATCACACTTTGTGATCCATCATCAGGATGAAAAAGCTCGAGGAGAAAAGTGGTTAGTTGTAGAACAATCTAAATAAAGAAACAAGAGGAGAAGGGAGGCTGCACAATGACCAATGAAGACAAGACAAAAAAAATAAAAAAAATTAAATGAATAGTAAAAAGAACCAAAAGAAAGTCAAAACATGCAACAAAATGTTGAAACCAATTAAGGGAAAAGAAGGAAATAGAATAGACCAAAACAATACAAGGGAAAAAAAGGTGAAAAAAGAAAATTAATTAGATAAGTAAAAGGAGACAAAATAGAAAACTAACTTAAATTTTTTATATATCTATTAGCATATTTATAAAGAATAAATTTATAAATAAAAATGCAAAAAAAATGAAAGTTGAAAAAAAAATAATATAGCATGTATGTTATGGCTTAATTACTAGGCCATGACATAAATGTAGATAAAAATTAAAAAATAAAGCAAAGAGAGAAAAAACCCAAGAAAAAATAAGAAAGCTAGAACATAAATGCATATAATACAAAAAAATAAGAAAGGAAAATAGTTACTAAAAAAAGCAATATATATTATATTAACAAATCTTAAACATTCATCATTTTCCTGCCACTATTGCTTCCTGCTCCTCCAATACCTTTCACTTCTCCGATTTGGCGAGCTGCAGCGATGGTTTTAGAGTATGTTTATTAAAATGAAAATTACCGCCAAGTTCCTAGTAATGTGCACATTTAGGTTTTGACATTACAAAATCTTTTACCCTACACAGTTGAGTATACAACAACATTTACAGATGTCCATACCCTATTCCAAAGCTCCCATTTTCACGTAGGGAGGATGCTTGGAAAGGAAAAGTATATGTTGGGTGGTGAATGGCATTTTCTGTTTGGCGCAAGTAGGCTAGGACGCTGGCAATGGCTTTGCTTCCCCAAACTCTTCCTTTTTGGTATTGACCTTTCACTTCTCCAATTTAGCGAGCTACAGCCATCTAAGTAAGTCCTTAAACCCTAATATTTTCAAATTTAGTTTATTGTGAATAGATTAAAGGTTGAAGATTTGAGCTTTACACCCACTCATTGCATTTGCTTAAATTATTCTAAGGACTTTTTAGAAAAACCCATTTTGAACATATCCTTTAATCACGACATTCCGTGATATCACATTTCTTTGAGGCATTTTTGGAAACAATTCGCTTTCCTTGTCTATGCTTCCACATTTTAACATATGTCTAGCAGGGCACTTGTAACTACAACATATGAGAAAAAAGTCCCTGTCATTATGCTTTGATGGATGTCCCTTCATTATTATTGGATATCTGATGTAGTGCACATTATTATAGTGCAAGCTTATTTTTCAGATTGTTTCATTTAGCACCACCAATATTCTCCACAAGAACATTGACCCTGTTTAAATTGATGGAAATGGTTCACATCTCTTAGAAAAATTTCTCTTGCAATTGTTATCTTGGGTTCACATATCCCTATGATGGGACTCCATCCAACATTAGTACTTGGAATTCTATTACATCTAGATATGTAATTGAACATAGCAGATTGTTTCATTTAGCACCACCAATATTCTAGAATGATAGTACTAATGCAATTCTAACCATACAAGAAACTGAAAAATCACTGAAAGTAGTAAATTAGGGTTCTTGGTCTGATCAGTGATTTACCATATCAATGAGACTTCCAATTTGAATGGATACTAATTTGTCCTCACATATCCCTATGATGGGACTCCATTCAACATTAGCACTTTCATTCCAGAATCTTTTAAAGCCTTTATAAAATGTCAATTAACGATCTATCAAAGAAAACCAAAGGAAATCAAGAAAAAAGTTAGTGTTGCATCATGTAATGTGCATTAACTTTTCTCTTATTTGAAGGTCCTAAACATCCTCATTTGGGTACCTTAAATGCAATTATGAAGATAACCATATTGTAGGAGTTAGCTCATCCTTTTATCCTGCATCAAATCTTGCTATTGGGGAACAAATTAGATCGTCTTCTTGTATAGACCGGACACTCTTCTATAAACTAGAATTTAATTGATTTTATTTTTTATAAATTAGGTTGTATATATTCTACTAATTACATTGGGACTCTTCTTGCAAAGTAGATAAGTATTTGCATATGCAACTAGGAACTACTTACCTTCTTCTCAAAATATTTACAATTTGAATGAATTGCACTTCTGATAAATAAAAATTACATTAAATTTAGCTTCATTATATGCTTTAAATGTAGAGCAATCCACTTATCCTAGGTGTAGAGACAATGCAAATACAACTGTTTTGGCCTCTTTAGACTCCCTTGAGAATGCATGGAAATTTTATTTTTCTACAACCAATGGAAAATGTTGACAAATATTTAGTACAGATTACACTTGATTATATGTGCTTTGGGGATTGAATCATTCTTAGCACAAAAGTTTTCCCAAATCAATGTCTCGACTAGGAAGGTATATTGTTGTTCTTGACATTTTCTATTTGGAATTTATGAAGTGATATGAATGTTGTCTGAAGAAGAATGAATTTTTAGCTTTTGGGTTTAACTCTATTTGCTTTTTTCCATCAATATTTTGGATTGTACTCAATGATCCATCTTTAGGATAAGGATAGAATAGTGACTGGAATGTTGTTCATTTGATAGAAAGATCCTGTGATAGGATTATGGCATATGTTGTGAGGGTTAGTTGCTTTTATTTCTTCAACACTTTTGTGGATTTTAATTTTTAAAATCCTAATTACAAGTACAAAGAAATAAATATTACAGACCACTTATATAATAGAGTATTTGCTTGCTTTCTAAGGAAACAAAGTCCAAATTATTCCTTGTGTCAATGATGTTTGAGAGAACGTGCAGGTGCAATCTGTGGAAGTCAATGAAGCATTCAAACTTCAGAAAGAAAATGGATATGTTGTTTTGGATGTGCGTTGAGAGGCAGAATTCAAAGAAGTAGGTACTTTAAATACCATTCATGCTTCTTGGGATTTTGAGGATTTCTTGTAGTTTTTAATCTTAATAGGAAAGTTCTCATTACTTGTTTATGTTCTACCTACACTTGAAGGAATCATCACATTATCTCACAATAAAAAAAAGTATACTGGCATATTTTTAAGGAATTATTATTGTAAGGTGAAAAGAAAAGCTTGTTTAGAAGCATTAGGTTTTTCATTTTAAAGCTTTTGGATACAACTGCATGGTAGTTTTTTAGATCATGGTTTCCGATCACATTGTGTGATGAGAGGATCACATTGTGTGATCCAAAATGTTGATGTAAAAAACTACCACAAGGTTTTATCTTAAAGCTTTAAAAATTCAAGAAAATTTTGAGAGAAGAAATGGGTAAGAATTTTATATGTTTATTGTTGTATGCCAATGTATATCTTCTAGCCGCTTGCATATATAGTTAATTGACAGTTGGTTGTACTTGTTATTTTGTATTCTTGATTCCAGTTACTTCCTTAATGTTAGTTGCAGAAGTTGGTGGTAAATTCGTATTAACGTGCACGTGTTCCTCATGTTTCTGATGAAGCCCTTTTTTCAGTATCATCCAGAAGGAGCTATAAATGTGCAAGTTTATAGATTAATAAAAGAGTGGACGGCATGGGATGTTTCTAGACGTGTTGCATTTGCATTCTTTGGGATTTTTCAAGGCACTGAAGAAAATCCAGAGTTTCTTGAAGGTAAATGTTTTCTAACATTGGAATTATAGGCATGTCAATTAACAACTCTATTAAGAATCTATCATAAAAGAAAGTCTATTCAAATTTTGAATACTATATCTTAAGGAAAAAATTTGTACTTGACAAAATTGAGATCAAAACTGGATAAAAACTCCAAAATCATAGTGTTATGCTCCCAAGGTGGTACCTTGAAGCCTTCTACAAATTTTCCTGAAGGTCAACAATGAAGGTAGAATTTCTTCTTTCTATATTATGGTTGATTGGAGGCCTTTGCTTCCTTCTATCAGTTGTTAGAATAGAAAATAAATGAGAAGTAAACATGGGAATTCATATTTATAACTAGCGAGGTTCAAAAGGAATTATTTTAAGTTTACCAATTGCCAACCTCCAACACTCTAGTTGTGGCTACACAAAATATCAACTTCTCAATTCCATTTTAACAAACTCAATCCATGTTTAGTTTGATTACTCATCTCAAGTTCCTCTTTCCCTTTCCAATCACTCAACCCAACACACAAATGTGCAAGTAAGAGTCCCAAAACACTACAAAGCCTTCAAGACACCTTGGTCAACTTTAACTTAATAAAAAACAATCAATTATAACATTTGTCCTTTCATATTACATCACCTTGTTATGATTGTCCTCATTGTGCCACCATGGTACTTACAAACCTCAACCCTCAACTTTTCTTTTCATGACACCATTATCTATTTCAACACCTAAGACACCATTACTCGACTTAATTTAACATTATTAAACTCTTTCCACACCCTAAGACACAAATCCTTTCACTTTGATAGACAAATTTTAATGACTGATTGTACTCCTTGTAGCCATACATCATAGTACTGTCAGAGATAACTTCCCATAGAGACCTCTAATACTGACTATAATCAACAATTAGGATCCCCCTTTTCATGTACCAAAACATATCAAAATCTTTCCTTAGGTTATTTTGGAGAAAAGGTGTACAAACAGACTGTCTACGCCTCAAAACAGGGCTAATTAGGTCTGCAGCCAAGATAGGGCTTATTGGTTATATAATCTCCACACACAAACTCACTATTGCAATGCTTCAAACAGAGGTATTTTGACCTATTGATGCTTAATAGACCTTTATATAGCCATTCCCATGCTCAATTTACCAAACCCTAGGCTAAGTTCCATTGAAACTCTGAGTTTTATCAGTCTGTAACAGAAAATTCAGTCAAGAATTCCAACTCTCATCACCTTAACTTTGTGTTTTAATCCAAAAATCATTAGAATATGGAGGAACATACATGTAAGAGTAATCTCACAAAGAATTAGAGGATTTCACCAATTGGAAAGAGAAGAAACAATTTTTCTTAATCATTGTTTACCCTAATCAATTAAATGCATACAACTCAGCGTAAATTAACCTGGATTAATAAGTTGGTATATCTTTGGGTGTGTGTAATTCTGAATTGAATGCTCAAGTATGGAAAGTATATGCAGGGACAAGGGTACCTGGCTCTGGGACCAAAGAATGAATCATTTCGATGAAGATTTTAGCTTTTAACTATTACTGGTCTTGGAATAATGCCTATCTGTCAGTTTAATACTCTATGGCTCACTTGAATTATCTTTCTATGCACTGTTCTCTAATATGATTTGAAAATTTGTGGTATTTAAAAATCCTTTTAGTGGACTGTTGTTATGTCACTAGGGGACATGTTCTCCTAGGTTAACCCCCGGAAAATCTACTTAAGGATCCAAAATAGCAAGCGTCAGCCATTTAAATGCTCTTGGGATGAATGTGTGGATCCATATTTCTTTTATTGCACCAGATTCAAAATTTCTTCTATGAATTGGTCATTAGGATGAGAAAGGATGTTCAAATGTGACAGGGTGTGAATGTGTTGGAAAGGGGTTCAAGTTATTCTTATTTTGCATTTAATTTTGAAGGATTAAAGTGAAATTATTTTAATTACCTAATTATTTTATTTCACATTTCACTTTTAAGGTTAAAGTGAGTTTTTTATTTAGCTAATTAAGTCTAATAAAGTGTAGATAAACATTAATGACTTAAACTTATCTTCCAACTCATCTCTTTTAAGAGATAGGATGCTTTTTGGAAGATTATATTTTTAGTTGAATAGTATAAAGATAGGAGCAAGATAGAAGAATGCAATAAACAATGAATTTCCATATAGTTGTGAGATGTACAGCTTGTAGAGGTTACCTTGTAAGTTTTTCTAAGGAATGAGAAATTGATTTGAAGGTGTAAATTATTTGTGTATTTTTTTTATGCTTCCATATTTGTCATTTTAGCTAGTGTGATTGTTGCAAATCAATTTTCAAATTTTTATTTTTATTTTATTTTATGTTGTTACATTATTCGGTTTGAGTTATTTAATTAGAGAAACATTAGGATAGTAGTCTCCCAAAGTTAGAAATGTACACATAGCATCAAAACATGCAAACACATGTTTAGTTGGCTCATAGTGGCTAGTAGAGTAGGCGGGAGTTGACCAAACCTAAACTTGGCTAGTAATTCCAAAGCTCCCATTTTGGCATAGGCAGGGAGGATGTTGGCATAGGTTGTGGAATTTGGCTTCACACCTACTAATTGCATTGCTTGAAAGTTTCTAAAGCCTTTTCAGAAAATCCATTTTGTGCATATCCCGCAATCATCGTATTCCATGAGATGGCATCTCTTTTAGGCATTTTGTCAAACAATTCACATGCCTTGTCTATTCTTCCACATTTTGCATACATATCTACTAGGGCAGTTGCAACTACAACATTTGACAAAATTCCTCTATTATTTATGCTTTGATGGATGTTCATACCCTGTTCCAAAGCTCCCATTTTGGCACAGGCAGGAAAGATGATGGCAAAGGTTGTGGAATTTTGCTTTATACCTTCCAATTGCATTTGCTTGAAAGTTTCTAAAGCGTTTTCAACAAATCCATTTTGTGCATATCCAACAATAATTGCAGTCCAAGAGATGACATCTCTTCGAGGCATTCTGTCAAAAACTTCACATGCTTTCTCTATGCTTCCACATTTTGCATACATTTCAACCAAAGCATTTCCAACTATAATATCAGATGAAAATCCCCCTTCTATTATGCTTTGATGGATGTCCTTACCCTGTTCCTAAGCTTCCATTTTGGAATAGGCAGAGAGGATACTGACAAAGGTTGCAGAGTCTGGCTTTAAACCTAAAAATTTCATATGCTTGAAAGTTTCTAAAGCCTTTTCAACAGATATAATTTGTGTATATCCTGCAATTATTGCAATCCATGAGACCACATTTCTTTGAGGCATTTTGTCAAACAGTTTGCATGCCTTGTCTATGTTTCCACATTTTGCATACATGTCTACAAGGGTTGTTGCCACTACAACATCTGACAAAAAATTTGTATCCTTTATGCTTTGATTGATGTCCATACCTTGTTCCAAAGCTCCCATTTTTGCACAGATAGAGAGGATGTTGGCAAAGTGGTGCAGGAGCACCTAAGCAGAGATATGCCTCAAGAAGGAAAATTCAAGTCTTGATTGGAAATATGATGTAATAATGATGTATTAAGGTCCAAAAGACCATTTAATGCATGCAGTAGGTCCTAGTTTATAATTTTGAGGTCATAGGTTACATAATGTAAAAGTTGCATAATTTGACAAATTGTTGTTAAGCAAAGATTGTAAAATGCAATAAATTGCAAATGATGGAATATGAAGGGAAAATCAATTGGAGGTAGTTTTAGGCATTGAAGTGGCTTTAAAAAGGATTTTGTAACCTCTTTTACTTTGAGGATGGTCTATGGAAGGTCGGGTAAATGAGTTTGAAGAAGAATTTTAATAAAAAGCTTTGTTTTTTCTATCATTTTTATGTGTTTCCAGACTTGCAAGCCATTGTACGGACATAATAAATTTCCAAAACCTCCCCTCCTCTAGTAGATTTGAAAGCCCTGTGAATCTAGTTTAAAATGCACTTGATTTCATTTAAATCCATCAAGTATTGAGAAAGTTATGTGCAATTTGGTCCAGGCAGGTCACTACCCTGATCTAGGGTAACAATGCATGATCAAAAATCCATTTCTTCCAATCTAACCATTAAAAACTCCTGGAAATTTTTGTGGAGGCTTGTTCTAGTATATTCTTTCAAACTCTAAAGTTACATATCCTGAGTATATGGTTTTGGGCAAGTTCTGTTGGAAATAGGATGCCATTTAATTGCAAATCCTAAACATTAATTATTTCATGTGTGTTCAACAACACTAAGATTAGGATGAGATTAACATTTGATGAAATAATCATGATTATTGACATTTGTAATTAATTCTAAATGTTAGGAGCATGTAAGGGCATCCATTGTGAGTTCCTAAATAATAGGGGCACATGGGGCATCCACATGGTAAGGTGACACTCACCTTAAGTTCAATTAACTATTCAAAGTAAGAGATAACACTTTTGAATGCATGTAAAGATCCTAGGAGTTAGGGTTTGATGTTTTCATGCATGAAGTTCAGTTTAGATCGGTTTAGTTCAGTTCAGTTATGGTTTAGTTGTCTTTAGTTAGTTTTAGTTGTATGTTAGTTAACCTCAGTTAACTTGGAATGCATGGATAATAACTTGAGTTATATGACAAATAACAGGGACTACCTCCAGTTAACAGGGGATGACCATTCTTGCATGAATGGTGTTGAGTAAATGTTTCAGTTAACTAGAAATCACTGGGAGCCAACTTGGGCACCCAAGATGCTTTCTTGGATTTACCTCTCTTGCATGATAAGATATTTCTGAAGGCTCAGTTAAGTAGGATTACTTTTGGGCGCCATCTTTGAGGAGGAGCTTTGGATTTATCACCAAAGTGAAGGATGAGTTGTAGCTTCATTTTGGGATGCCCGAATGCATGAAGCACATGTTGTAAGCTTTAATCTTCACAGAATAACTCAACTTGAAGCAATATGGCGTACCTTTTCTAGGGCTTGAGCTTGGGCATTGTAATTGTCATCTTTTGGAGATTACAAGATTGCTTATTGCCTCTATATCTCATTCAAGTTGAAGAGAGTTTTCATAATTGTTATTGCAAGTGTGAAGAAGATTGGTAAAGACAGAAGAAGCATTCTCAAGCAAGAATTGGAGCTATTATATTTCAGAGATTGAATAATAGAATAATTCTTCGTGGAGTTTTTTCCCGGAAGGGTTTCTCCATGTTACATCTTGTGTAATCTTTCTAATATCTTGTCTAGTTCTTCTATCAACTTCTATCTACATTCTACAACAGTAAAATGGATTAATCAAGATAATCACCCACAAAGAATATGTGTAACAAAGAAAAATCTTACTTAGATCAACAATATTAAAGTTTTACAAAGTATTAAGCTAAGAAAACACCTCATTTTTCAACAAGTTCATGGAAGCCCTAGGTTTGTATTTTCACAAAAACTATGAAATGGACAGTGTGCAGACCTTATCTTGTGTTTGGGTGATGTCAAAAGTATTTCCTTTGAGGGGTAGTGTCTTGTAAAGGCGTACGGGGGTGCTCTGAGTCATTTCTTTAACGATTTGGTGAATAAAAAAGTTTGAATTCATCTTTATTATGACTATCCTATGAGGACAGTGCTATTACAGTCCTAAAGGGATAGAAGTTACAAAGTTGTTATGTTTCTTATTTGTGTAAGGCCAGAAACTCATTGAAGAGTTGTTCAATGGAGGAGCCCACATGTCTTTGAAGCCCTTCCAAGGTTGGGGTGGTGAAATTACAAGTCTTGAACTTATTGTTGGTGACTGTCCTTTAAGGGCAGGGTTATCACTGACCCTTTGGGACAGTACTTGGCATAGTCTGTCATCTTCCTTTTGGAAAGCCTCGAAGCCATTGGAAGGGTGGAATAATAAGGTGTTTGTAAGCCTCTGAAACTCTTGGAGAAATATTTAGGGTCCTGGATTGTTGTATGCTAAGAGGGAATGAACTTGTAGCCTAAGAGGCCTAATTGAAGGAATAGGGACAATCACTTTTGAAGTTTGATATGTTTGAGTTGTGTGGTGATTTAGAGAGAAATATAGTTGAATAAGTGTGTCAAGGTGTTGATTTCTTCCTTCCTTTCTGCATCACAAAGGTTGTGGAATTTGGATTTACACCTTCCAACTACATTTGCTTCAACAATTTTAAAGCCTTTTCAAAAAATATATTTTGTGCATATCCTGCAATCATCATATTCAATGAGATGCCATCTGGTGCAGGAGCACCTAAGCTTCCATTTTCAAATTTGAAGGCTATTGCATCTTAGTAGGTTATTTAATCTTTTGGAATATTGATAGAGTATTTTAGCATTTGAGGAGGTCAATAAGGTCTAATAATACCATACACTATGTATTAGGTTGATATTTGAGTCACTTGGGTAAAAGAATCAAAAGTTGCAAAAGTTGTAAAATTGCAAACTTTCAAAAGTTGCAAAAAATGCATTATTTAGGGGATTTCAAGGTCAAAAGGTAGTAATAAGTCCATGATAGGAATTTTGTCATTTTGTTGAGTGCATGTTGAAGCATTTTGGTCATTGTTAGGTCATTCAAGATTGTTAGCAGATTCTTTTTGTCAAAAATTGCAAAGTTGCTTAAAATAGTGCAACAAGACAAAATTTGCATGTCAGTAGAATGTAAATGCTCCTCCAAAGCGAGTTAATGGTTGTAACTATTGGAAATATGCTTAAAAATCCTGAAAAGGCTTGGGAAAATGGTATTGAAGCTTGTATTGAGATTTTCATCAATAGACAACATTGTTCACTGTATTCTATGCAAAATTCACTAGTAATTTGCCTTTTGTTGATACTGTACAATCTCGTACAGTCAACAAAAGATTTGAAACTATTTTGGATTTATGGTAACATGTATTGAATCTCTTCTAAAACAATTTTGAGAGTATTTCACTTAGTTTGGAGGGAGATTACTTTTGTTTTGTAAGTCTGCCTGTAACAAGCCAGTGTGGTCTCTGTTTTGAGTTTTAAATGATGGAACAGTCATTCCACCTACTGTATTGAGTTGTGCCTCAGTGGAATGACTGCTCCCATGTTATTTTATATGTTTTTAGGGATTTTAAGGACAGTGGAGTCAAGTTTTGGGGTTGTGGAATGATGCCCTAGGCTGGGTAGAGTGTTTTTCATATGAAAATGAGGTATTTAAGTGAGGTTTTGGAAAAATGTTGATGGAACATTCAAAGTAATGTTAGATTGAGTGTGTGTAGGGTTAGTGTGATGTGTTGAATGCATTAGTTGATTTATGTAAGCTTGGGAATGTGGAGAATGAATAAACCCTTAGAATTTGCATGTGAAATGAGGGTTTCTTGGTGCAGCATCATAGAGTGCATGGTTTTGTGAACTAGTAGTGAAATTTGATGTTTTGTAACACAATTTAACACTTTCCATTGAGATTGAGTGGAAACTTGAAGTTTAGAAGGTACTTCCTTTATAAAATAGGGCTAATTGAGTAGCCAAAACAAGGTTGGTCTATTGAAACTTCAATTTGTGCTTAAGAAACCTTATGAGATCTTCTAGTATGTTGTGTTAGGGGTTGTTGGGTCTCTCAAATGTTGGTTATTAGGTCACTGTATGACCCACTCATTGAGTTATTGTGAAAAGTTGGGTTTTTAGGCTACAAGCCTAATAGGTGGATGTTTAAGTCAAGTTGAGTGAAATGATTCAAATGATTCAAATGCTCAATATATTAGATAATCAAAATTCTTATATGTTGGCAACATGTAGGCTACAATCAAAGGGCTCATAGGCCTACTTACTGGGTTACAATACAAATAAAAGATATGGCATTGAAGTACCTTCTGAAAAGAATTCAAATTTCTATCTTATTATCTAAAACTACTTAATTGGAGAATTGACTTCCTCATACATCTAAGAGATGTATATATCATCTTCAAGCTCATATAATCCTTTGTGTCAGCCACAAGAGGTTACAAACTCCAATGAATGATGTAGCATGTAGAAACATGTAGGTCAACCTAAAACACATGGTATTATTCCATAAATGAATGAAATTTGGTGCAAACCTCAAGGCGGGTCTATCAGGTCCTTATGTGCTATGTATGATGTTCCATTTGGCTCTGCAAATCATGGAAGTTCTCCACAAACCTTTTGTTCTCAACTGACTATCAAATGCTATGTTCTATGAATGTTGATGATCTTCACGTGCTTTGTGTACATTTCCACATTTTGCATACATGTCTAACAAAGCATTTCTAACCATAATATCTGACAAAAATCCCCCATCTATTATGCTCTGATGGATGTTCATACCCTACTCCAAAGCTCCCATTTTGGCATAGGGAGGGAGGATGTTGGCATAGGTTGTGGAATTTGGCTTCACACCTACTAATTGCATTTTCTAGAAAGTTTCTAAATCCTTTTCAGCAAATCCATTTTCTGCATATCCCACAATCATCCCATTCCATGCGATGGCATCTCTTTCAGGCATTATGTCAAACAGTTCACATGCCTTGTCTATGCTTCCACATTTTGCATACATGTCTACTAAGGCTTTTGCAACTACAACATATGACAAAATTCCTCTATTATTTATGTAAATTGTAATGCAATAAGGGTTACTAACGTGTGAAGTATGTGTAGCCCTCATCCACTAAACCTGCATGACTGCGTGCACCTAGAACCCAAGCAAAGCTTACAATGTTAGGATGTGTTACAAAGTGCTTCATTAATTCAAAGATTTTGAGAGGTTCCTTGCAAAATCTATTTTGTGCACATTCTGCAATCAATCATTTCATTCCATGGCTGCAAAAGCATTGATGACCTATCCAAGACATGAATGTAGGATTCACCATAGAGATAGCAATGTTAGAATGAGTGATACTCCGTGCCATAGTTCATGACTTGATTTTGTGGTTTTTTTGTGATATTGTAACCAATGAGTTTTGCACACCAAAACCACTTGAGGATATTTATATATTTAAAAATATTTTTTCCTTCAGCTCAAATCTAGTTTGTACTCATCTGTTTGATGCATACACAGTCCAGAAAAACAAAGTTTAAGAGGATGAATACCTAGGGTTTGATAAAGGATGCATGGGAAATGACTTTTGATGGTGTTTTAAGCCTATACAGATCTAATAACAGGTGTTCTAAGCATTGGTTGGGAAAATTTGTGATTGGAAGTGCAAGAACCAATAAACCCTTGTGGTGATAGACCTAATTAGGCCTATTTTGAATGTGGATAGTCTGATTTTGTGCATTGATCACAAAACAACTTATGGTAATATTTTGACATGTTTTAAGGCTCCCTAACGAGTATTCAAAAAACCTATTACAGTCTTTAATAGAGGCCTGAAACAAAAGATATTTCTAGAAGTTTGTGATGGAATGGCTACTAGGACATAGTTGCCCAATGAATGAATATTCACTATGTGGATGGGAAATTTTTTATAAATGTTTGGTTTGGCTTATTTTTGTTTAAAATAAGGTATTAAAAGGGTCTCAATGATTGGGAAGGTTATTGAGAGCAAGGCTTGTTGTTTGGGGAATTTGAGCCATGTGAAGTCATAGTATGAATTGGTGTCTTGACTGCAGAAATAAGAGATATGATGGTTCAATGTTTTGTGAGTATGTTCTTGAGTGATTTCAATCAAAACATGATGATTACAGTATCTTAAATGTTTGATAAAAGGTTGGTAGCAAATAGGCATGGTTGAATGTTATCTTGCCTTATAAAACAAGTTGAATGAGGAGTGAATTTAGCTTATTGGTTGAATGAGTTGTTTTTAGAATTTTTGATCAAGATTATGCTTGGTTTCGGTCTACATGAGTATGTTCATGGTGAGTTGATGGATTTGGAACACTAATCTATTATTTTGAAGCTTTGTAACATTGGAATCATGTGAAATGAGGGAGTTTTATTGAAAGTTTAAATGGATTCTTGGTGATGGTTTAATTGATCTTCTCATGATTGTGATTAGGGTATGATGAACCCTTGAAGTTTAGTGACACATTATTTGTCTGAAACTTGTTGATTCCCTCTATTTGTAGTCTTCCTAGGAGGTCTGAGTGGTTTTGGTGAGTAGTTTGAGTGTTTGAGAGTGGGTTACTTGGAAAAGTGGGCTAATTTGCCCTTAAAAGTGGAGGATAGTCTATTGTTCCTTAAGAAGTTTCAAAACAAGTCTATGCAAGTTTTTGATATGTTGAATGGGAGGATAAAAGGTGTTTAAGAATGTGTGGGTTGTGACTCTGTTACGCCTTCTCTAAAAGTTAAACTTGAAAAAATGAGTTTGGATTGCTACTTGGAGAACAAGTGAAATTGGTGAGGAGTCATTGAGTTGGGGACTTGGAGATTGAAACCTTGATTGAGGTAGGTTGGATTAGGATTGTGGAGTGATTTTCCACCCCATCATTGCGTAATTTATCCATCAATGACATCTCTTTGAGGAATTCCATCAAAGAATTCATGTGCCTAGTGTATGCTTCCACATTTTCCATACATGTCTAACAGAGCATTTCCAACCATAATATCTGACAAAAATCCCCCATCTATTATGCTCTGATGGATGTTCATACCCTGCTCCAAAGCTCCCATTTTGGCACAGGCAAGGAGGATGCTGGCATAGGTTGTGGAATTTGGCTTCATGCCTGCTAATTGCATTTTCTTGAAAGTTTCTAAAGCCTTTTCAACAAATCCATTTTGCGCATATCCTACAATCATCGTATTCCATGAGATGGCATCTCTGATGCCCTCCAATGCTCTCGGCTATCTACAAATGATAAAATACGTCCTTTCCTTTCCATGAATTTTTTTTTGAGCCACTAAAGCGTAACACCAACTATGTATGCAGTTTTATTGAGACAAATATCACACACGAACATCCATCGAAGCATGATGATCAAGGTAATACTTACCATATCTTGTAATTGCAAGTACCTTGGTAGGGATAAATGCAGGAAAAATAATCAAGATGTCATAGACTATCCTACTTGGACATTTTCTATTGAAAACTCATACAGGGTGTCAGCCATAGGCATTTGAAAGATCATCTCTTTGAGTTTGTAGTGAGCACATCGTGTGATTTGGAGTCGATATGCAATCTGCTTGATTTTCCAACAAGAAGTAGTTCTGAAGCAATCATCGAGAGGACTCTTGCATGTCATGGGAGTCATGTCAAAGTCCCACTGATAGCTCGACAACACTCAAACTCATCGACGAGAGAGGTGGACATCGACAAGAAATAATGAATATCGTGCTCTTGTAAATATATCTATTTTTGTAGTTAGCTTGTTTTGCTTTGCATGTGATTTTCCTTGTCCAACCAGTATAGTCTCATCCTTGTATGTGTATTTACACCATGCTAATGAAGATTATAAAGAAATCAGTTTTTGTGGCAATCTCTATATTTTTTTTGCTTTTTTTTTGTTTTTTTTAGATCATACCTGGGTTGCAACTGAAAGGACATATAACATATTGAGAATTGTAAGTGTGTAAAATATGGTGTTCTATGTAGTTAGGATCAAGGTGCAATATCTTTCATTGTTCAAAGTTTAAAAGTTAAATGGGAGGTGAAAATTGAGTAAATGGTATATAAATTTAAAATGTTAAGGCAGTTTGATTTTTGATTTTTTTTTACACCCTACCATTATTTGTTTGATGTCTCTTTGTCTGGATGGTTATGGTGATAAAACATGTTTGAAGAGTTGAACCATATTACAATGGTTTTATAATGTTCTATTTATTGTAAAGCATTTAATTAATGAATGGCTTGGTACTCATTAACCTTGTTATGGCCTAAACAGGGTCTTACCGTAAAGGAAATGGAAGAACTACATGATGACATAAAAATGCATTTGGAGTTGGATCGACCAACTCCAACACATATTGAATATTGGGAGGTTTGTTTTCCCTCATCTGTCCCTGCAAGTTTCAAAGATTCCTTTTTTGGACCATATACATTTCATCTCTTTGTGTAGAACTTTTTCATATGCATTCTATTGAAATTGATTTGGCTTAAGATAATTTGATCCTAATGGATTTTCTTAATTTTTGGAGTGGATGGTATGTAGATTTGTTTATTGTATTTTACCTTAGCATTAATGCAATCACATGTGCTTCTATTTCTCAAGTCATTGGAGTTGGACATACAGTTTCCTCAATTTGATAGTCAGAGTAGACTTATTTACTTTCAATACAATTTGATTATGGGTTTTTCTTACATATAGGCATGCCTTGCAAGTAGTTTGTTATTTAATACGTTTTAGTTTTCTTGTTTTTTCAAGTAGTAAGTTCAACTGTTCAACAATACCTTGCAAGTTCTTTGTTTCTAAGTAGATTGATTAAAAAAATATCCTTGCAAACTCGGTGTGCTATAATTTGGTGAATTGGGTACGCTGCACTTGTTTGAGGTGTACCATTTCTTAGTTTATTTGATGATGCATCAAGTTTATGACATCTTCATCTCACATCAGTAGTCCTATTTTCTTATTATACACTACTGTACAACATGATTATATAAATTTGTTGTGTCGATGTTGATTATGAAACTAGAACTATATTGCAGACTTGAGTATTTCTAGAAGACTATTATCATATGGCAAAGTTCCCTCTAGATGATCTTTTATCACCCAAAGGAATCTAATTAAGAACACCGCGAAATGTTTTTTCATATGTTGAAATGCATAAATGATAAAAGAGGAGACCTTTTTGTATCCCTTCCTGTTCAATTTAGCTTTGTCTCCCACTCAAGCATTTACAAATTCATCTCTTTGAAATTCCATGAGATGACATCTCTTTGAGGCATTCCATGAAAGAGTTCACATGCCTTGTGTACGTTTCCACATTTTGCATACATGTCTAGAGAGCATTTCCAACCATAATATCTAACAAAAATCCCCCATCTATTATGCTTTGATGGATGTTCATACCCTGCTCCAAAGCTCCCATTTTGGCATAGGCAAGGAGGATGCTAGCATAGGTTGTGGAATTTGGCTTCATACCTGCTAATTGCATTTGCTTGAAAGTTTCTAAAGCCTTTTCAGCAAATCCATTTTGTGCATATCCCGCAATCATCGTATTCCATGAGATGGCATCTCTTTCAGGCATTTTGTCAAATAGTTCACATGCCTTATCTATGCTTCCACATTTTGCATACATGTCTACTAGGGCAGTTGCAACTACAACATCTGACAAAATTCCTCTATTATTTATGCTTTGATGGATGTTCATACCCTGTTCCAAATCCCCCATTTTGGCACACATAGGAAAGATGTTGGCAAAGGTTGTGGAATTTGGCTTTATACCTGCTAATTGCATTTGCTTGAAAGTTTCTAAAGCATTTAAATCAACAAATCCATTTTTTGCATATCCAACAATAAATGCAGTTAGCTGTGAAGTTTTCTCTTATTCAAGTGTTGTTGAGCAATCGGTGAGACTTCAGCATTACTCCCACCGATATTGGAGAGTCTCTCTGATGCTTCTCTTGCCACTGCTTTACACTTTTCATTCTTTTTGGGCTATCGGTGGAACTGGCTCCTTCATTCCACTGATAGGTGTTTCTTTAGCCGATGGATTTTTACCTTTCCATTGTGACTTATCCTTTCGCCCCATTGGAGGAACTTACCAATGACTCCCATCGACAAATCATAGTGTCCCTGATGGAGATTGATGCATATCATTGTATCGAGGAGACATTGAGCCAACTCCCACCGATATTAAATTCTCTTCCCGATGAATTTTGCACCTAAGTACTATCGGAGCATCGGGGGGACAATGCATTGACTCCTGTCGATGTTTATCACTCTCACCAATGATCTCCTGTTCTAGAAAAGGTTATGGAATATGGATTTACACCTGCCAATTGCATTTGCTTGAAAGTTTCTAAAGCCTTTTCAACAAATCCATTTTGTGCATATCTTTCAATTATTGCATTCCACGAGATGACATCTCTTTGAGGCATTCCATCAAACAGTTTGTGTGCTTTGTGTACATTTCCACATTTTGCATACATGTCTAACAAAGCATTTCCAACCATAATATCTGACAGAAATCCTCCATCTATTATGCTCTGATGGATGTTCAAACCCTGCTCCAAAGCTCCCATTTTGGTACAGGCAAGGAGGATGCTGGCATAGGTCATAGAATTTGACTTCACACCTGCTAATTGAATTTGCTTGAAATTTTCTAAAGCCTTTTCAACAAATCCATTTTGTGCATATCTTGCAATTATCGCATTCCACAAGATGACATCTCTTTGAGGCATTCCATCAAAGAGTTTGCGCACCTTGTGTACATTTCCACATTTTGCATACATGTATAATAGAGCATTTCCAACCATAATATCTGACAAAAATCCCCCATCTATTATGCCCTGATGGATGTTCAAACCTTGCTCCAAAGCTCCCATTTTGGCATAGGCAAGGAGGATGTTGGCATAGGTCGTGGAATTTGGCTTCACACCTGCTAATTGCATTTGCTTGAAAGTTTCTAAAGCATTTCCAGTGAATCCATTTTGTGCATATCCCGCAATCATCATATTCCATGAGATGACATCTCTTTCACGCATTTTTTACTCAAATTAACTTGCAATTGATTAGGTTTTTATAATTTTTAAAATTGATTTAGGGAGGAACGCATAGGAAAATATGTACCTTAAAAAATCTCTATATATCATGATTTTTTCAAATTTTTGAGTTAGTGTTGAGTTTCCATGTTGAGTTTGAGGTTGAGCCCAATGTCTATGTTAAGTCTAAGTTTGGTAACTATGATATAATAATTGGTGCCTCCCATGGATTTCATGGTAGGCATGACACTAAAAAAATGCTCCTTGGTCTCCTCTCCTAGAGAGAACAAAGGTGGTGATCCATTTGATATTGTAAAATATGGTGGTTAGTCTCAATTCAAATGGGAGCATACTCTCAATTGTCCAAGAGGAATCCACAACTCCTTACAATCTCCAACAAAATGGTGTGGCCTTGAGAAAAAAAATTGTCCATTACTAAAACACAAAATCCATGATTTATGGTAAGGATTCACCATGTATCTTTTGTAGTGATTTGTGGGAAATGCTTTGATATTATTTCATGAATGGATGAGTTCAAAGCTTTTATGAGGAGAACCCCTAATCACATGTTTCTCTATTGTGAAAGCGGCATAAAAATTCCAATTTCCAAGTGAAATGTTAATCGTAACAATTCTTCGCGTCTCATTCACTTTGTGCTATTTAATTGTTTTCTTTGCTTAAGGTCAATAATTTGTTTTCAATTTTATGATGTTAAGAATAAACCATTTGATGAGTTTTATTACAGGCAGGGAGTATGCTGGAAAAGGTTGTGCAATCTGGCTTTACACCTGCCAATTGCATTTTCTTAAAAGTTTCTAAAGCCTTTTCAACAAATCCATTTTATGCATATCCTATAATATTGCAATCCATAGACCATAGTTTAACATGATATCAAAACACAACAATTGATATCTTCCACATCGATGATTGGAATATACCATTACCTATGAGGGAGTTACCAAAAGATTTCAGTACACTTACATCAATGATTTTAAGTATCTTGGACCTATCAATGGTTGTAGGTACCCTAATTACACTAGTTATTAGGGTGTTGTTGATCCACACTTGTGTTAGGTTGTTGTTCTATTCTTTTTTCATTTGATTTATTTAATTTTCATGTGTTCCAACAGCTACAAAAATGACTAGTATTAGTCTCAAAGAGAGTGATCAACTTGAATGTACTTCCAATTTTACACCTTGAAAGAGTAGATTGTAGATGGTATTAGAAGTTGATTTTTGGGTCTATGTTAACACCAAGGTTGCACATTCTACAGATATTCTCTAGTTGTTTGAATATAACAAGAAGATAGCCAAAGCATAGTGAATCATCTTAGGTTACAGACAAATTGAGTGCTCAAGAAGGGTGTTAACTATTATCAGATACTTGCAGTAGTTGTACCATCCATTATAATTTGTATCTATTATTATTTTCACAGAAATATTAATGAGTTACACCATGATATTCTAGGTAACATTCTTATTTGCTTTGCATTCTGTCTTTGTATAAATGGTTTTCTATTTCAATTGATTTAGGACAGCTACTGATAAATTAAAATTCTTGATCTGAGTCTATGACAGGGCTTTTGATCTCAGTACTTGTAATTGTTGTTGTAACTAATGTTGTGAAAGATGCAGTTGACCGACCTCGCCCTGACTTTTTTTGGCGATGTTTTCCAGATGGCATATGAGTTGAGAACTTATCAACCTCTAGTACTAAACTTTAGTCTTAGCTTTTTTTCTCGTCCTGATTAATGATCATTTTTGTGGCAAGCTTTTTATTTATTGTTATTATTATTTTATCATTGATGATTCAAATTAGCCTTCTAACTGGTATGAGGTTGTTCCAGAAATTTGATAACATTACAGGGAGGGTTGAGTGTCATGGCAATGAACATGTCATGAGGGAAGGTCGCAAAAGCTTTCGACCCAATGTACATACTTCATGTAAGTGCAATATCCTATACTTTTTGTTAAAATCATTAGGGGAGGTTTCCCTTTATTTATAACCTGTGGAAAATTTACAAGGTGTGGAATATACAAGAATACTTGCATTCATACAAAAATCAGCTATTAGATCAATTATTCAATAACATGCTATCTTAATAAAACAACACCATACAGAGAAATAATGACATATTTTCTCTTGTAATATTGAATTTTTTGAGTTTTTGATGTGCAAATTTTGAAACCTTATTTTTAGGCTGCAACTCCAAATTGGAGAAGTGAAAGGTGAATACCAGCAAGGAAGAGTTTGGAGGAGCCAAAACCAATAGCGGCGAGAAAGTTGTGGATTTGCAAGGGGATTAAGTGGGTCAAGCCCCTATAGGAGGTCGCTTCCCTTCCAAAAGGACTGTAGTTAAGGAAGGAGAAAATAGTATAAGTATATGAAAATAGGAGTATTTTGTTTATTTAGTGTCTGTAAGTTGTATAATGTCACTAAGACATTGAATGTAACCAATGAGATTTTGATTTGCCAATGAGGCTTAATGAAATAAATTTTCATGGTGGTTTTTTCTCCACTCATAAATACTGTGTTGTGGCTCCTCTTGATTTGTAATTTGTTTGTGTTTCCGTCTGATCAATCATATTTGTTCAAGCATTTTAGTCTTCATTTCATGGTGTTTTTTAACATTTGAATATCTATGATACTTGAAGTTTATATGTATAAATTTGTGAGGATTAATTAAGTTTGATTTGATTTGTAATGACTAAAGTAATGACTAAATTAATGATTAAATATATGACTAAATATAAGATTAAAGTAATGACTAAATATATGACAAGTTAACAACAATCAATGACTAAATTAATGACTAAATATATGACTAAACAAATCACTACCATGACTAAATAAATGACTAAATAACGACTAAATCAATGACCAAATCAATGACTAAATAAATGACAAATAGTTTAGTCATAATTTTAGTGGTGTTATAAATGACTACAAATAAACCACTAAAATAGTCACGTGACTAAAATTAATGACTACAAAATATGACTAAATAAATGACTAAATCAATGACCAAATCAATGACCAAATTAATGACTAAAATCAATGACTAAATAAATGGCTAAAATTGTTTAGTCATAAATTTAGTGGTGTTATAAATGACTACAAATAAAGCACTAGTAGTCACGTGACTAAATTTAGTCATTTATATGCAATTTTTAGTAGTTTATTTAGTCATATATTGTTGTTTGTGTACTAGTGGCTTTCACTCCTCTCCTCTATTGCTTGGTTGAGTAGCATAACACTATTTTTTAGTACTTTAAGTGCTTTTTAATTCATTTCTACTTTTCTCTTTATCTATCTGGCTGTCTGTGGAGGTGGGAACACCAAAACGGGGTCTGACTGAGGCAGGCCCCTAAACAGCCCCAACAATTTCTCTCTCCCTCTTGTGTGTAGGTATTGAAGACATTCACGAGCTGGAAGCTTCATCACTTGTGTGGTTATAAGTATTTTTTTTATTTCTTCTTATCTCTACTTCACTTTATTTCATTTCTATCACTTTCTACTACTTTATCACATTCTGTAAATTCTCAATAATCAGAGTAGAAGTAGTCATTTAAGCATTCTTTGTGATATTCTCACTTTCTAGTTCGTACGAGACGCCAACGCGCCTATGAGACACTAGCGTGTCGCGTTGTTGTCTGTATTTTGCGCTGATGTCCTTTGGCCGAGAGCTCATCAGTCTGTCCAGAAAATCTTTGTGACCTGCTCTTTCAGATTCTAGAACTCTCACTGTTGTTCCTAAGGTAGTTTAGGGCAGTTTGCCCCATGAGGCTCTCTGAATGAAGAAAACTCGTGAGTAGCAAATCCCCCCTTCTACAATTTTGAAAACTCAAACTTCAAAGTATAATTTGAAATTGCACGTGTAAATTACAAATGAAACTCTAAACTCTAACCCACAATTGAAATTTGGAATTTGGAGTTCAATTTGTAATTTCACATGCAAATTGAAAATGTAGCTATGAATGTTGACCCTTTCACATTTTATACTAGTAACTTTGAGATACAATTTAGAATAGAAACTGTGAGCTATAATTTAGAGTATGAAGTATAATATGCAACAATAACATGTAGGAAAATACTTGTCTAAAAGTAATACGCATATTTTTTGTAAGTACAATAGGATGTAAGTTTCTCAATTTTTATACTAGGAAAAAATGGCTTAGACCAACAATTTGAGCAGTTGTAGGCTCTAGGTTGATCAAATACGTCATATCTTATCTTACTATTACTGATTTACTTTTACCTTCACAGGTAAATCGGTTAGTAAATGCAATCATGAGTTTGATATGCTTGCTAAGGAATGGAATACTGAAATAGGTATTATGTGAAAGTACTGATAAATACTTAATATGGCTTTGAAAGAGTAAATATGTTTACATTTATTGGTATATGAATATGCTAAAGTTATGATGCATATGGATTTATTATGAACGTCTAACTACCATTTCGAATGTGTTGAGGGATAGGTTCATTCCTCCAGGTGGAGGGGAAGTATCACTTAGGAAAAGATCTTGGTCGGGTAACCAATAATGTAACCTATTTGAGCTTTCACACACTCACAATAGAAAGGTTGAGTCTAGACATAGTGTTGAGGAAATGGTAATTCATCCTTAGTATGATGTGTTGCATTAGTAAGGGTCGTGATTACTGTTGAATACATGCTTGGATGATGATTATCTCTTTAGAGCTTGTGAGTCCTTTATGATACCGTGTTTGATTGTATGGTTGAATAAGTATTTGGGATATATGCATATGTCGACATACATGTACGATGGATATAATGGGATGTCCATACAAGTATGACGCCATATGTATAGATATGTATATATGTATATAAATGATTAATATGATGCTATTGTGAATATAATCACGTGGTCATAATCATTCAGATATTGAATGGATCATTTGACTATCATGTTGCTAGATAATATATATATAAAATATTATGTGAATGTTTTCTCATTTGTATTCATGTATTTGATTGTCATGGCATATATATATATAGTATATTTGCATAAATATATACATATATGTGTGTGTATGTGTATGTGTGTGATAGCGTTAAAGCTATTTGTGTACATATATATATATATATATGATAATTAAATAGAAGTCATATTGTATATATGTTCTATGCTAAGTAAATATATATTGGTATATATAGGTTATATACGTGTAAGTGCATGGATCTATGACACAATTTTGGCTCTTAAGATGCCACTTTTTTTTGGTTCTGAAATCAGCAA
Source organism: Sequoia sempervirens (assembly GCA_007258455.2). Classification (NCBI taxonomy): domain Eukaryota; kingdom Viridiplantae; phylum Streptophyta; class Pinopsida; order Cupressales; family Cupressaceae; genus Sequoia; species Sequoia sempervirens. The sequence goes on from VDFB02000020.1 coordinate 30,616,081, forward strand.
ATTTTGATTTGCACGAGAAAATGAAGATAGTTACGCTCAAAATTTCAAGATGCAGCAAGAACAAAAGTTGAAGTGCTCTGAGTCTAGTTTCTAAGCTACTATTTTTAAAAAAAATTAATGTAGATTAAGGGTCTCAAAAAGGGGGGGCCCAAAATAGGTCATTTTTTATAAAAAAATAAAATAGCATAGCGCCTGAGGGCTTCCCCCTTTTTGATTAACTTTTTTTTAGAATTTCAAAAATCCCAACAATGAGAAATTAGCTAACACCATGTAGTTTATCCTCGTTCTTTCAGATAATTTTTTTAATGAATATATAATATTTTATGAATATTCAAAGTGGACACATCTTGAAAAGCTAAAATTTGAGCATGCTCCCCCCTAATTTTTTGAAAACTAATCAAAAATTGAATTTTTTTTCATCATGTGTAGAATGGAGTCTAGTTTCAAAAAATTTAATTTGTTTCATGTTTCAATAAACGAGTAAAAATCTATCCTAAAACTAGCACATGTTGGTTTTTGACCAAAAATGGAGGCATTTACAATAGAAGCCATGGATCAAAACCTTAACTAAATCAAAATGATAAAAGAATTATATATTTAGATAGCTAAGAGAGGTCAATGCTATCATAATTTTTTTATAAACTTTCATTGAAAGACGTGCAAATGAGACGGGGAGCACAGATGAAAATATGAGGAAATTTGGCAAATCCTATCAATTAACACGTCCAAAGTAGGTCATTCGAGCACCAAATTTGGCGCTTTCCAAATGCCCCGATTTGAACAAAACCTGAATTTCCCCTCTTTGGTCGACAACTTTGATAATGCTTAGAGTGAACAGTTTATGATCATAGATGGATAGTTGAGTTTTTACCTTTCATATGCTCTTTAACTTGTTACCCTTACTGGATAACTCTTTATCCCTCTAAAGTCTCTCTTAGGTCTCACTCCCTCCCACACGACTTAGAATACTCTCTCTCAGTCCAATCCCCTCTCTCAGGTCTCTTTCCCTCCCACCTAAGTACCTAAATAAATCTATCTCACTCCAACCCCCTTTCTCACTCTCCCTCTCTCTCTCTCTCCCACTTTGGTCTTTTTGTCTCACTCCATCTCCCGCTCTTAGGTTGTTATCTCTCTCTCTCTCTCTCTCTCT
>VDFB02000020.1:31218331-31506098 GCA_007258455.2 Sequoia sempervirens
ATTGAAGGTAATAATGATTAATTAATTAAATAATTAAAAATTAATTTTGAATAACGATAATGATAAAATAATAAATGATAATAAAATATATAAATAATTATTAAAATGAATTGATAATATCTAAATAAATTAAAATAAAGTTTAAAACAAAATCCGGTCATATTAGATTTTTAGCTCTTTTTTTATCAATTTTGTTGGGAGTTTATGGGTCTAGATATTTAGATGCTAGCTAAGGATTTGAGAAAATCAAGGAAAATTTTGAAGGACTTTAACAATACCAATATCATCCTCTTTACCCCCCCCCCCGAAAAAAAAGTTTCTCATTCATGTATTTTCACATGATTTATTTGTGCAACACAATGTAAAAGATAATATCAAAAATTATGGAAAACCAATTTTAAAAGACGCTTCCACTGATAATATCACAAGAGCAGAGTGGTATTACTCTAGGTTGAAACATAATTGATGCAATTGTAATAGCACATGAGGTGCTACATTCCATCAAAATTAGTAAATCTTATGATCGTGTAACCTAGAGATTCTTGATGAAAGTACTAGAAAATTTTGGTTTCGACCTATGGTGGAAAGAATAGATTTACTCATGCATATCATCCATAAGATTCTTAGTAGTTCTCAATTCCATCCGTTGTGGATTTTTGTAGTGTAGGTAATTAGATAGGGTGACCCCTTGTCTCCTTTGCTCTTTGTGATCCTAACAAAGGCCTTGAGTAGAAGCATATAGAACAATGTCAATATGGGTCACTAAAAAGGGATATGTGTGGCCAAAAATACTCCTTCTATATCTCATTATCCCTTCACTGATGGCACCATTCTCTATGGGATTGCCTCCATGGAGGAGGCGCAGATCATTAAGACCACCCTATAGGAATACATCCTCTCTCCAGGGAAAATCATCAACAAAGAGAAATCCAAAATTTTATTTTTTAACACTAATAAATTGGCATAGAGAATAATTTCCTCCTTGCTCAATTTTTCTATTGAATTCCTCCCAAGAAAATTCCTAGGAATACCTCTATTCTATGTATCTAATTGGATAGAACTATGATTAGACACCATTATCAAATGTAAATCAAAATTATAATCTTGGAAGGGAAGATGGCTAACATTGGTCGGAATAATAACTATGATTAAGGTGGTACTATTTGTGACCACAATCTACATGTTATCATGTCTAAAATTAATAGGAAACCCAATCAAGGATATCATTGAAACACTATGAAAATTCATGTGGGAAGGATCAAATGAGATTAAGTGGATTCTACTAGTTGCTTGGGATAAAGTGAAGGATAAAAAAGAAAACAATGCTTCAAGAATCAAAGATATTCAAATTTAGAATACGGGTCTAGGTGCAAAGCTAATTTGGAGAATGTACATAAGAATTATAATCAAATTTGGTGTAAAATCCTCAAGAATAAATTCCTTGATGAGGATATCCCCAATTTCATTTTCACAGTCACAAACCTAACCAATGGCTCTCACCTATAGAGCTTTTTGGTGATATGCAAATCAATAATAATGGAACATTTATCATGGAAGATTAACAGTGGTCAAATGACCTCATTTTGGAGGGATTCTTGGAATTACTATATACCTTTATCTAATGTCCCATGATTGGAAATATATATGGACATCATGGAAAATTTATTCAGAACTAAAGTAAGAGACTACATGATCTCTTATAAAAATAGTGCTATCAAGATGGATTTTGAATGGAGAAATTTTGAGGCATGCAATATACCTCAACACACCTTGAACATTATCTCCAATGAGTTGGAAAAACAAAGATATTACTCTCAAACCAAGAAGTCGAGATCATATGGTGCAAAGCTAAATTTGGAAAATATTATGCCAAGCTTGGTTATGAAATCCAAAGGCATATGGATAATTTCTTCCAATAGCCTATACCACAATGTTGGGTGTCAATTTATTTCCAAAGACAAATGCTTTCATGTGGTTTGTTTTACATAACCACATTATGACCAAGGAGAGACTCCAAGCCATGGGAGTTTGAGGCCCCTTTCAATGTCCACTCAAGCTATGAGTGAGGAGGAAATAGTCGACCACTTATTACTACATTACCCTATAAATGTGATATATTGTAATTGGGCCTTTTAGAAATTGGGTTGGCACACTGTTATTCCTCCTAAAATGTCAGATCTTCTTTTCATTTGGTTACCCCTCTTTAAAAACTCAATGTGGGTCAATCTATGATTTTTTGTGCCTATGATTCTTATCTAGTAGATCTGGAAAGAGAAAGTATACCACCACTAACTCCATCATTAAAAAAATTGAAATGGTCATTTACAAAAAAATGAACACTAGATGTTGCAAGATGAGAAAATGCACATTCTTTGCATGGAAAAATAACATCATTAAGAATTGGGGTTCATCCCATAGTGTGATGGTTAATTTTTTGTATTATTGTTGTTTCCCCCAAGGTTCAAACCTCCACTAGAGCATTACGATTGTAGGCATTATGTCTTCATTGATCTAATGTGCTCGAAGGATTGCACCTCAACGTTGATATTGTTGGAATTCATTCCAAGAGACTCAATGCTCTAGACAAGCATTCATTCATATGAATTCGTGTTCCATACCTTGTTGGGTTGGTGTATTCATGGGCTTTGTGCCCCTATTGGGATACTATGCTCATAGGTTTGGACTATTCATGCTAATACTATGCATTCATGTTAGGGATGAGGTTCCCCATTTGTGGCCTCACCTAATTTGAGCCATGCTAAAAATACCACATTCATTAATCAAAAAATAACATTAGCAAGAGTTGGCTGCTCCCTAGGGCTCCCTAATTTACCTTTGAATTTGAAATATATAAGAGGGAAAAGCTCAAATTTAGAAAAAAGGAGGCCCACCCCAAAGGTAAATTGAAAATCAATTTTGATGGGGCCTCAAGAGGCAACCCCAAATTTTCTAGAGAAAAATACATAATAATAAGAGATGACATAGGGGAGCTCATTTATGCTAGCTTAGTCAAACTACCATATGTCACTAATAATGATGTTTTCTTCACTCTGCAAGAAAGTTTGAAAATGTTTTCCAGGAAAAAATTATCATCAATCAATATTTAAGGAGACTCACAAATTATGATCCAAGAAATATCCTCTAGAAAATCCACATGTTGCAAACTATTAATGTGGATTGACAAAATGCAATTGTACTTAGATGCCATTATCAATTTCAATATTAAACATGTCTACAGAGAAGCTAATAAATATGTTGATCTCTATTGTACAATATTGGCATAGACCAGCCAAAAAATATCCTAACCTCCTTAAGTATAGACTCAATGTGTATTATTACTCTGACTAGTTGTGTGCCTATGGGTGTGTAAGGATAGGTATGCCTCATTAGCATCTTAGCATGATCCCTTGAAGAGTGGTGATCAAAGATGTTTAATACTAAGATTGTTGTTAAAATATCCTCAAATTGGTGGAATGGGTGGAAATAGGTGGTCTTGAGTGCATCTGCAGGGATGCAAATGTTTCATCACAGTTAAAACACCTCTTCAAAGTGAGAAACATTCAGATGGAAGTGGTGATAATGTAAGTAATCAAAATCAATTGTCTCTCTAGTGATCCCATCCATGATAACATATTGGTGGGATATTTTTTGGGCATTTGAGTTGATATGTTTGGCAAGAAATCTATTCCAAAACTAGTATTCGGTAATCTACTATAATATGCATGGGTCAAAAGTGCTCAAGCTACCATCGCCAACTATGACAAAAAGCACTTTCCATGATACTAGTGTGGTTTCCTAAACTAGAGAACCCTCAAAGAGAATATGAATCTACATAAACTCATAGAGTTGTATAAATAGGCCATCTATCTCAAGAAAACCATGCCTCTCCAAGCATTTGTAGATGCAAACCTAAATCTCCTATCAATTTGGTAGTTTGAAAGATCAGATGAAATTTGTAGAGGATTATAATTTTTTGTCATGTTAAGTCCCAAAAGTCATGTAACCCCAAAGGATAATTTTTCAAAATCACTATAATGGGAGCTACAACCTTGGAAGCAACTTGCCAAAAAAATTAAAACAAAATAAAATAAGATTAAAATGAATATTTTTGAAAAATTAATCTTAGATGGATTATTATTTATTTTATTTAGTTATATTAAAATTAGTTATTGTTGGTTGACAGATTTATCACCTAACTCTATATTCTCATGCCCACTAAGGTGACAAATGTAACCACAGTTGAATCGGCAATAATATGATTTTTAGACCTATTCTCTGCTTATTTAAAAAGGTGGCAACTACCTTTATTTGATATTCAACGAATAATTTTTAATTGATGTTTCTTTTAACCGGAAAGCAAATAAAGGAAGGAGCTTTTAACCATAAAGCTTTAAAGGTATTCAATAACTTCATATGATAAAACTAGAAAATACTTCATGACTGAAATTAAATCAAATATCACCATAGAGGAATCCCTATTCACAGATAAACAATACCACAATGATGCAACTAATCAAAATATCTATAATTCCAATAATAGATCAAACACTGGCAGAACATTCAACATAAGCAGAACATATTCATACACCATAATTTAAAGATTATGAATCCATAAACTCCACCATTGTCTTCTATATTAAAATAATAGAAACAAGTATTTCAAAATAACAGAGTTTTGATTTAACGAGTAAATCAAAGTTTTCCAAAAAGATTCGAATCATATCATCCTAACCCATATTTAAAGCATAAGCAATTGTCTTTGGTAACGGTTTCTTGAAAGTAACCACACCAAATAATTAAAAATAAGTATTAACTTAAAAGAGCCAAATTAAAAGAAAGTATCATGAAATACTAAAAATAACTATGCATCATTTCCTTCCGCCTCAGCCTCTTCATCTTCTAGATCCTCGATCGCTTCTTGTTGTAACCATTTTTCTTGTGCCTTCATCCTGGATTTGTAATCTCTATAGATGGAAATAATTGCAAGTAACTCTTTACTTGTTGCGGTAATATGTAATCCAGTTCTTACTTTAGTTAGAGCTGCTTCAGACTCACTTAGAGTGTCATTCCTCCTTATTGCCTCAACTTTAAAGGAACTGAGATAAACTTGTAATCTACTGAGCTTCAAGAAAGATTCTTTAGTCATGGTGGTAGGATCTTCCATCTCCTTGAATATTTCTTTGAATTTCAGACAAATTTCCTTTGAATCTAGAATTTTCTCATCGAATTCATTAGTTATCTCTACTTTTAAGTCATGACAATTTCCTTTAATCTTCACTAGCATGTCCAGATACCTTTCAAGTACTATAGAAATCTCCTTTACCAGGCTGTCATAAATTCCCAATTTCCACTCCAATGAGTCAAGCCATGAAGGATTTGACTCCTTTAGATCATTCACAATTTGTTCATTAATTAATTCATTCGATCCATGGAAATCAACTCTTTTATTTCTTGTGAGAGCACATAGAGACTGGTCTGATCTTTTTTTATTTGCCATAGCTTTTCCATCAATTCCTTCCTTTTATCAACAATTTGAGTGTAGAAAACTACAAACTTACTGATAATGAGGACAGTTTCTTCAAGAATTTCATCAATCCATTCAATGACATTTTTGGAATAGCTCAGGTTCTTTCTGATTAATTACATTATAGACCCATCAATAACTTTTGCCTGAGAACTTGAGGCTCCACTGGATATAGAAGGAGGAACTATAGAAGAGATAAAGTTCTTCAAATCAAGAATCTAGGATTGCAATGCCACCTTTTCCTTCCTTTCTTCCTTTACTTGCTTAATCAAGGCATTGACTGAATAATTATCATGATACACATCACCTTCAAGTGTTTAGGGCCCCATATCAACATGTGTGAATTTAGAGTCAACTAATGTTATTTCAACCTCATTTAGATCTTTTATAGGGTTAGCAATTTCCAACACTTGATTACCATAAGTAGGGTCAGTCAACATTCTTGACATTTTCTGAGCTTTCTTTGGTCTTGAAGAAGTCTGAAGCAACTTTGCAACTGTGTCTACTCCAACTATTGTTGTAGGAGTGTACTTCCTCTTTTTCTCTACTACTTTCTTTAGCCATACTGGGGAGGTTTCTATCAAAACAAAATCCTTATTTCCTAGAGCAATTTCTCTAGACTCATCAGGAGTGATGGGTATATTTTCCATTGGGGAAGAGAGTACTTCAGAGAAAGGGGGAAAAGTATTGTCTTCAACAATTTGCTTAAAAATAGCATCAAAATCTTTAGGCATGGGCTTTGTTTGACTGACCTTCTTTGGACTAGGAGTAGATGGGCTATCTTGTTCGCACACTGACTTCAATTTAGCCATCTCCTCAGGTTTATCACCATCAGCCGTAGACTGCAAATTTGCACTAGAAGACCTAGTAACCATTCTCCTCAATGATGTACTCACCGCAACTACCTAAGTGGACCCCTATTCATTTCTCTGGGATGATTTTGGTTCTTGAGTAGAACCTGCAACCTGTCGCCATTTTTCTTCTAGCCAGTCTTGAGTTCTTTTCAATACTAGAGCAACTTGTACATTCATATTCAAAATTTCATTTTTACCCCAGTCAACCTTAGGATGAGATTTATCAAATGATTTCTCATATTCGAGGTCAACGACCACCAAATCTTCAATCGCACCTTCGGGAATCTGGAAAGAAAGACCAAAATATTGTATTTGTTTGAGGGTTAACCTCATATAATCCCTTTTGAAGACTTCATTTTTATCAACATAGTCTTCCCAAAAATCCTCAATAGAAGGTTGATGCTGATATGAACTTCCTCCACATAAATTCTGCCTTAGGAAACCCTTGCTGTCGAAATTAGCTTGCATGAATAAATGCTGGAGGTTATATTCTTTAAGAACTCCTTCAACACCTTTGGCCATCTAATTATTTTTACATGTGAAAGAAGGAGTTGTCAATGGGAAAGGATATCCCCACTTCCCCATATTCATGTACTTCACATTCACCACAACCATTTGCGTAAAAACCTCTAGGAACACCAACAAATCTTCAAGATATCTAGGCAATTTTAACAGGGCTTTCTCAAAACCTCCTATCCTCAAGTAGGAAAACCTATAAAATTGGATATAAAAACTTCCAAACTCAGATACAAGAGACATTGACTTAGAAGAAAAACGCATTTCGGGGTTTCCATCCAATTTCTTCACAGTTTCCATCAAGAATGCATCATTGAAAAGGAAAAAATCTCCCATTCCAACTTGCTTGGTAAAATGCGGATAGCACTTATATATAGGCATGCCAGAAGTTGGGGATACCTGTGGCTTTAATCCCAGACAAAAAAATCTTTGACTGGCTATAATATATATTAAGCAAGAACACAAATGGAAGGTAGCGGTTTTCTGGAAATTGATTAATTTTTCGTTCAAATGAAAGCAAATTATCTTAGCCCAATCAATGAACACATTCTCATCACAGATAACCAAAATAAACTGACACATTGAATCTTCAAAAGATTCAATTTGTGCATTTCCAACAATGCGATGTAATAGAGCAATGGCATCTGCAATTTCCCCTTTAAAATGCATTCTCTTAAGTTTGGAAGGTAGTTGTGACTTACCTCTTTTCTCTGACTTCAACCACCCTTTGGCCACAGAATTCTTGCACCAGCTCTCTTTGAATTTGAAAAACTCACTAGCTGTCGTAACAAACACATTCTTTACAGGCGCTTTCTCAGGAATCTTTAGTGCATGGGAAACAACTCTAGGAGTGATTTTAGCAACAATAGTCTCGTCTACAACTTTTATTTCCTGTGTTTCACGAATATATCTTCTCGCGCATGTGCCTATTAGGTCTACGCTTAGCACAACTTCTGAAAAACCCCCGATGTGAGCTAATCCACTTTCTAACAATTTTGCATCAACAGGAGATATTCTGTCACTTTCCAAACAGGCCCGAAATTCCTCTAGCTTAAAGGATCCCAGCTCCGTGTCCCTTACGCCGAGCCAATGATTTTCAATTCCAGACTGCATGAGCTCGCAATACATAAAAGGAACACTCGTATGCCTGAAGAAATAATTGTAGAAGGTAGAAGTACAACTGAAGGTTTAACCGAATAAATCTCCACCACCTTAAGTCATGCAAAATGATAGGACGTGCATTTGGTATGAATTAATATGACACTTTATTTTAATCCTTGGTAAAGAAAACCCTAGGATTTGCATGTCTTGTGAAAATCCTTGATAAGACATCTCCAGGTTGTACCGTAATCTTTATTAAATACATAGGCGGTGCCTTGAAACATGCGAGATGAACAACATAATGCTTTGTCACGGAGGGTTGAAACTTTATAACTCAAAGTTGGGAGTTACATAGTTATGAGAACCTACGAATCTCCCGCTACACAATAGACCAACAAACTTGACACTACAAAAAGAGAACAAGTCGGGCCATCATGAGGTTAGGAAAAACACAAACTCGACGACAAAGGTTTAAGACATGGGGCGCCAGTGACTTGAGTTTCAAAACTTAGAGAACGCGCGACAAGGAGTTAGAAACTTAGAGGATCTCGTGACAAAGGTTAAAATGAAAGCCATGACTTTAGACTTGGGCAGAAAATAAGAAATTAAAGACCAAGGAAGACAAAATTTAAAAGTACATGATACATAGTATACCTATGGGTAACAGTTATATTATAAATAGTTATATTTATTGTTATAATAGTGTTTTAAAATGATCTTGAATTAAAATTGATATTGTTGATTTTAAAAAATATTTTGAAATTATTTTTATTTTTAACATTATCTTATAGAATATTTTGAAATAAAATTAAAAATAAATAATTAAAATAATATTTTATTAATTTTTTTTTATTACTTATTTTATCATCAAAATTATTTTAAAAATAAAATAAATATTTTAAATAAATAAAATAAAAGTGTGAAAGAAAACTATAAATAAAGGAGGAAAAAAAATAAAATAAATAAATTGCTAAGGAGATTAGGTGGCCTTTTCCCTTGTCATTTTCTACTCAATGGGAACGTGTACGTTTCTGTTCTTGATGGCATAAAAAATACACCGGAGATGCGTAGCTTTCGATACCTACAGTCGGCACTGGAAAGACATAGGGTGGCGGTTGGTGGGGATTTGGCAGATGATATCAGATGGCGGACTAAAGCTATTCTCACTCTGCTCAACCATGTTCATCCCGAGCCAGTTAATGTGTTAGTTCATTCACCTTCTCAAGTTCCTCGAGCAATTCCTCTAGTGGTCATTTCGGATCGTGCGAGCTCTTCTTTTCCTCTGCATCAACAAGGGATTCCTAATCTTGACATTCCTCTACAACCAAACGAGTTGGGCAATGAAGATCAAGAACTTGAAGAAAATCAAGTAGAAAACGACATAGTGGAAATGGAGGAATAAGTGGGTTTGCTTTGTAAAGGGTTGATGAAGGGAAATAGTTGTATATACATACAATGTCTTAGGATAAGGGTTTTCTAATGTGTCTAGTTGTTTTTAGCTTTGACATATAAGGGTTAATGTTTGCAGGCAGTGGAAGCATTGAAAATCTAAGGGGAATTTTGTAATTTGATATGTAGTAAGCTACTCTGATATAGTCTGGTTTTTCAAGAACCAGAACAAGTATTTTGTAACCTAATTATATATTAATATATATCGGCTATTCACCTTTTACCAAAAAAATAATTAATGTTTTAATTGATTAATAATTATTTGTAAAATTTTAGATTTTAAATTATTTTAAATAATAAAAATTTAGATTTATTTTTAATAGATTTTATTTTAAAACTTTTATATGATTTTAGGACATGTATATATGTATATGATTTTTTAAAACACTAAATAATATTATATATAATATTATAATAATAAATTATATCAAATATCATATATTTTGTTATTAATATATAAAAATAATATTGTGGGTATATATATAATAGTAACATATTTTTTAGGTTTAGAAAATAAAAAAGAAATGTATACAAATATATGTTTAATATAAAATTATATATATTTAGGAATAGAAAATAAAAGGAGATATATAATAACTAGTTAAATATTTTTATAGATGTTAATTATTTTTTCTATGTTTAATTTTTAGTTCTAAAATTTTAATAAATTAAATTAGAGTATTTTATTTTTATTTATTTTTGTTTTGAGTTTTAAAAATGTTATAGAATAAAATGATTTTTTTACATGTTATATCTTATTTATATAATATAATTAGTTAAATAATTTTTACTTTAATTATTATTTTTAATTATAATGTTATATAAATCAAATTTAAATATTTAAATAAATAAACAATTGTTTTAAAAAATTTTACTAGTGTAATGTAATTATTACTATTTTATTTCATCATGCAATTAGTTGTGAGTATTTACATGTCTTGTTGATATAGTCTATTAAACATTTAAATAGTATTTGAAACTAAAATTTTTCACAATTTTTGATATTAATGATGCCTCTGATTCACATTTATGGGTAATATCATTGTGCTTTGAACTACTCCATCTATCATCAAATATAGATGCAACAAGGCCTATGGAAAATTGTCCCTATAAATCATTGGAGAGTAATAAAGAATCATCTTGATATTAAATCTAAGGAATAATAAATCTTCCTCAGATATCTAATATTAGTCAAACATTAAAAACATAAATAAATTATTATTATTTTTTTATATTTTATCAAGATACAAAATATAAGAAAATTTTTGTCGAAGGACATTTAAAAAAATAAACTATTAATAATTTAGTCTTTATTGAAATTTCAAGGAAAGTACTACTTAATTAGAAGTATAATATAATAAACAAACTTTAGTAAAAGTGACTAAGTATTCAATTAGAAATAGGATTACAAATTTTAATAGTAAACAAGTCTTAGCCAATGTGACTAAGTACTTAATGAGTTAATGATTTCCTTCACGGGTAGAAGTTGTAGAGGAATTATCTAGGAAAAAGGATCCTAAAAAGAGTTACTTACCCACATTAAATAATTGACATCAAACATAGAGTAGAAAATAGAACTACATATATATTGGGTAAGTGCTAGAAGATGGGGGGCCAAAAAGGGGTCTTAAGTGGCCACTTTTTTTTTTTTGAAATTAGAAAATACTGACCTAGGATGAGAAATTGAGGATAGTTACACTCAAAATTTGAAGATGCAACAAAAAAAAATATTCGTAGTGCTCCGAGTCTACTTTCTAAACTACTATTTTTTTTTTAAATGGTAGAGATTAAGGGGTTCAAAAAAGGGATCCACATAAATTGATGTTGTTTTTGTCAAAAAAAATAGCATAACATCTTTTGTGGCTTCCTCAAAAGGTTAAATTTCTTCTTATTATTTTTAAAATCGCTTCAATGAGAAATTAGCTAACATCATGTAGTTTATGCCCAATTTTTTTGATAATTTTTTAATGAATATTTTATTTTTTTACTAATTTTCAAAGTGGGCACATCCTGAAAAATAGAATTTTGGCCATGCTACACCTATAATTTTTCAAAAATAATTTAAAATCATTTTTTCTAATATGTGTAGAATGGAGTCTAGTTTATAAAAATGTAATTTATTTGAAATTTCAATGAATAGTTAAAAAATAAAGTAAAAAATACTAAACATTGGTCTTTGACAAAGAACAAACACACAAACAAAAGAAATTAAAGATGAAAGCCCTAACATTGTCAAAATGTGAAAAAATTACATCGTTAAATAGCTAAGAGAGAGTCTAACATTACCAGGCGTTCAATTTAATCGACCATGAAACACATGCAAACCTGACGGTTAGCATGAACAAGATTAAGTGAAATCTTGTAGAATATGCAAAAACATGTCTTTGGATGTTGGGAAGGCATTCCAAGCCTTTGGGTTGGAAATCCAAAGAAAATCCCAAGCCTAAGACTTGGGGATTCCCAAAGAAAGATATAATGTGAGCGCATTATAATGCACTCGTGTTATAATGTGCTCGTGTTATAACACGCTCGCGTTATAATGCGCTTGTCTTATAACATGCTCACGATATAACATGCTCGTGATATAATGTGCCCGTGTTATAACTTGCTTGCATTATAACGTGCTCATGTTATAATGTGCTCACATTATAATGTTCTCGTGTTATAACGTGCTCACATTATAATGTGCTCGTGTTATAACGTGCTCGCGTTATAATGTGCTCGCGTTATAACGTGCTCTCGTTATAATGTGCTCGCGTTATAACGTGCTCTCGTTATAATGTGCTTGCGTTATAACGTGCTCTCGTTATAATGTGCTCACGTTATATTTTGTTTTGTATTTTTCTTTTGTTTTGCTAAATTTTGATGTATGTTTCTCAAGCTTGACATAACATAAGCCCGTTATAATGCGCTCACATTATGTCTCGCTTGGAATTGTTTATGTACAAGTTTGTTAAGTATGTTTGATGTATGTATGTTTGTATATATATATATTTGTATGTATGTATGCATGTATGTATGTATGTATGTATGTATGTATGCATGCATGCATGTATGTATGTATGCCTGCATATACGTATGTATGTATGCATGCTTGTATGTATGTATGCTTGTATGTATGTATGCATGCTTGTATGTATGCATGTATGCTTGTATGTATGTATGTATGCATGTATGCCTATATGTAGTATGCATGCTTATATGTATGTATGTATGCATGCATGCTTGTATGTATATATGTATGGTTGTATGCATGTATGTAAGGGTTTTGGGTTTAGGGTATATAAGGGTGAGGGTATAGGTTATAGGGATGAGGGTTGAGGTTTCTAGGTTTAGGGTTGACGGTTGAGGGATTAAGACTTAAGTAATAGGTTGAGGTTATAGGGTAGAAGGTAGAGGGTTGAGGGTTTACAGTTGAGGGATAATATTCAGCTTGTTGATTGTATAAGATTGAATGTTTAAGGGTTGAGGGATTAGGGTTTAAGGTATAGTGTCGAGGGTTGAGGGTTGAGGCTTTAGGGATAGGGTTTAGGGTTGAGGGTTAAGGGATTATGGTTTAAGGGTTGAGGGTTTAAGGCTTTAGGGTTTAAGGGTGAAGGGTTGAGGGTTTAAGAGATTAGGGTTTAAGGTATAGGGTTGATGTATTAGGGTTAAGAGTTTAATGTATAGGGTAGATGAGTTGAGGGTTTAATGTATAGGGTTGAGGGATTAGGGTTAAGGGTTGAGGGATTCGGGTTGAGGGTTGAGGGTTGAGGATTTAAGGTATAGGGTTGAGGGATTGGGGTTAAGTGTCTAGTGTATAGGGTAGAGGGTTTAAGGGTTGAGGGTTTAGGGTTTAGGGGTTGAGGGTTCAAGGATTAGGTTTTAGTGTATAATGTATAGGGTAGAGGGTTTATACTTGAGGGATGAGGGTTGAGGGATTAAGAGTTTAAGGTTTGATGGATTAAGGGTTTAAGGTATAGGGTCGAGGGATTAGGGTTGAGGGTTTAATGCATATGGTAGAGGGTTGATGCTTTAAGGGATTAAGGGTTTAAGGTATAGGGTCAAGGGATTAGGGTTGAGGGTTTAATGTATAGGGTAGAGGGTAGAGGGTAGAGGGTTGAGGTTTTAAGGGTTGAGGGTTAAGGGTATAGGGTTGAAGTTATAGGGTTGAGGGTCCAATGTATAGGGTAGAGGTTTGAGAATTGAGGGTTGAGGGTTTAATGTACAGGGTAGAAGGTTGAGGGATTAAGGGGTTGATGTTTTAAGGGTTGAGGGTCCAATGTATAGGGTAGAATTAAGGGTTGAGGGATTAAGGGTTTAGGGTTGAGGGTTTAGGGTTGAGGTTAATGGTTTAAGGGTTGAGGGATTAGGATTGAGGTTGAGGGATTGAGGAGGATTGAGGTTGAGGGATTAGGGTTGAGGGTTGAGGGATTAGGGTAGAGGATTGAGGGATTAAGGGTTTAAGGGTTGAGGTATTATGGTTGAGGGTATAGGGTATAGGGTCCAATGTATAGGGTAGAGGGTTGAGAATTGAGGGTTGAGGGTATAGAGTTGGGGGATTAAGAGTTTAAGGGTTGAGAGATTAAGGTTTTAAGGGTTGAGAGATTAAGGGTTAATTAAGGGTTGAGGGATTAGGGTTGAGGTTTGATGGATTAGGGTAGAGGGTTGAGGGATTAAGGGTTTAAGGGTTGAGGGATTGAGGGTTTAAGGGTTGAGGATAGAGGGTATAGGGTTGAGGGATTAGGGTTGAGGGTTGAGGGTATAGGGTTGAGGGTATAGGGTTGAGGGATTAAGGGTTGAGGGATTAGGGTAGAGGGTTGAGGGATTAGGGTTTAAGGGTTTAAGGGTTGAGGGTTGAGGGTTGAGGGATTAGGGTATATGATTGAGGGTATAGGGTTTAGTGTATAGGGTTGAGGGGTTAGGGTATACACTTGAGGGTATAATATTTAGGGTATAGGGTTGATGGTATAGGGTTTAGGGTCCAATGTATATGATAGAGGGTTGAGAATTAAAGGTTTAAGGGTTTAAGGGTTAAGGGTTTAAGGGTTGAAGGATTAGGGTTGAGGGATTAAGGGTTTAAGTGTTGGGGGATTAGGGTTGAGGGTTGAGGGATTAAGGGTTTAAGGGTTGAGGGATTAATGGTTTAAGTTGAGGGATTAATGGGTTGAGGGTTAGGGTTGAGAGAGTTTAGGGTATAGGTTTGAGGGTATAGGGTTCAGGGATTAGGGTTTAGGGTCCAATGTATAAGGTAGAGGGTTGGGAATTAAAGGTTTAAGGGTTTAAGGTATAGGGTCAAGGGATTAGGGTTGAGGGTTTAATGTACAGGGTAGAGGGTTTAAATGTTTAAGGGTTGAGGGATTAGGGTTGAGGGATTAAGGGTTTAATGGTTGAGGGTTTTAGGGTTGAATATTGAGGGTTGAGGGATTAGGGTTTAAGGTATAGTGTCGAGGATTGAAGGGATAGGGTTTGTGGTTTAAGGGTGAGGGTATAGGGAATTAAGGTGAAACTTCATACCACACATAAAATGAGACATACATAACACTTAGAAGATGTCATAATTGGTCAAAAAAAGGTCTCATTGATGTACTTCAACCCAAGCCCATATTAACACATGATAAGATTTAGGAAACCTTTAAAAAATGAACTTTTTCATAATGCGAGTGTGTTTTGAAGAAGTTGAAATATGGTCATTTTTAGATCAATATAAAATGTGCTCGCATTATAACACAAGCATGTTTTGTCTTGCTTTAAAAATAGTAAAAAAGGTAGGACACTCATGATCCAGACCCACATGCTCTATTATTCTCCTACTTTTGCATGTGATCTAACAAAAATTTCTTTTTGATGCTGTGGGGAAGAGCACATGAAATTTTTACACATTCCACCACCTTTGCATCAACTTTCCACCACCTTTTTCTGGTTTTCCAACTTAGGAAGGAGAAAATAACAATTTTTTTACATCAAATTTGATTATATCAACTCAAGTTTCAATGTTTGTAGTGTTGCAATGTTAATTATGATTAAATTGTTTTAATTTAACATTATACATTGGTTAATTGTATAGTTTTTAGTAATTCTATTAGAGTTATATACAATTGAACGTTGAAAAGGAAGCAAGTTTGTGAAAATATCAAATTGTTGAGGAGTTTGATGCAAGAATAAAAAAAGACTACACATAATTGGGTAGTTTCTATATTTGAATCTCTATTTTTAAGGTCTGCCAAGTCTTTATACATGTTCTTTACATTTTCCTTCATTCTCTTATGTTTCTTTATCACTTCTTATCATACATGCTTAATACAATGCTTTTATTTTGTTATCATGTTGATTTTGGGATTAGATTTTGCTAACTATTCAAAATTATGAGCGCTCAACATACATAGCCTTAATCAAATGCATTAGATTTTGCTAAGGGATTAGATTAGATTTTGTTAAAATGCATATTCCATGTTCATAATTGTTTGTTTTTACTTTTTGACATCTATGAGAATTCAAGGGGGTTCTTTGAAAATTCTCATTATAACCTTAGCCCCTCTTGGCACATTTAATCTAGACAATTCTTCACTCTTTGTAGTGGTTTGGATACTCTTGTCGTATCATGCAACTCTTGGGAAACCAAACAAATCATGATTTGCATTGCTATAATATCCACATAGTTTCTTCCTTTCTTCCCTTTTCTAACCTTAATCTCTTCCTCTACCATGTCCTCTACTAAACTCATTACAGTAGGACCTATTGTCATTATATTCTTCTCTATAACTAGTAGAAGGTATGTCTTTAGGGAGTTTTAGTACCGCATTTTAAACTGAGTATATGTTGTTGATCTCTCCATTTGGGCTATTAATGTCCACGATTTCTTTTGTAAAGAGCTCCTTTTTCCAATCCTTTAGCCATTGCCATAACCTTGTGGAAAGGTTCACTATTTTTGCATTTTTGGTTCCCCTAGGGTTTATACTCCTCTTCATCTCTTGACTAAAATAATAGTGAAGAGAAATCATTCGTCTCAAGATCATCCCACTTTCCACAAAGACCACAAAAAACAATTTTTAACCTCCTTGAAGGCTCCATTTATTGCAACATTTCCCTCACATTCCTCACACTCTCTAAATTAATCACTGGAAACTTGTTGTCAAACCCTCTATGGCTGGGAAACAACTTCAACTTCACCCCAAACTAGCAAAATTCACTTATAGATGATAAATAATCCAAATAAAAATTCTAGTTAATGTCTAACACAAAATGTGTAGCCAACTTAAGACCCTTTGAAATGGTCTGATATGAAATGTGCAACAACTTAAATTGACTAATATGCACATTTTCAGACCTACAATATTCAAGTTTTGTTTGGAAACAACAAATGTATAGCTGTCATATGTTTGGAAACAATGAATTTATAACTACCATATGTTGTAGGAATCTCATATGGTGAATATCTAGCAATTTTGGTGGCTAGAGATGAAAGGAAATATGCCACGAAGGCTGCACAATGTTAATAGTGTTCTTATGCATTAGGATTTATTATAAGGATTTTATGTCAATAATCCAATACCATGCATGTTATTTGGTCTTATGGTGTGTCCTAGTGCACTTATGTCTAGTGTGTAATGGATCTAATTAAATATGTTATATATGGTGTGCATTAAGGTTGAATGACATAGTATCTTTTGATTTTCATGCCTTTTGAGTGAACCTTCCATCATGAACTATGTGCATCAAAATACTACATTATGTATCTAGTGTGCTTAGCCATGCATCATGGTTAGCAATATTTATGATAGTGTGTTTTGATTGTATGAGTTTTATTTTTATTTTTAATGGTGTATATGTCACTGAGTTGTATATGTTTTATTTGAATTTCATTGAGATTGTATGGTTTTTGTTTGAAGGTTGCATCAAACTCCTACCATGTGTTCTTAGTGAACTTTTTTATTCATCATGGTTGAGTGAAATTTACTCTTCTGCATGATGATTGTATGGATTTTGTATGAAGGGTTAAATGAAATATATTTCATTTATTTGTATGGATTCATTTTTTAGGAACTAATATTTATCTTTTTTTCATGCTACAGATAAAATTCTTCATCATGTCGAGGAAACGATCAAGGATTAAACCAACCCAAGAAGAGAAAGAAGCTAAGAATGCAAAGAAAGCAGGGGTATGAGATAACTTTGTGAGAAGGGGAAATTGGTCACGATAGAAGAAGACATGCCAATTGAAGAGGAACATGAAGCATCAATGAGAGATATGGTATTTGTGACACAAAGGGAATGAATACAAAACCTTCGTGCAATGAGAGATTTGAATCCCATAGTTGGAGACACGTCCTCTATTGTAAGTCAAGATGGAGGGACAACATCTACCACATCTCAAGTTGAAAGTACATCATCACTCACATGTGAAGAAGGAGGTACACCATATTTTCCATCTCAACTTTAAGGTACATCATCTATTCCATCTCTAATAAAAGGTATTCCATCTATCCCATATCATTTAAATATTGATGAAATTCCTAATGTTGAGAAAATTTTACCTTTGAGAAAAATTTACCTTTGAGAACACCTCCTAGAATTTTGCATAGAAAGCCCAAGTATTTTATTGATAATGAAGGAAATATTTTGCAGCCAATGGAAGATAAGATTCCAAAACACACTTGTAGAAGATATGATCATAAGATTTGGAGAGTGTTCTTTGAAAAATTAAATGAGATCAGAAGATCTCAACTATTTTTTAAAATGATACAAGGTATAAAGTATAGGTCCATCATGAAGATTCTTGGGTTGAGAACATCGAAGGCTTCAAGTAAAAAATCTATTGTGAAGAATCTAATGAGTGCATATGAGAGTGTGGGTAACAACTCACGAACAAAATATAGTAATGTCACACAACGTGTCATTACATCAACAATAGTAAGTAATCAAATGAAGAAATATTATCTCATTATAAAGACAACTCAAGCATTGAGAATAAACAAAAAATTTGATCAATAGTTGTTGGAAGGCACTAAAGAATTGAAAACACCGATGAAAATGAGTTATGGGCATTCTCAGGGAGACTACCATGAAAAGATAAACTAATTGTTGAAGAATTGATATCACTAATTGAAGAATTCTAGAAGAATTACACAAGGGTATCTTCGAATCAAAGGGATGTGGTAAGAAGTAGAATTGGTAGTCAAAACTATGAGCCACAACCAAAGCAGTTTTTGGATATGAATCAAACAAAAAAGTTTGGTAAATTTATAGAGATGTATCCTCAAGTTAAAAAATTTCAAAGATATTTTGAAATGCTAAATCCTTTCTATGTCAAAATAAATCGCACACACACTACTTGTTGTTGTAGAGTACATATTGAATTTTCTAACCATTTTGTTGTTTATCGGTCTATATGCTTAGATTTGCATACTAACAATGTTTTGTAGGACTATGGCATACATGCACCACCTACATCTTCAAGAGACTTTATATCAAAAAAATTATGTGAAAGAGAGGAAGGTTAATTATTCTATAGGAAATTTTTGCTTGGATGGCACATGTCAGCATTGTGGTGGCTTGCAAAGTATGCCAACATGTGAACATATGGAAAGTACACATATGGTTGGAAATGAACTAGTAGAGTTTGAAAAGTATAAAATAGTGGCCTACAATAAAAAAGATGGTAAAGAAGCAAAAATGTGTGATTTTTTTATTCAAAAGATTCTAGTGTATCAATTTATGTCTACATTTCATGACGGTATAGTGTATGAGTATGCAAGACATACCCATAGAGCTCGATGGGTGGACTTGCAATTCAAGTTATGCAAAGAAACATTTTCACTTGGTAGCATTGTTTCAGTCATTGACTTTATAGAGAACTACAATCTATAACCACATCGTGAGGTGCAATCATAATATTACAACTCCACACAAGTTTCTATATTTGTGCACATAACATTCATTCATGCCAATAACAGTACAAAGGATGATAAAAAGATCATAAGGGAGTATCAATTTTATATCAGTGATGATAGAACACATTCTAGAGAGTTCATGCAAGGTTGCTTTGAAGTGTTCTACCATGATTTGGCTAGAAGGGGCATATCATTCAGTCAACATATCATATGGTTGGATAACTATGCATTACAATTCAAGAACTTGTGGATGTGCTATTGGTTGAGAAAGATGCATAATATTATAGGTGTTCAACATATGTGGAACTTTTGTGAGGCCGAGCATGGAAAGGGGCAGCATGATGGTGCAAAAGCATGTATAAAAACAACCATAGCACAAGAAGAGTTAAAGTATAAAGAAAATGCAAAGTTGATAGATGAAAAATCAATCGTCGAGTGGTGTAATGCTTTGATGGGTCTAGGTAATGAAGGTAAGTCTTCAGTTCATAGATTTTTTGGTTGATAGATGATACTAACATTGCACAATATGAGGATTGTTGTACACTAATAGGATCAAGTGAGCTACACTCTTTTAGAAGCTCTAATGCAGGTTCATTGAGTATCCATATGTGGAAGATGGAGTGCTTTTGTTCTTCATGTACAATTCAAGACTAGAATGAGTGTGAGTCAAAGGAGTGGGTTGATGAATGGTGGTTAAGTTTTCTTAGTCCACTTGATACGTATCAGCTCTTGATGACACTAGAACTAACACAGATGAAATCATTAGTTGACTTTGATCACATATTAGATCTAGTTCAACTAGGTAATATATCTACTTGCATAGTTTTTGAAATTCCTAATGTTATCTTAGTTTGTAGTGTTTTTGTAATGTTGACTAAATTCATATAATTTGTTGCACATATCAATGCAAGGTATGTTTATGTAGTTATTGTAGATGAAGACAATGAAGAGGGAACAAATTATTACTTGTGTTATTGTGTTGAGGCTAAAAATAAATTGGAGGCCCCAGTTACAGATGAAGAAAGCATCGAATACCCTACAACCTTGGTGGTTGTTACCGGAACATGGCTTAGAAGGTACCCACATAAGAGTGTTAATTTTTGGCTATTTCAAGACTTTGGCATGCATTGAAAGATTCTTCATTACTCAAACCTTGTCATGGCATCCAATGTTCATTTGATCAAATATGGGGGTAGACCTTTGAACAAGAACTTGTGGAAGGTGCGTGAGTTTGACCATGAGGTAATACTTGACACAATAAAGAGTAGAGTAGACCCGGATGGTTTGTTGGATTAATTTGTAAGTATGCACATTGAATTTGTAAAGTCATGTTATTGATATTAATGTATTGCAGTTGATAGTTAGACCTTTCATTTCTATATTTCAAATTTACTTATGTTTTGGTTCCAAATTTCATATGGCGTAGGAAGGACTTACTGGCCCTCTTTAACTTAAAATGACATATAGTGGAATTTGTTGTGATACAAATTACATTCACCATATTTTTTTATGTTCCACTATCAAGTCAAAATAAAATGATGTGATTCCCTTAGTGGTGGTAAACAGACCATCTTAGGTGTAACAATTTGATATGGCATATTTAATATGACCATGTAATTTTGTTCAACTCTGTGTGGTAAGTATGATCTACACTCTGATTCTAATGCAATAGATTTGTACTCATGTGTGGGTGTGTAAGTTGTGTCAAGATCCATTTAGGTATAGTGATGAGTCTCTATATGAGTGTAGGTGGGTTTTTGTAATATCAACATAAGAGTGTTAGTGATAATAAATTATCCCTTCAATTGGTTGTATACAAAGTGTGAAAAAATTAGAGATGAAAAATAGTATATGAAAACTACAAGAAATCTAAACTTGAAAGCATGCAAGAACATAGATCATGAAAAGTAATGTAAGAGAATCATTCATAGCATCATGTAGCATAGAAGATTGCTCCTAATAAAGGTAAACATATATGATATAATGTGTAGGTACATAGGATATTAGCATCAAGGTACATTCACATTTTTTGAAAAAGATGAATCATTTGCAATAACTGTATTATTTTTTGTCTTCATTTTATTCTTGAAATTTTTAAGATTCTATTCTAAGATAGGGTAATCATGTGCTTCATCTACTTAGTGTCAATTGTAAAGTTCATATTTAGGTTCTAGCCAAGTTGATCAACAATAGTAAATCAAATCATAATCTTCAACAACTAAGTCATTTAAGCTTTCATTTACATAAACTAGATAGAATTTGTAA
This sequence comes from Sequoia sempervirens, assembly GCA_007258455.2. Lineage (NCBI taxonomy): Eukaryota > Viridiplantae > Streptophyta > Pinopsida > Cupressales > Cupressaceae > Sequoia > Sequoia sempervirens. The sequence goes on from VDFB02000020.1 coordinate 31,239,910, forward strand.
ACCCTTGATTTAAATATCTTATTGGCATTCACAAAAGAAATTTCATTAACTACTCATTCTTCCTGATGTAGGAGCATCCAACAGTGTAGGGCAATCTTGCATCACCCAAAAAAAATGCTTTCTTTATTTTCTTTAGTTGTTTTTTGTCCCATGATGGCACTTAAGGGGTATAAGACTGTCAAGTGTCAAAAATAACAAAAAATGGGCACTTACTATTTTTAGTAAGTAGGCCTAAATGGGCTTGTATGGACATGAAAATTTACCCCAAGGAGTAGAGCTGAAAAACATTTCCCTCGCGAAAGAATCACCTCAATATCCTGCACGGTTTGGAAGAAATTAAAGTTTCCGTCCCGAGAAATTTCTCCAATGTAGCTTCAAATTCAGATATAAAACTTTAGAGGCCCCGAAATAGGTCAAAAAGTGGCCAAACCAACCTATGGTCAACACATGTGTTGTAGAGATCATTGAGAGCTTTCCAACGATATGAAATAATAGCAAATCATACACCTAGATCAAAAGTTATGGCCCCACGAAGTTGGTCCTCAAGAAAGTGAATTTCATACAAAATTTCTTCCTAGGTCAGAAATCAAATGGTGGGACATTTGGCACCAGAACAAAAAGGGGAAATTTGAACTTTCTAGAACATTCTAGGGCGATTATTGTGGAAAATAAAAAGGTTTAAGTGGGGGTTGTAGAAGGTGGCCCTGATAGTGCAGATTATGGCTCTGAATAGTAGATTTTCTTTTCAGAGTTGATTTTGTTGTAATGAATCAAACCCATGAGGTTTTAGCATGTAAGCTTTGAATCTGTAATTTCATTTTCTGAAAATAATTGAAAGTGAGTCATTTTTCTGTCTTGCATCTTCTGTGTTGGTATCTATTGTTGTGATTCCTGTGGGTTTTGGGGGGTGTGGCCCTCATCAAGTGGTATCAGAGCAGGAGTTCCTAAGCTTGTAATAGAGCGCCGAACGTGAGGCAGTTGCAGGAGGACCTGTGAGTGTGGGTTGAGTTCAAGATGCCTCCAAGACTTGTCCAGTATGGCAGAGGTAGAGGCCGAGGTCATGGAGTGATGCAAGGTAGGATGATATAAGGCTCAAACAACCATATTCCAACCAGTATCCAAGGTCATAAACACCTTCTAGGGTATCTTCCTCAACTATTGGCTTGTAGCCATGAAGACACACTTATTCAACTATATCTCCCTCTGATGATCCCTTCACCACTTGTTAAACACACTTTCAGGGACCCAATATGCTATTATACAACATATAAAACCCTTGCTTAGGGTTATTTTGGACCAAAACACCAAACTCTAATCTGCAACGCTGCTTCTAGGCCCAATTAGGCCTCTTTTCCAAAGGAGGTCTATGTTTTTCTTCTCCAACATCCTAAAAACATTCACACACAATTCCAACCAGTCACCAAACTGACATTTCCAATAGTACTTTTCATAGTTCTCTTCAATTGTGTTGTCCTACACAAAAACCAGTGAATTCATTCTTAGCACTCAAACTTGCCAAGCCAAAGCGTGTGCAAATTCCTCTCCAACAACATCACCCTGCCTCACTACCACAAAAATCCTAAACCTAACTCCTACTAGGCCCATTCCACCAATTTACTGAGTTACCCTACGGTGGAATGGCCTTAAAACACCATTTCTTTTGTCAAACCCTAGAAAACCCTAACAAACAAGCAAGCTACGTAAAATTGGCTTTTTCTCCCGTAAATCTTAATGAAAAACTTCCTAACTAGATTCAAAAGAAATCTTACTCAGTTCTCCAACAAATTATATAAGTCTCACATTGATTGCAGGCTGTACGAGATCGTACAGATTCAGGAATTACAAGAAAAAGCATAAAACACCACAAAAATAGAGTAATTTTGTATTGTATGATCAAAATCTTTGCAAGCCAACCTGCCTCAAATTTTTGAGAGGATTTTTAAACATGTTTTCACACCTTTCCAATGGCCAACAACAAAATTACAAAAATATGATCGTTTAACTTCCAACTACAATCCAAAATTGACAAAAACACTAAACCACATTTACACAAAATGCAATATTAATATCAATACTTGACTCTACACACCTAGAACCTCCTAATCACTCTAATTACATCATATTTTGGTCACATGACCTCATTACATCATGAAGATAACTTGATTCAAGCCTAGAATCCCAGAAAATGCAAAACAGACCCAAAAAATGCATAGGTGCTTTTGCAACATTCAACCAAGGAGGAGAAATTTCATCCTCCGGATGAAATAAGATCTTTGAAAGATGTGCCATCCTGCGTTATGTCTTCTTCCCTCATCCACTGGGCATCTTCAATGGGAAAACCTTGCCATTTGACCAAATACTCATTATAGACCTTCTTTCTTGTTCTTTTAACCTCGCTTGTATCAACAATGCTTTCAAGTTGCATTGGATGGCTTGGAGGCAAATCTTTGACCCATTCATCATCATCAACATCAACAGTACCTACAATATCAACACCTACATTCACAACACCTTTGAATGGATACAAGTCAACTACATTATAAATAGGAGATATGGCAACTCCCTGAGACAATTCAAGTTCATATGCATTTTGACCAAATTTATGCACTATTTTGTAGGGACCTATCTTCTTCATCATTAACTTTGTGTGTCTGCCCTTTGGAAGCCTCTGCTTTATGAGATGAGCAAGTACTAGATCCCCAACTTTGTATTGCACATTCTTTCTTCTCAAATCTTCCTTTTCTTTGTATTTTTCCACACTCTTCTTCAAGTTTTCTTTCACCTGATCATGAATGTCCTTCATTGCAATTGCAAAATATTCACCTCTTTCACTCTTCTTTTCCATGTCCCTCAAATATCTAAGCTCATAGATACCTCTAGGATTTATCCCATAGACTACTTCAAAAGGGCTCTTCCCTATACTTTTGTTTACTGAGTCATTATAAGCATACTCTACTTGAGGAAGAACAACATCCCATGATTCTCCATGCTCCTTGGTCAGACATCTTAACAAGTTACCAAGAGATCTATTGAAAACCTTTGTTTGGTCATCTGTTTGTGGATGGTATGTTGAGCTAAATTGTAACTTTGTACCCAAATTTTTCCACAAGGTCCTCCAAAAATGACCTATAAACTTGGATTCTCTATCAGAAACAATGGTTAAGGGCAGACCATGAATCCTAACAACTTCTCTAAAAAAGAACCCAAAAATATGTGTTGCATCATTAGTGCTTCTACATGCAATGAAATGTGCCAAATTGTTGAATCTATCTACCACTAAATAAACACTATCATTTCCCCTTTGAGTTTTAGGCAGTCCTAAAACAAAGTCCATACTAATAGACTCCCATGGACGGTTAGGGATTGGTGAAGGTTGGTACAAACCAACATTTGAACTAGTTCCCTTTTCCCTTTGAAAAATTCCACAACCTTCAACAAACCTTTTCACATCAGCATCCATCTTAGGCCAGTAGTTGAACCTTTTGACCTTCTCCAATGTCTTATCGATTCCAAAGTGACCACTCAAACTCCCACTATGTTTCTCCTTCACCAAATTGGATCTCATGGAGAACTTGGGTACACACAATTGGGCTCCCTTGAACAACAACATCTTTTGCAAAACATAATCTGCATAATCACTATGAAAAATGCCCTGAAACTGATTGCAAATAGAGAAAGCTTCCTTGAAGTCATCATCATGTGCATACATACCTTTAAGTGAATCAATACCAATTCTTTAAAGCTACACCTCCTGCACCAACATTGTTCTTCTACTAAGAGCATCAACAACTTTGTTTGCTTGACCTTTTTTGTGCTTAATAGAGAAGGTATAGGCATACAAGTATTCCATCCATTTCATATGCCTATGACTTAACTTGTCTTGGCTATTCAAATAACTCAGTGCATGGTTGTTAGTGAACACCACAAACTCCTTTGGAAATAAGTAATGTCTCCATTTTTTGAGAGATTGAACCATAGAATAGAGTTCTAGGTCATAAGAAGACTACCTTCTCTTGGAATCATTTAGTTTTTCACTGAAAAAGGCCACTAGTTTTCCATCCTAACTCAAAACTGCACCTATTGCTGCTCCACTTGCATCACACTCCACTGTAAAAACCTTATCAAAATCAGGAAGAGTGAGAATTGGCATTTGAGCCACTCTTGATTTCAGATATTCAAAGCTTCTATCAGCATTTGCAGTCCAACAAAACTTATTCCTTTTCACCCCTTTGATGGTATCAATCATTGGTGCAACTATATGGAAAAAATTCTTGATAAACTTCCTATAGAAGTTGGCTAGTCCATGAAAACTTGTGACTTCTCCCAATGTGGTAGGTGTAGGCCAGTTAAGTATGGCCTCAACTTTTTCAAGATCCATTCTCAAAGTCTCTCTGATATCACAAAACTAAGATAGATTAACTCCCTCTTCATTAACTCACATTTTTTGAGGTTGATCATAAGATTCTCTTCATTGAGCTTATTCAAGACTTTTCCAAGATGATCCAAGTGATCTTCTTTTGTTTTGTTGTACAAAAGTATATCATCTAGATAAACTACCACAAATATTCCTATGAATCTCTTCAACACCTCATTCATTAGTCTCATGAAGGTACTAGGAGTGTTTGACAGTCCAAATGGCATCACAAGCCATTCATACAAGCCTTCATTAGTTTTTAAAGTTTTCTTCCACTAATCACCTTCCCTAATTCTTATCTAATGGTAACCACTCTTTAAATCTATCTTAGAAAAGTATCTAGCACTAGATAAGCTATCCATTAAGTCCTCCATTCTAGGGATAGGAAATATGTACCTTATGGTGATTTTGTTTATTTCTCTTGAATCAGTGCATAACCTCCAATCTCCATCCTTTTTTGGAGCCAATACTGTTGGTACAACACAAGGACTTAGGCTTTCTCTGATCAGGCCTTTGTCTAGAAACTCTTGAACTTTCTTTTTGATCTCCTCATTTTGTTGAGGGGTCATCTTGTATGCTGCCTTATTGGGAAAGCTTGCACCCGGTATCAAATCAATATGGTGACTGACCTCTCTAATTGGTGGCAATGCATTAGGCATCTCCTTTGTCCCTATATGTTCATATTTGTCAAGCAAAGTCTGCACTTCACTAGGAACCTCTATTTTATCTACTGCTACATCAAAAATAGGCTTCCCTGCAATGGAAAAACCAACCTCTTCTTTCTCCAAGTCTTTCAAGAACACCTTCTCCTTCACAACCATCACAATAGGACCTTCATGAACTGTCCTATCATCTTCTTACAAAGGTTCTAAAGTGATTGTCTCGCCATCTTTTTCAATCTAATATTCATTCTTAAAGCCATCATGTTGTGCCTTTTAGTCATATTTCCAAGGCCTACCAAGAATTAGGTGGCACACATCAATGGGCACAATGTCACAAAGTATTTTATCTTTTTAAGGACCTATTGAGAACTCCACCCAAGTCTGCTCATTCACAAGAACCTGTTGCCCCTTGTTGAGCCATGAAATCTTATATGGATTAGGATGAGGTATCCTTTTCATTTTAAGTTTCCCTACCATTTCCAAAGATACAATGTTATCTATAGAACTAGAGTCAATGATGACTTTACATACCTTCCCTTGAGTCTTACATGTTGTTCTAAACAGAGCCTTCCTTTGAGGGGGTTCCTTTGTAGTTGGTACCTTGATTAGTGTTCTTCTAATCATCAAGGCCTCTCCTACTTTTGGTTTTGCACGGAGAGATGATGAGCCTACACATGAGCCCACACTTTCTTCTTCATCCTCTTCATGAATAAGTTGAGTTCTTTCTCCACCTTGAGAACTTGTAACCTTTTTGTCTGGGCACTTCCAAGTAGGATGTCCATACTGATTGTAGTTATAACACCTTCCTGAGAAGGCATTAGAACGCCTTCCTTGTCCACTAAATCTACCTCTTCCTCCTAGTCTTCTACCTCTAAAAGTCCCTCTTGTTTCCACACTAGATTCTTGAGTATTTCTTTGTTCATTTGGTCCTCTTTGAGAACCGCTTCCTCTAGGGTTACCTCTACCCCTGAAATTCTTTCCTCTGCCCTTAGATTTCTTTTCCAACCTTCTCTTGATCTTCTCTTCAACCTTTTTGGCCATTTGGAATCACTCCTCCATGGACCTACGAGTGGTTAAGATGATTTCATCATGGATTTCTGACCTCAATCCATTTAAGTACCTAGCCATCATCTCTTTTTCATTCTCTATATGACCTGATCTGATAGTAAGCTTATGGAACTCTTTAGTATAGGTAGCCACATCCAACTCTTTTTGTTTCAAATTTTGCAATCTTCTAAATACTTGTATTTCATAATCAGCAAGAAGGAATTGACCTTTTACCTTTGCCACCATTTTGTTTGAAGAATTTATCTTGGAATTTCCTTTCTTTGACCTCTCCTCCTGGGTGTAATTCCACCAAGTTAGTGTTGGTCCCTTCAATTTTTTTTTGCAAATTTGACCTTCTTATCTTCTGGCATCTCTTTGTAATCAAAGTAATTATCAAGAGAATCAATACACTCAATAATCTCTTCTCCACCAATCTTGCCACCATACATTGGAAACTCCATCTTTACCTCTTAAGCCTCACCCCTAACAACCTTGAGCACTTGAAGAAACTTTCTCTCTTCAAGATTCAACTCTCCTTGTTGTCTTGCATGAGGATTCTCTCCTTGTTCCTCCTCCTCTTCTTTGAGGTCACTATCTTGTGCCATCCCCTTACCTCTTCTCTCTCTTGACTCCAATGCTTCCATTCTTTCCATCATGGCTTCTTGGCTCTCTCTTAGGGATCTAAGTTCCCTAGAAACCAATGATCCACCTTTAGGAGGCATATTGGATGCTCTAACTTTAATATTCTTGGTTGAATCTCACAATACTTTATCCAATAGATCTTGAGCCTAAGCTCTTATACCACTTGATGCAAGGCAAGGTGATATAAAGCTCAAACAACTAGATTCCAACCGGTATCCAAGGTCATAAACACCTTCTAGGGTATCTTCCTCAACTATTGGCTTGTAGCCATGGAGACACACTAATTCAACTATATCTCCCTCTAATGATCCTTTCACCACTTGTTGAACACACTTTTAGGAATGCAATATGTTGTTATGCAACATATCAAACCCTTGCTTAGGGTTATTTTGGACCAACACACTAAAATCTAATCTGCAACGCTGCTTCTAGGCCCAATTAGGCCTCTTTTCCAAAGGAGGTCTATGTTTTTCTTCTCCAACATCCTAAAAAAATTCACACACAGTTCCAACCAGTCACCAAACTAACATTTCCAACAGTACTTTTCATAGTTCTCTTCAATTTTGTGTTTTCCTACACAAAAACCGGTGAATTCATTCTTGGCACTCAAACTTGCCAAGCCAAAGTGTGTGAAAATTCCTCTCCAACAACATCACCCTGCCTCACTACCACAAAAATCATAAACCTAACTCCTACTAGGCCCATTCCACCAATTTACTGAGTTACCCTACGATGGAATGGCCTTAAAACTCCATTTCTTTTGTCAAACCCTAGAAAACCCTAACAACCAAGCAAGCTACAAAAAATTAGATTTTTCTCCCCTAAATTTTAATGAAAACCTTCCTAACTAGATTCAAAAGAAATCTTACTCAGTTCTCCAATAATTTATATAAGTCTCACATTGATTGCAGGCTGTACAAGATCATACAGATTCAAGAATTACAAGAAAAAGCAGAAAACACCACAAAAATAGAGTAATTTTGTATTGTATGATCAAAATATTTGTAAGCCAACCTTCCTCGAATGTTTGGGAGGATTTTTAAACATGTTTTCACACCTTTCCAATGGCCAACAACAGAATTACAAAAATCTGGCAGTTTAACTTCCAACTACCATCCAAAATTGACAAAAACACTAAACCACATTTACACAAAATGCAATATTAATATCAATACTTGACTCTACACACCTAGGACCTCCTAATCACTCTAATTACATAATATTTTGGTCACATGACCTTATTACATCATGAAGATAACTTGATTCAAGCCTAGGCTCCTAGAAAATGCAAAACAAACCCAAAAAATGTATAGGTACTCCTGCACCATGGAAGAATAGATCCACCTAGAGATGAAATCAGAGCCCTTAGAAGGCGATTAGAAACCTTGCAACAAGAGGTTCGAAGAAGAGATGTGCAATGAGACAGAGATGAAAGTGAAGATGAAATGAAAGAGGAAGTGGAAGTGGAAGAGGAAGAGCAGGATCCAATGGATCCTGGAGAAACAAGATTGCTGTGAGCGATCTCAAGCATTGGGAAGAGACCTAAAATGGAGGTTTCAACTTTTAATGGAAATTTGAATCCTAAAGAATTGATTGATTGGATCAATGAGATGGAGGAATTTTTCTAGTTTGAGGAGATTGAAGATCCTCACAGAGTGAGGTTTGCAAAGACAAAATTAAAAGGTCACGCTAGCATATGGTGGAAAGAAGTCTAGTTAGAAAGAGGGAGACAAGGGAAAGATAAAATTTCTAGATGGGACAAAATGGTGTCAAAATTGAAGAAACAATTTATTCTAGATGATTATGAATTGGAGCTGCTCAAGAAGATGCAGAGCTTGAGGCAAGGGACAAGGACAATGAAAGAATACATAGAGGAATTTCACAAGCTCCTGATTCAGACAGGACATTTTGAGGTGAATAAATAGAAAGTTGCTCGTTATATTAATAGGTTGAAGCCAAGCATATAGGAGGAATTGGCACTAGTAAGAATGACCACCATTGAGGACGCTTATAAAATTTCTCTAAAGGTTGAAGAAAAAATGAACAAGAGGTTTGAGAACAAACAACGAGGTGGAGGTCGTGGAGGAAAGATCGGTGGATGGTCATATGGAGGTCAAAATGAAGATCAAAAGAAGGGTGATGGCTCCAGTAGCGGTCATAACCAAAAAGGAGATAACACCTACCAACCTCACGATTAGAATAATGGAGACCAAAGAGGAGGCTTTCCATGGAACTTGTTTCTAGTTTGGAGAAGGACATAGAGCCTATGAGTGTCCTCAACATCAAGGAAGGACAAATAGAAGACCTGAGGGTAATGCACGAGTTGCACATGTTGATGAAGATGTTGAGTCTTCACATTTTGAGGATGCATAAAGAGGAGAGGTTCTTGTTAATAGAAGAGCCTTACTGAATGAGGAGAAGGAGCCAACTCAAAGGAAGAATTTGTTTCACACTAGATGTAAGAGTGAAGGTAAAGTTTGCAATGTTATTATTGATGGAGGTAGTACTGATAACCTTGTTTCAGAAGAAATGGTTAGTAATTTGCGGTTGGAGTGAAGAAGGTATCTGAACCCATATCGAATTGCTTGGTTGCAGAAGGACCATAAAGCCTTGGTAAATGAACAATGTTTGGTAAAGTTCAAGATTGGAAATTACCATGATGAGGTATTGTGTGATATTATGCCTATGGATGTTTGTCATATGTTGTTAGGTAGACCGTAGCAGTTTGATCGATGAGCAGTACATGATGGACATGCCAACACCTATTCTTTAACAAAGGATGGGGTTCATCATAATTTGAAGCCCTTGAAAGAGGCAGAAGAAAAGGTATGCATTAATGCAAGAATTTGTTTGGTTGATGGAAGAAAGTTCCTAGAAGGTATTAAGCATGAGCATATGTGTTTTACATTGATCCCTAGAGTTGATAAAGAAGATACTACTGAGGTACCTATAGAGGTTTCAGATTTATTGGATGAGTTTCAAGCTATTTTTTTTATAATGCACCTAAAGGTTTGCCTCCCATAAGAAAGATTCATCATAAAATGGACCTAATTCTTGGAGCCACTTTGTCGAATAAGGCAGCTCATCGTATGACTCCAACAAAGAGTGAATAGTTGAATAGACAAGTGTAAGAGTTGTTGCAGAAGGGATTGATTAGAGAGAGTTTGAGTGCATGTGCAGTACCTGCAATACTAGCACTAAAGAAGGATGGGGAATGGCAGATGTGTACAGATTCTAGAGCCATCAACAAGGTCACCATCATGTATAGATTTCCCTTGCCGAGAATGGAGACATTATGGATTGTTTGAGTGGAGTTGAGTACTTCATGAAGATAGATTTGAAGAGTGGATATCACCAATCCGAATTAGAGAAGGAGATGAATGGAAGACAACCTTTAAAAATAAGGAGGGATTATACGAGTGGTTAGTCATGCCTTTTGGGCTAACCAATGCACCGAGCACATTTATGCATCTTATGAATGAGGTATTCAAAGAGTTTTTAGGAAAAAATGTTATTGTTTATTTGGATGATATTTTGATTTTTCAGTAAGACACTGGAGGAGCACTTGATGCATATTCGAAAATATTTTGAGAAGCTAAGGAAGGAGAAGTTGTTGATTAATTTGAAGAAATGTAGTTTTGTGAAGAGAGAGTTGGTGTATCTAGGATTTGTTGTCTTAGAAGAGGGTCTTAAAATGGATCTAGAGAAGGTGAGAGCTATAATGAATGTCCTACCCTGAGGAGTGTTACAAAGGTAAGATCATTTCCCGGTCTAGCAACTTTTTACAAAAAGTTTATTAAGAGTTTCAGTAGTATTTGTTCACCTCTAACTGAAGCAATGAGAGGGGATAGAAAAGAGTTTAAGTGGACTACAGGGGCAGCCAAAAGTTTTGATATGTTGAAGAAGAAAGTTACAGAGCAACCTATTTTGGCCCTTCCATATTTCAATAAGGTATTTTAGGTAGATTGTGATGCTAGTAGTACTGTCATAGGAGCTATTTTAAGTCAAGAAGGTAAGCTTGTTGCCTATTTTAGTGAGAAATTAAATGATGCTAAGAAGAAATATTATGTCTATGATCAAGAGTTTTATGCTATAGTTTAGGATTTGAAGAAATGGAGACACTATTTGTTGCCAAAATAATTTGTTTTATATACTGATCACCAAGCTTTGTAGTATCTCAATAGTCAAAGAAAGTTGAATCAAAGGCACTCAAAATGGGTTGAGTTTTTGCAGAGTTATACTTTTGTTTTGAAGCATAGGAGTGGAAGGTCTAACAGAGTTGCAAATGCCTTAAGTAGAAGGAAATTTTTTTTGATAGAGATGAATATAGAGGTTGTTGGGTTCAATGAACTCAAGATTTTGTATCCATAAGATCCAAACTTTGTAGAAGCTTAGAAGGCTTGTTTGGAACCTGTTACATTGGATAGGACAAGATGGTTGGATTTATTAATCCAAGATGGGATGTTGTTTAGAGGAAGCCAATTTTGCATTCCAAGGAGTTCTATGAGAGAGAATCTAATCAAGGAGAAGCATAGTAGAGGATTGGCTGGACATTTTGGTTGAGATAAGACCATTGCTCTTGTCAGTGAGAATTATTATTGGCCACAATTACAACAAGATGTGAAGAAGTTTGTATAAAGTTGCAGAGTATGTCAGATGGTGAAAGGAAAAAGTTAGAATATTGGATTGTATCAACCATTACTTGTACCTGAGAGGCCATGGGAGGATATTAGCATGGATTTTGTTCTTGGATTACCAAGGACACAAAGAGGGCATGATTCCATAGTTGTGGTGGTGGATATATTTTCAAAGATGACACATTTCATTCCATGTCATAAGACCAGTGATGTTCATGTTGCAAAGTTTTTTTTCAGAGAGGTGGTGAGACTACATGGTCTACCAAAGAGTATAGTCTTAGATAGAGATACCAAATTTGTTGGTTATTTCTGGAGGACATTATGGAAGAAGTTGAAGATAAATTTGAAGTTCAATTCTACACACCATTCACAGGTTGATGGAAAAATAGAGGTGGTGAATAGGAGTTTGGGCAACCTGCTAAGATGCTTAGTTTGAGATAAGCCCAAGGGATGGGATTTGATTATACCATAGGAAAAATTTGCTTACAAAAATTTTGTCAATAGGAGCACTAGTAAATAACCATTCCAGATTGTATATGGAAGTAGTCCAAGAATTGCTTCCGAACTAAGAAAGATGGATAAGGGGGAAAAGAGTAGTGCTGAGGTTGAAGATTTTGCTAAGCACTTGAAGAATTTGCACGAAGAGGTGAAGAAACATATCAATAAGATGAACTCACAATATAAGGCTCAGACAGATCAGAAAAGGAGGCATAAGGAGTTCCATGTAGGAGATGAAGTCATGGTTTATTTGTGAAAGTAAAGGTTTCTAGTTGGTACATACAACAAGTTAAAGATGAAGAAGCTTGGACCATGCAAGATCTTGAAGAAGCATGATTCAGGAAATGCTTATGAGGTAGAGTTTCCTAGTGGAATAAAAATTCCTCCTGTGTTCAACATTGTTGATTTGACAGAGTATCGTGAAGGTGATATAGAGGAGGGGTCGATAAATGAACAGTTAAAAATTCTAGCACCTACTTCAGGGAAGGTAGAGATAGAAGAAATCCTGGATAGTCGTGTGGGTAGAAGCACGAGAAACAGGCAATATCAAGAGTACTTGGTGAAATGGAGAGGAAGGCTTGTTGAAGATTCATCATGGTTGTTTGAGGTTGAGGTTAATAGTCTTGGTTTCCCTCTAACTCCTGAGAAGTGACAGGGTCACTTTTCAAATTACCCTAGGTGTCTGATATAGGAGCATCCAACAGTGTAGGGAAATCTTGTATCACCTAAAAAAATTGTTTTCTTTATTTTCTTTAGTTGTTTTGAGTCCCATGATGACACTTAAGGGGTATAAGACTGCCAGACATCAAAAATAGCAAAAAAAGGCACTTACTATTTTTAGTAAGTAGGCCTAAACATGCTCATATGGACATGAAAATTTACCCCAAGGAGCAAAGCTGAAAAACATTTCCGGTCGTGAAAGAATCACCTCAATACCCTGCACGGTTTGGGAGAAATTGAAGTTTCCATCTCAAGAAATTTATCCAATGCAGCTTCAAATTCATATATAAAACTTTAGAGGCCCCAAAATAAGTAAAAAAGTGGCTGAACCAATCTATGGTCATTCATGTAGGGCCCCTCTACAATAACCTCTCTCAATTTTTGATATCTTCATGTTGTTTGCACGTGGTGTCTAGTTTTCAGTTGATGGAAAAACTGTCAAATGCATGCAATGTAAAGTTGCAAGTTTGTGTAATTTTTGTTTTATTCATCGTGTGACCAAATCGATAGTTCCAACATGTCTGGATGGGTAGGTTTAACTAGGAAAGGTCCTTTTCACACCCAAACATGTCAGAACAATCTGAGCTACATTGCACTAATGATATCTCTTAAGAGACCAAAGTGCAAAAAGGAACCAAACTTTGACAAGGTGTTAATTAGAAACCGTGACACTTAGAAACATTTCCACTAAAGATATAGGATCAAGTAGGGCCCCTCTACAATAACCTCTCTCAATTTTTGATATCTCTGAGTCGTTTTCCTGTGGTGTCCAAATTTTAGTTGATGGAAAAAGCGCCAAATGCATGTAGTGTAAAGTTGCAAGGTGGTGCAATTTTTGTTTTTTTCATCATGTGACCAAACTGAAAGTTCTAAAGTGTTTGTGGGTAGGTTTATGCTAGGAAAGGTCATGTTTCACACCCAAACATGCCAGAACAGTCTGAGCTACATTGCACCGGTGATATCTCTTAAGAGACCAAAGTGCAAAAAGGTAGAAAACTTTGACGAGGTGTTACTCAAAAACTGTGGCACTTAGAAACATTCCATCTAAAGGTATAGGATCATGTAGGGCCTCTGTACAATAACCTCTCTCAGTTTTTGATATTTTCGATCCTTTTTCCCGTGGTGTCTAGTTTTCAGTTGATGGAAAAAGTGTCAAATGCATGTAGTGTAAAGTTGCAAGGTGGTGCAATTTTTGTTTTGTTCACCATGCAACCAAACCAAAAATTCCAACATGTCTGGATGGGTAGGCTTATGCTAGGAAAATTCTTGTTTTACACTCAAACATGTCGAAACAGTTCGAGCTACATTGCATCAGCGATATCTCTTAAGAGACCAAAGTGCAAAAAGGTAGAAAAATTTGATGAGGTGTTACTCAGAAATCGTGACACTTAGAAAAATTCCATCTAAAGTTACGAGATCATGTAGGCCCCTCTATAATAACCTCTCTTGGATTTTGACATCTCTGAGTCATTTGACCATGGTGTCCATTTTTTAGTTGATGGAAAAAGCGTCAAATGCATGTAGTGTAAAGTTGCAAGGTGGTGTAATTTTCATTTTATTCATCGTGCAACCAAAACAAAAATTCCAATGCATCTCGATGGGTAGGTTTATGCTAGGAAAGGTCCTGTTTTGCACCCAAACATGTCGACGAGCTACATTGCACCAATGATATCTCTTAAGAGACCAAAGTGCAAAAAGATAGAAAAATTTGACGAGGTGTTACTTGGAAACTGTGGCACTTAGAAACATTTGATATGAAGGTACAAGATCACATAGGGCCCCTCTAGAATAACCTCTTTTTGTTTTTGATATCTCCAAGCCGTTTTCCCATGGTGTCCAGTTTTCAGTTGATGGAAAAAGCGTCAAATACATGTAGTGTAAAGTGGCAAGGTGGTGTACTTTTTGTTTTGTTCATCATGTGACCAAACTAATAGTTCCAACACATCCAAATGAGTAGGTTTACACTAGGAAAGGTCCTATTTCACACCCAAACATGTTGGAACAGTCCAAGCTACATTGCAATGACGATATCTCTTAAGAGACCAAAGTGCAAAAGGGCAACAAACTTTGACGAGTTGTTATTAAAACTGTGGCACTTAGAAACATTTTGTCTAAAGTTACGAGATCACGTAGGGCCCCTCTACAATAACCTCTCTTAGTTTTTTATATCTCTGAGCCATTTGCTCTTGGTGAAGGTTTTATGATGCCCCAAAAATTGTCAGATGCATGTAGTGTGAAGTTACAAGGTAGGCTACTTTTTGTTTTGTTCTTCATGGGGCCAAATCATTAGCGCCAACACGTCTAGGTGGTCACATCTACACTATGCATGATCACATCTAGGTGGTCCTAGTCTTTCTTATTCGAAGGGTCACAACTTTTCGCCTTTGAAAAGTCACAACCTAAATTATATCATCACTATTCGTGAGAACCTAATTTTTTTTTTTGCAATATTGCCTAAGGTTTTATTCTTAATTGAATTCTTTAATGATTGTATGTATGTCTTTCTCAAATAAAATTCTCTCCCTTTTATGTTAGTGCTTGTCAACCTAGAAAATATTTCAACAGATAATGTTTTTAATATTTTCATAATTTCTAAGCATAAGGTAATCATAAATACACATGGATTAGTCTTGTTGAAGATACATTCGGTCATGAAGCAAACAAATAGATATACATAATACACAAAGTATGATGCATACATGTGAATACACGTAATACATGAATTATACACAAAAAGCATGAAACATACACGTGAATACACGTAATGCATGAAGTATACACAAGAAGCATGAAGCATACACATGAACACATGAATTATACACAGGAAGCATGAAACATACACGTGAATACATGTAATACATGAAGTATACATATGAAGCATGAAGCATACACATAATACACGAAGTATACATAGGAATCATGAAGCATACACATGAATACATGTAATACATGAAGTATACATAGGAAGCATGAATCATACACGTGAATACATGAAAAATTATACATAGGAAGCATGAAGCATACATGTGAATACACACAATACGTGAAGTATACAAAGGAAGTATGAATCATACATGTGAATACACATAATACATGAAGTATACATAGGAATCATGAAGCATACACATGAACACATGAAGTATACATAGTAAGCATGAGGCATACATGTGAATATACGTAATACACCCCAACATACACAAGAAGCATGAATCATACACGTGAATACACATAATACATGAAGTATACTCAAGAAGAATGAAGCATACACATGAACACATGAAGTATACATAGGAAGCATGAAGCATACACATATGTGAAGTACACATAGGAAGCATGAAGCATACATGTGAATACATGCAATACATGAAGTATACACATGAAACATGAAACATACACGTGAACACATGAAGTATACACAAGAAGTATGAAGTATACATGTGAATACACATAATACATGAAGTATACATAGGACGCATGAAGCATACATGTGAACACTTGGATTTTAAACTTTATAAAGGAAGAGTGCATAATGTTCAAACTTTATATATTTACAATAATATAAAGGAAGAGTGCACGTAATGCACTTGGATTTTAAATATTTAAAGTAAACCATCTACAAATATCCATTGAAGCATAGATTTATAATGCAAATATGGACACCATCAATAAAAAAGATGTGTATTAACCAAATAGCCATATAGGCATACATCAATATATGTCAATATAAGTATAACATAAATACAAAATAGCCATATAGGCTTACAAGAATGACATATAGGCATACAATGTCAAGTATATGCAATACAAAATATATGTCCACAAATGTCATACATGCATACAACAAAGGACCCCAATAAAAATTCATTCCTCTTTGGGTGAAAAAAATAGATCATGGGCGACCTTTGATCGTCAGGGGGGTGGAGATTATATGAGAGTGGTTTGCTTCAAACTTGAGGGCTACTCCTCCTATTTGGTTCTTCATGGAGCTTTAGTTGTTACAATAAAAAGTATAGACATTAATACATAAAAATTACATTATAAAAAATGAAATATTTAACAAAATAATCACTTACCACCTCCAAATGATCTCTCTCCTCATTTTCCACAACAACATGCTCGGTATGTGGCCTTCCAAAGTCCTATAGAAACCATCCAGATAGAAATTAAACTACAAATCAATAATCATTTGTTTTTTCAATAATAAACAACTATAACAACGAATGTAATTTAAAATTTACTAATCTACCTCATACTGTCATCAAAGGCATCGAGCTATCTATTGCAGAAGAGACACCATGCTCGATTGTCCTATGAACATTGGGAGGTTTCTCCACTTGCATCATCTGAAAATAAATCAACATTATTCAATTACGAAAAACTAGAATAACAATGCAGGTCATGACTTATAATGTATGAGATAGTTAACAAAATTTTGCGTACTTATTGAACTATGTATTGCTTACTATTATGCTTTGATATATTTTTTCCAAGCATCCATAGCTTTTTCGAAAGCACCTATTTTAGGATTTTAGCCATAGTAGCAAGGCAATTAACTTTTTGATAAAATGCTTTGGTAGACATGTTTGAAAAATGTGGTAGCATAGACAAGGTAGTGAACTATTTGAAATAAATGCCTCAAAGAAATGTGGTATCATGGTGATGTCATGGAATTCCATCACCATGAGACCACATTTCTTTGAGGAAAATTTTCAAATAGTTCACTGCCTTGTCTATGTTATTGCTTACTATTATGCTTTGATAGGTTTTTTCCAAGCATCCATATTTTGTTCGAAAGCACCTGTTTTAGGCTTTTAGCCATAGCAACAAGGTAGTGAACTATTTGATAAAATTATTTGGTAGACATGTATGGAAAATGTGGTAGCATAGACAAGGCAACTAACTATTTGAAAAAATACCTCAAATAAATGTGGTCTCATGGTGATGGAATGCCATGACATCACCATGAGACCACATTTCTTTGAGGCATTTTTTCAAATAGTTCATTGCCTTGTCTATGCTATTGCTTACTATTATGCTTTGATATATTTTTTTCCAAGCATCCATAGTTTGTTTGAAAGCACCTATTTTAGGCTTTTAGACATACTAGAAATGCAGTGAATTGTTTGATAAAATTATTTGGTAGACATGTATGGAAAATTTGGTAGCATAGACAAGGCAGTAAACTATTTGAAAAAATGCCTCAAAGAAATGCGGTCTCATGGTGAAGGAATACCATGACATCACCACGAGACCAATTTCTTTGAGGAATTTTTTCAAAAAGTTCACTGCCTTTTCTATGCTATTGCTTACTATTATGCTTTGATAGATTTTTTCGAAGCATCCATAGTTTGTTTGAAAGCACCTGTTTTAGGCTTTTATCCATAGCAACGAGGTAGTGAACGATTTGATAAAATGCTTTGGTAGAAATGTATGGAAAATGTGGTAGTAGACAAGGCAATGAATTGTTTGAAAAAATGCCTCAAAGAAATGTGGTCTCATGGTGATGGAATGCCATGACATCACCATGAGACCACATTTCTTTGAGGCATTTTTTCAAATAGTTCGCTGCCTTGTCTATGCTATTGCTTACTATTATGCTTTGATAGATTTTTTCCAAGCATCCATAGTTTGTTTGAAAGCACCTATTTTAGGCTTTTAGCCATAGTAGAAATGCAGTGAAATGTTTGATAAAATTATTTGGTAGACATGTGTAGAAAATTTGGTAACATAGACAAGGCAGTAAACTATTTGAAAAAATGCCTCAAATAAATGTGGTCTCATGGTGATGGAATGCCATGAAATCACCATGAGACCACATTTCTTTGAGGCATTTTTTTAAAAAATTCACTTCCTTGTCTATGCTATTGCTTACTATTATGCTTTAATAGATTTTTTCCAGGCATCTATAGCTTATTTGAAAGCACCTATTTTAGGATTTTAGCCATAGGAGCAAGGCAGTGAACTGTTTGATAAAATGCTTTGGTAGACATGTACAGAAAATGTGATAGCATAGACAAGGTAGTGAACTGTTTGAAAAAATGCCCCAAAGAAATGTGGTCACATGGAATTCCATGACAAGCAAATGCAATTGGTAGCTACTCCTAGTTATTAGTTATGCAATGTGAAGTAATTGCATAACTGCTTATGTTGACTTTGTAAAAAACTATATTGTAATTAAAATTTTATCATCTATCAACATCTAGTTATTAGTTATACAATGTGAAGTAATGCTTTGAGTTTGCAAGATGTGCAATGCAATGTAATCAATGATATGAATATAAACTACAAAATCTATTTTTTACAATTCATTAGTTAAACTCTTTATTTTATTACCTGAGTGAAGCTTCAATGTCAACCTCCATTGGGAGGTGTTGCCATCAAATCTCCACGATTAACCTATTTAACATCTAAAATAAGATATAAGAATACCATTCATATAACAATGTTATTCACATGTAATATTTATACTTATTTACTAGTTACATACCTCCACAGTACATGCCATTACATAATAGGGAGGTGGATGATCCAAGAGGATCCAAAAGATCTAAAAAATTCAAATTTGATGAAACCATTGCCATTACATAGATTTTGTCAAGATGATTCTGATGTCACTTGAATCACATCAATCAGAGTGAGTACATGAAAGTTATGGCTGGTCAAAGTTGTGTTGAATAAGGTTGACCATGTACATGTGTTGATGTCAACATGATGACATGGTAGTCTCTGGTGCTGACACATGGCAAGCTCAAAAGGTGACATGTGGTAGCACAAGTAGCAAAACAGATGATGTGGTAGTTGGATGTGAACCAATAGCATGCTGACTCGTGTCGTGGTTTGGTTGAATTAAATGGTGCCACGTGGAACCCCTGTGGTAGCTCTAGAATGGGTTTGTTTAGTTTGTTTAAAAAAGTGATTAATGGGGGTCAAACTCCTGACCACCCCAATGCTATTTTCCCTCTCTACCACCAAGCCATGCATGATCTTCAAGATATGTAAGGTGTTGTATTTTATTTAAAATAAACCAAAGATCATATTTGTTAAAAGGTGGTTGGTGGTTTGAACCCATGACCTCCAAAATACCGATAGGCACTCTCAAGCAATGCACCATGTGTGATCTGCAAGAATATAAGCAGAGGAGTTTCTATTTATTATCGTAAAAAATCGTGATGAAGAGGGAAAAGGGGGTCGGGTAGTTTGAACCCTCGATCACCCGTTTGCTATAATTGTGCCCAACCAATGTGCTATGCACATTTTCTTCAATGGTTTTTAGTAAAATTTATATTTTTTTATCTTTATGCTGGGAATTTGGTTTTTAACGAAGGTTGGTTTGGGATTCAGGTGGAAGATGCCTACAGTTTTTGTGCTGTGTTGATGGTTTGTTAGTGATTGGGTTTTCTTTGATGGCCAAGCTCTATTTTCTCTTTGTTTTGTGTCTTTTTCCTTCCTGCCAGTTCCTAAGGCTCGTGATGCTTAAGGAGGATGTGGTTGCCCTTCCTACTGAAGTTAGTTGCCGCTGGGTTTTTCAGCTTAAGTCTCCTATAGAGCGAGAGATTGTTCCTTTTGAGGTGGAACCCTCTTTTATTGAGGTGAAGGTGGTAGTTGTCCTATTGAGGTGGAGCTTTAGTGGGCTGGAGAGTAGCAGTTTTGGTGGGAAGGTGTTCCATTTCTTTCTCTCTGCTAGAGGGGAGCCCTCTCCTTTAGAGGTGGAGACTGGGATGGTTGATCATGTGGGAAGGTGTTGCAGGGAGGCAGAGAAGTTCTCTATTTTTCTGGTCTCTATTTTGGCCGATGAGTAGATGGTTTGTTGCAGAATGGCTGCTTGGGTGCCTGAATGTGTTAGGTGGTTACTGTTGTTTGTGATTAGGGGCCTGATGGTGTCTTACACCATTATTCAGATCATCTTTTTTGGCTCAAGGGTGTATTCCTTGAGCGGATGGTTTGCTGATGCTTGGCAGATGCAGGCGAGGTCTGTGACTATCTAAAGGGTTTCTAGTCCTAGTTAAAACTAGGTTGTTTAAGGGTCTCTGGCCCTTGATTGTTTGTATGATGCAACGTGTGTAGTCATGATTTATCTCTAGTGGTTGTTGTGGGGTTGTTGTTGGCTGATGATGTATTTCAATTGCAACTTTCCTTTCTTTGTTTTGGGTTACGAGCCCCATCAAAACCTATATTTTACCCTTAATCAAAACATTTATATTTTGTTATAATTTAACAGTGTGTGTCCCCTATATAAAGGGGTAAATTTATTGTAGAGAGGAGGAGCAAAAAAAAGAGGAGAATATTGTTATGAAATTATAACTGAGAGGGAATGAAAACTGAGATTGTATGCACAAGACACTTTGAAATTGTATTATTTTAAGTGTAATTGGGTTATTTTTAAGGCTTTTGAAGCCTAATTCGTGAACGCTGGAATAAGGAGAATACAAGAGAGTTTTTAGGCATTGAGAGGAGACTGTGAGAGGATGTTTTATGCAGGTATAATGCATTTTTGATGTAATAAGGCGAATTGAAGTTTGGCATCATTAATAAAAGTGGTCCCACATTGAGAATCGATCCCAAAGATGTAGCTCAAACACAAGGGTGAGCTTCATTAACAAACCAGTTATTGTCTCTTTGTTTTCTCTTATTTCTTTTAGTATTTTGATTCCTTCTTTGAGTTATTAATTATGAAAATTAACGTAATTAGTTAAAATGTCATTAAGCTATGTAACTAATTAAGTGAACATAGTTCTACACTTTCAACTAAAAATAAACACAACCATGCAATTTTGTTGATGCGATCAATAATTTTGTAATATGGGTTAAGTGCAATTTAAATTGTAAGCGTTTATTATAGATCAAGTTTGGTATCAGAGTAGTTTAACAGGAAAAATTGCAAGTGGTGGATGTTAACTAGGTTGAATTTAAAGCTAGACGAAGGTGCACTCGAGGAGATTAATCCAAAGATCAGATTGAGGCAAGTTACTCGAAGACAAACCATGGCACAATTGGTAGAAGGAAAATTTCCCAATCTTGAAATCTTTGAGAATGAAGAACAATTTCACAAAATGTTCCTAGACATGAAGATGATGTTGGAAGAGTTGTAAAAGGACAAAAAGAAGAAGAAGGAGAAAGGTGGATCCTCTTCAAAAGGTGACAAAGGTAAAGGAATAGGAGATGGTGGTGACCCTCCCGAACCTCCATCTCCATCTTCTTCATCTTCTTCATCTACTTCATCTTCAAAGAAGAAACAACTTGTACAACCTGAATCTAATACACCTTTGTTAAAACTTGGTGTTAAATTTGAATTACAAACTTATAATGGAGAACTAGATGCAAATAAAATTGATAATTGGATAAAGAAAATTGAATTTTATTAGGATTCAAAAGTTTACTGATGATACTTCAAAAATCCAACTAGCCACTCTTCGCTTGGGAGGCACAACCTTAATTTAGTGGGAGAGAAAAACTAAAGAAGATCTTAGTTGATATGGTAAAATTATTTCTTCTTGGTTTGAGTTTATAGTTGCACTTAAGAAGCAACTTTATCCATTAGGTCACATGCAACAAGCAGTAATGAATTGGTAGTCATTAAGGCAAAAGAAAAGAAAAAGTGTACAAGAATATACACTTGAATTTAGGAAAAGAGCTTTAATTTTGGGCATTCCATTATATACACAAGAAACTTTGTTGAAGTATATAGGTGGATTATGTGAAAATTTGAGGCATACACTACTTATGTTCAATCCAACTAACCTTGATGAAGTTAGTGTGCAAGCCATTCATCTTGAAACATGCACACAAAATAGCCATGACAATTTATTAATC
Organism: Sequoia sempervirens; assembly: GCA_007258455.2. Taxonomy (NCBI): domain Eukaryota; kingdom Viridiplantae; phylum Streptophyta; class Pinopsida; order Cupressales; family Cupressaceae; genus Sequoia; species Sequoia sempervirens. The sequence continues at coordinate 31,262,340 of VDFB02000020.1, forward strand.
GAATCTGTTAAGAAAAAAGGAAGCAAGAAAGGGAAGGAGAAAATGCAACGAACAACTTCTGTGAAGAAAGAGGAGGAAAATCCGTATTGATCACACTACAAAAAGAAAGGGCACAAAGATGCAAAATGTTGGAAATTGCATCCTAATTAGAAACCAAAGTGGTTCAAGGATTGAAAGGGTAAGAAAAAGACCACAACTATCATGCAGGACCTCAGATCAGATTCTGATGATGAAACCAAGATAACAGTTGTGGCTATAAAAGGTATCATTCCTATTGTTAGTACTAGTTCCCTTGCTTCTTCTTTAAAGTATAATGAGGTCCTTGTTGAAAATAAAAGGAATAAATTGTTTCATATAAGGACTATCACGAAACAAAGTAAAATTGATACACTCATAGATAGTGAATCACAAGTGAACCTAATCTCTAAAAAAGTTGTTAAGCAATTGGGATTAAAAACAACACCTCATCCAAAACCATATCCATTGGGTTGGGTGCATGATAATGCTTGTTTACATGTGTCGAGACAATGTAAAATCCGATTTGCAATCACATCCAAGTTTGTAGATGAGGTAGAGTTAGATGTAATTCCACTTGACATTTGTGTGATGGTTTTAGGAAGTCCTTACTTGTATGATAGAAAGGCCATTTTCTATAGGGAACATAACAGGTTCATTTGTTTAAAGATGGAATTGAATTCATTGTGAAAGCTTATCGCATGAAGGATGATAGATCTGTTGTAAACACAAGGCATTAGAAGATGATTGTGAATGCAAGCAACACGTTAACCCTCATGTCTGAAATAGCTAGTGATATTAAACATGAAGATGAAGTAATCACATGTATTTATAAAGCACATTATGAGGATAAATTGCTAGAAAATTTAAGCCTTCAGCCAAAGGTTGAAAATGAGGGTTTGAAAGATTCATTTTCTAATGATGTTCCTATTCAAGAGATCTAGCATGTTTATTCTTCTTCTTTCACATCAGTTTATTCAATATTGTTACTTGTTATTCCATTGGTTAGCTCTATATGGATGGTAGATGCAACAATGGATATTGATGTAGGAATGATTGATTCTATAGTAATCCTATCTCATTTTCTTCTTGTTTGTGATGGCTAAGATGATCAAAATTCTAACAGAGTGGAAAAATGATACTCGAGAAGTAAGGCAACAATTCCCTCACTTCAACTCTACATAAAACCAGAGTTTTGGTGGTCCAAAAGCTTCTCAATTGGGAGGAATGATCTAGGAGGATCTAGAAGATCTAAAAAATTCACAGTCCCATAATTTGATGAAACCATCACCATTGCGTAGAGTTCATCGAGACGATTTTGATTTCGCTTGAATCGCGTCAATCAGAGTCAGTACGTGAAAGTTATGGCCGATCAAAGTTGTGTTGAATAAGGTTGACCAGGTACATGTGCTGACATTAACATGATGATGTGGCAGTATTTGGTGTTGACACGTGGTAGGATCAGAAGGTGAGACATGGAAGTACAACTATCAAAATAGATGATGTGGCAGTTTAATGTGAACCAATAGCATGCTGAGACATGTCGTGGTGTGGTTGAATTACATGGTGCCATGTGGACCAATGGTTAGGTGCCACGTGGCACCCCTGCGATATCACCAGAATAGGTTTGTTTAGTTTGTTTTAAAACTGTGGTTAATGGGGGTCAAACTCTTGACCACCCCAATGCTATTTTCCCTCTCCACTGCCAAGCCATGCGGGATCTTCGGGATATGTAAGGCACTGGATTTTATTTAAAATAAACCAAAGATATATTTGTTAAAAGGTAGTTAGGTGGTTTGAACCCTTGACCTCCCAAATATCGATAAGCACTCTCAACCAATGTGCCATGTGTGATCCACGAGAATATAAGTGGAGGAGTTTCTATTTATTATGGTAAAAAAACCATGATGAATAGGGAAAAGGGGGTCAAGCGGTTTGAACCCTTGACCACCCTTTTGCTATACTCACGCCCAACCAATGTGCTATGTGCATTTTCTTCAACAACTTTTAGTAAAATTTATCTTTTGTTATGATTTAACAGTGTGTCTCCCCTATATAAAGGGGTAAATTTATTGCAGAGAGGGGGAGCAAAAAAAAAGAGGAGAATATTGTCACAAAATTATACTTGGGAGGGCATGAAAACTAAGAGTGTATGCACAAGACACTTTGAAATTGTATTATTTTAAGTGTAAGTGGGTTTTTTAAGGATTTTGAAGCTTAACCCATGAACAGTGGAATAAGGATAATACAAGAGAGTTTTTAGGCATTGAGAGGAGACTGTGAGAGGATGTTTTATGCAGGTCTAATGCATTTTTGATGTAATAAGGTGAATTGAAGTTTGGCATCATTAATAAAAGCAGTCCCACATTGAGAAGCGGAACTAGAGGCGTAGCCCGAACACATGGGTGAACTCCATTAAAAAACCTGTTATTGTCTCTTTGTTTTCTCTTATTTCTTTTATTATTTTGATTCCTTCTTTGAGTTATTAATTATGAAAATCAATGTAATTATTTAAAATGTCATCAACCTGTGTAACTAATTAAGTGAACATAGTTCTGCAATTTCAATTGAAAATAAACATAACCATGCAATTTTGTTGATAGGATCAAGAATTCTATAATTTGGGTTAAGTGCAATTTAAACTATAATCCTTTACTATAGATCAGTGGAGGACCATTGAAAATAGAATGAATGTTATGACTAAAATTTCATTATAATCATTAAACTAATTTAGTTAATCTTGCATTTCAAAAATGAAATTTAATAAATTCAATTCAATGAACTTGCTAACATTTACCTGACAATCAATTTCAAATGCCTCATTAAGAAGAGAATTTGTCATCACCATTTGATCGACTGTAGATGTACCCTGTGCACCTGCGTCCTGACTATGCATGGGGTCATAACCACAGGGTGTACCACAAGCCTAAAAAATATGAGGTGGAACTCTACTCCCTGAAGACTCGCCCGACTCATCCTATGCTACAGGACTGGCATGCTATATGAGGCTCTGGGTCGGGGAACTAATCAACTGCATTGTCTCGACCTCAACATTCTCCTTCACAACAAAAGGGATGACCACATTCTCATATGATGGTCTAGTGAGTGCTCATCTCATTGGCTGTTGTGGGTTAATATGTGCCCCCATTCTATCCTATGCAGAGCCCCCACCCCTACCCTGGAAATCTCACATATAAAAATAGTTTGGGATCTTAATAAGGAAAAAATCATAGTAGAGTTTCCTCAAAAAATATTGTGGCACCTCATTTTTGTTGCATGGGGGATGGTCAAAAACCATCCACCACCTCTGCCAAAAATGGTTCTTTGTCCCTTGGTGGTTGCACCAATGGATAGGGAACCTCTTTATCAAAGGGTGTAAAGGTTGATTCATTTTAGGGTTTGTGAATAGGGAACACAAGTCAAATTTTGTAAGTTTTTCATCTTTCACTTGTTTATAAGATAATTTATTTGCATAAAATTTTATGTACTCTCGTCTCTTATTTGACCAACTAGTTATTTGATTGTTAATTGAATATACATTTGATAACATCGATTCAAGTGATTGAGCAAGCATGGATCTATGCGAGGTTGAGCTTGTAGGATCTTTCAACCTTGCAATTATATCCTTAATTTATTTTTTGTTATTTTCAATTTTCCCCATTAAATTTTCTTGAGTTCTTGGAGCATATTGAGGAATTGTTGGAGGTGTTTGTTGGGCTTGTTCTTCGGCAGGGATTTTAGGTTGAGGAGAATCAAAGAGGAATCTTGGGAGGGTTTGGAGGTGCATTATCATTTCTTGAAAATTAAATAATTTAACATCAAAAAACATATTAAATCTACCTATTTAATTACAAATCACACAAGAAAACAATAAAAACTTACTCCTTTGACCTCCTTGATGTCTTGGTGGCATTTTGGCAAAGATTTGGTGAAGAAATGACAAATAATTAGCTCTCCTATAATATGAGCGCGCTCTTGAGGGTTTGCAAGCCACATATTAGCAAGAAAATGCAGAATGAATGAATGAAAGTTGATTTTTTTAATTTATAGAGAACATAACACGCTCATGTTATAACACAAGCACATTATGACCTTGGTGTTGTCGAGCCTTAAGCTTGGCAATACCAAGCCATAACACGAGCGTGTTATAATGTGAGCACATTATAACATGCTCGTGTTATGAATTTTTTGAAATTTCAAAGATGGTTGGCCACTTTTTGGCCCCCCATATTGCTGCACCCGCCCTATTATACCTTGGTCTCATTTGGAAGCATATGCATAAGAAATTTAGGTAAAGAAGGATGTTCCTAGTATACTAATTTTTGGAGTAGGATTAAGGATATTCCAAAAATTGGATATACCAACCTATGCTTAACACTTAAGAAACTTAAGTCACTAAAAAAATCACTTAAGAAAGAAGAGAACTGAAAACACTAAAGTAAACCCTAAATCTAAAGATAAATAAATCCACTATATGCTCAGAATAATCTAATGGATGGGTTTTCTTGACTATTTGAGGCTTTAGGCTAAATTTTGAGGTGAACTCAAGCCTTTATTTATACATCCCTAAATGATGGTGACCTCAAAGCACTTCCATTAGGGAAATATAGTATTTCAATAGAGACTTAAGGTAGTGGATGTCATATGAGTCTAAGTCTTTGTCCAAATCATTTCCTATCTTGTTTAGATAAATGCTTGTCCCATATCGATGGGTGCATATATCATATGGATGGATGTGTTTCTCATTTGGATGGATGTTTTTTTTATATGGATAAAAAATAATTGAGTATATAGTTGAATGAACACATAAGAACTTAATAGATGGTTAAAAAACTAATAAATAAAAAATGGGAAAAATTTTTGAGGTACAACTTTAGGATTGTTACGGTGTAATATCCATGAATGAAAAATTTGATGGAAAACCTAAAGTGAATGGTAGAGCGAATGGAAAAGAAAAAATGGCACCCTAATGGCTATATTTCTGAAAGGGACAGGTTTGTCCATTATGGCCCCCAAGGCTATGACAGACATCTTTCTCAGCAGCATGGGCTAAATGCTAATTCAAATCAACTACATGCAAGAAATGATTTGTACACTGTTAGGCCCAAATTTTCTATGCCAAATTGGGTACCTTTTTTTATCACCTAGATGTTTGTTCAGAGATAAGAAGGAACCCTTTGACTTTTGTGTTGATGATATATCTGCTTACATGCAAAAGTCAAATTAGAAGCAAGTAGATAGAAGTCATCATGTTTATAAAATGGGTTTTCTGAAACCGCTTTATAAAGATTTTGAAGTAGTATTAGGTGCAAGAAAGGCTAATTAACCATCTATGGTTAGGGTTTCCAAAAAAAATTCATTGCATGTAGGATATCAAAACCCTAGAATCTAGCATGAAGGGGAAAAACAACGGTCCAATCAATATATTACTCCAAGTCATGGGGTTTCATTTAGGGAAAATCGCAAGGACACAAGGAGGGTTCGAATCAGGGTAAAAATATTGAAGGTAAGCAGGGGGATAACAAAAGAAAATAGAGATTCAAGAGAAAATTGGTGTTGAAAATAACAAAAATAGTCAAAAGGAGGGGGAGCAGGGAAAAGGTCAAAAGGGTCATGGAAAGGGCTCAACTCTTTTGCACCAACAGAGGAAGAAGAAAAATATTGCAAAAAGAAAAGAAAAAAGGGCAGCTCAACACAAGAAGGAAAAATTACAATGGAGGTGAAAGGCTGCCCCAAATTCAAACTCTAAAGCAATGGCACCAGTTCAAGAGCAAAGGCCAGGGAGTGAGAAAATGTTGCTTTTGGATCAAAAGGGCACTGTGAAGATTACCTTGTTGAAAAATTTGTTGCAACCTCAAGTTTAAGATCTGCATAATAGAGCTTTAATTTATAAGTTCTAGAATCTCACACTTGAACTAGATGCTTTATAGGATTTTCTATTTCATGAATGGGTAGGGATTTCAAAGGTTTTCTATCTTGATAAAGAAAAGGGTGTCTTTATTGTGCTTTTTCATGAGAAATCCGATAGAGATTCTATTTACAAAGTTAAGTCTTGGGTATTTGAGGGATCTAGTCTTTATATGCAACCTTGGTCTCCAAATTTTAAGGCAGATGGTCTAGCCATTAGGTTTAGACTTGTCTAGATACAATTGTAGGCTTTAGCACTAGAATATAGAGAACTACAACTAATAAAATAATGGAAAATCAAATAGGGATTTTTATTAAACATGACAAGTGTTTTTTTCATAATCCATCAAAGTCAGTAAGGGTCTGTATAATGTTAGATGCCACAAAGCCAGTGCCTTCTCAAATATAAATAACATCAAAATATGTCTTTTGGAAACAACATATTACAGTAGAAACACTTGAAAATACTTGCACAAAGTGTCATTCTCTAGAACACTTTAGTAGTATTTGTATAGCAAGGGAGGAAAGTAACATGCTAGAGAAGCAGGAGAGGGTATGTCAGGAAAATACATCATCTAAGGTAGTCAATCAGACAACTAAGGAGCATCAATCAAAGTTACATATTGGAGCAGTAAGGAAAGAACAAGAAAAGGTATATACAGAAGGCAAGGTCACTAAGGAATAGGAAATAATAGCTACTAGTGTAAACAAGGATTCATCATGCTTCCAGCTTTCCCTAACAAAAAAGCAATTTACTCTTTTGAAAAAGAGTATGGGACCGATTCTGCATTTGTATAATCCGACTCTTCCACAAATTTCACAATAGCATATGAATGATATTAAAAAATTGATGTTTGTTGAAGGAATCCAACCTGATAACAAAAATTCATTCATTGTTGAAAAAGTGGAAACCCAAAATGAAGTATCAAAGTGTCTAATTTCTAGAAAATATGATTAGGAGTTGGAAAATTTAGCTCAAGAGTTGCATTATTCAATTGGTTTAGACCTATTTGAAGAGTTAGCAGATGCAATATCAAAGGAGGATGAAGCTTTGCAGTTAAGTGCACGGTCAGGATCAAAATTTACTGGAATGAATGTTTTGCAAATTAGGGATGAGTTGGATATGACAAGAAAGGTTGATAATGTTAGAACCCTAGGGAGAAGAGGGAGAAATCCCAAGGTGGTAGAATTTAAGGAATAGTCATTAGTACTGGATCAAGGTCCTATAGTTTGTTGTTCCTCAGTATTATTTGGCATTAATTTCATAACACCAAGGTTGAGGTATCAGGTTGTGCACATGGTGATAATTTAGTTTTGCATGAGTTTATATATCCATGATGATCTATCTTGACATCGTCATCTGCATATGGCATATTTCAGAGATTAGTATGGTACACAATTTGGTTTGGCATATGATTAGTTTTTAGTTTGGATTTGTAAAATCTATCTGCATATTAATATCCTGACAGGTGCTTTGTAAAGACTACATGAAAATATTGGTTTGTTCAAAAGGCATATTGACACACTATATTTCTTTTACAAGGAAACATATTGCTCTCCAAATAGAATTTGACATCATTGTGAGGAAATCTTTAAAAAAAGGGGTGACAAATTGAATTTACTCAAAGGAAAATGATGAAATAAGGTAATAATAATGTTTTATGAAGTCAAAGTTACAAGGAACTTTGCACCATTAGTGGTAATTATGTTTTTATTGAATGGGAATTCTTTCCCATCATAATTACCGGATGTATAACATCATTATGTTGTTTTTGAAAAAAAGTCTTTGAGACTTCAATGGGCATCAGTGTTGGATTCATTTTCTAATGATTAGGGTTTGTTACCCTAATCAAGGCAGTAGTTACAAGCAAAGCTGGTTTTTTGTGTTTGGTTGAAGGGACGAGTTTTATGCAACAAAGAGCAGGGCAGTGAAGGTGTTTTGTGTTCCAACCTAGGTGTATTCTTTTCATTTTGTTTGTTTTTCTTTTACTTTTCTTGGTGTTGATAAAGATCATTGGGCTTTAAATTGTCTTGGTAATCATTGTATCGATTAACAATAGTTGTGTTTGTGTTGATCTCATAATTTTGTTATTCTTAAGGTTGCAACTATTAATATTGTGAGTTGTTTGGTTTTATGAAATCTGTTTACAGTCGTAATGTTAAGTTTTTGGAGTTTATTCTAATCTCATGAGCTTCATGGCAGTTTTGTTTGTAGGAATGTTGTAAACAAGAGTTTGTTAATCCCTTAATCTCGATGTGTAATATTGTCAAGGGTTTGTTATTTTGTAACCCTAGTCTTAAACCTGTGTAAACATTCTTTGTTCAGGCTTGTATATAACAAAACTTTATTTTATTAATCCATGTTTGGGTATGATGAACAAACTGCAGTAAAGTTACCAGTTATGAAGTCTATTATTCGTTAAGAGGTGTTATAGAACAGTTATGAGGACAGTTTATTTTCAATTCAAAAACAGTGAACATATAAACTGCTTCATTGGGTTCATTTTTATGATGATGAGAGGTTTTGGAAAGTAAAGAATATATCTTTTAGAAAGGAAATATATATATTGTTTTTGAGGTTTGGAGTTTTATGACTCTGATTTTGAGGTCACTATAGAACAGCGTATGCAATTAATGAAACAAATATCAACTTTGTATTTACATTGCGTTCATACTTGTACATGTAAAAATACTATTAGTGAGATGGCATTATAAGACTATTAGTGATATAGCACTATAATACTATCAGTGAGATAGCACCATTGTTAGTGAGACAAATCAGTCAATGAGGCTTTATACAAAGAATATTTTTTAGATAAGGCCAGTGAGGCCAAGTTCAAGTGGTTTTATTCCCCAAGAGGGTTTCTACTCAAGACAATTTTTGTGTCAATCTCTTATATTTGTTTGTTCTTTATTTGTGCATCTGGTTTATATTCCATAAGTTCATTCATGATCTGAAAAATTGTTAAAAGAAATAAAAAGAGTTAATTTGTTTGTTAACACTAATTCACCCCCCCTCTCAGTGTTAACTGTACTCCAACAATTGGTATCAGAGCCAAACCCTTGTAAGTTAAGTCTTAACATCTTAGGGGATTCCTGGTTGTGGAGTACTTGTCATGGCTAAGTGCAAAAGAAATAGAGCTGAAAAGAAAAACACTAGTGTCAAGCAAAAAGATAATCAAAGAACTCCTGTCATTTCTAGTGAAGCCTTGTCTCAAGAAAAGTTCTTGTTAATTGATTCTTTAAATGTTAATAAGAACAATTTTGTAGAAGACAAGGTGTTGATGAATTCATGGTAAATATGAATGAATTAGATATAGAAGTGTGTGGTGGTAACCCTAAAGGAGTAGTTGATTTTGAAGGAGAGATTGTCTCTGCTCTAGACATGATTATAAAACTTGAAAGATAAAACAAGAAACTCAAGGTTCAAATGGAAGAAAGAAAAAGAATTGAAGAAGAAAAAGGAGTCAAGTTGAAAGTGAAAGAAGAAATGTGTAAAGAGTTTGAAGATGAACTTGATTCTTTGAAAAAGAGTGTAGAAAAGAATTCTCTATTAATATGTTCTAATGATTTAGATAACATAATCTTAAATCTAAAAACAGAGATTGAGGAGACAAAAAGGATAGTGGAAGTCACAAAATCTGAATTGGATGCCAAAACTCTTGAGTGTCATACGCTTGAAGGAGAAGTTGTTGCTTTAAAGAAAGATCTTGAGGATCATAAGATTCAGTTAGGAAAGTATAAGAAGTTTGAGAAAAGTATTAATGTGTTGGATGATATGTTATGTAAGAAAAAACATTCTAGTCATCCTACTAGTTTAGGATATTAAATAGGACAAACCTCTTCAAGTGGAAAAGAGTCAAAAACTGAAATAGTCTTTGCATCTACAAATGAGAAAGGACAAAGTTTAAAGGTTAGAAATACTCCAAGGAAGAAAATAGACTTAAGCTATACTGTTGCAGTTTCAAAAAGTGATGTCAATAAGAAATCAGAAGAGAAAATGTTGATGTTGGAAGAAGAACAAATAAAATTTCACAACTTCCACCCATCAGGCAACACCATTCAATGAGGTACAACTATTCTCAATTTCATGGTTATTGTTATTGCTGTTATGCTTATGGTCATAGAGCTAAAAATTGTAGAACTCAAGCTAGAAATTGTACTAGTTGGAATAAGGATAAAGATATTTACAGCTTGTCAAATCAGGACTATAATAATGTATCTTATAACTGTGATAAATTTGGTCACCTAGCAAGAGAATGTTGGACGTATGCAAAGAAAGATGCCACATGTTTTAGATGTAATGGTTTTGGACACAAAGTCAAGTTTTGTAGAAGCAAATTGTTGAAATCATCTAAGCAGGAAGACATCTTGAGCAAAGCAAAGAAAAAGCGTATAAAGGTTTGGAGAAGAAAACAAGATCTAGGAGAAGAAAGCCCTAATCTTGTGCATATTGCACAAGAGGAATCACTAGGTACTTAAGTAGAAGCATGAGTTTAGGGGGAGTTGGTATTTGAGGTATCATTCAAACCCCTCAGACAAAAATTAGGAGGTTGTGATAGTCAAGGAGTCCATGGAGACATATCAACATAATGAGCAGTCAAGTGTTTCTCTCTTCAAAGATCAGGTACTTCAGTAAATCATGTCAATGATTGTGTAATTTCTCATGTCTCAGAGATTAGTGCATCCCTTGGTATTATCTTTTGTTTCTGATAAGATAGTTTTAGAAAAATACCTTCTCTACATTTATTGTTATCTTTGAAGATTTAGTATCATTGAGGTTCAATAACATAATGGAAAATCTGCTAGAAGTGTGTATATACAATGTCCTTCAATGATTAAAGATGACATAGAAACAGTAAACAAATCTTGATAGCATTCAAAGAGGTACTACTAGCAGGTGTAACATCAGTATTAATTAGAAGGCTTTGAAGCAAGGTATGGAATTTATCATAGTATACAATCTGTTGACAAAGGTTGAAATGGCAAGTACCCTAATGAAATAGGCTTATCATCTCAATGTTGAAGTGTCTCAATGAATTATGATCTTTTCCTAAAGTGTTCAACATGAGTTTATCAAAAATCAGACAAGCCATGTGAACTTTGTCATAAAATAATGTGGTCAAGTGGAATGACATGTTGGAACTTTTGAAGTGAAAAATCACAAGTCTAAATGGGGAGTAGAATCTTAAGAAACTGATATTATGAACAGTGATTCAATGTTTTTCATGACAAAATTGGACGACTGATTCATTTTTCTAGTATAAAGATGGTATAGTGTTTCTCTTCATCAGTATTGTCTTACAGTGGCATAGTGCATTGACTATGTTTAGTAGTTGTCAGTGTTTGTATCTTTTTCAGTGATAGCTGTCAAGATAGTGGTATTGATTAGAATTATGATCTTCATATTTGGAATTAGAACATTGTGTATTGAAGGTTATTTCAAAACCTAAATCATTGATTATATGTATCAAATGCAAAAAGTGTCCAAGGGGGAGCATGGCAGTTGGAAGATGTAATGCAAGACTCCACATTCTATCTCTGATCACCCATAATTTCAATAACAATAATATATGTTGGTGTTATCATGTTTATGATATGCTTGTCAAGTTTCATAACAGGGGGAGTTATAGAATAGTCAGTCAAGGCTTATATGTGATCTAATGGAATGCAATTTGAAAGGTTTTGTCATGTTGAAAAAGAGGTTCCTGAATTTTTTTTTTAAAAACACCATTGATAGAAATAAGAATATCATTCATGATGTCTTAACAGATTGCTACAATCATGCTTATGATTGTATTGTCATGGTTGGGAAATGGTTACCATGCAAGAATTCAATTATTATTGCTTGGGCAGTTTACTTGTTTGCTTAGCTATACAGTGTGAGCAGTACAGGATAGGACATCTTTGTACAATTCTGATGCCTGTGGTATAGTATGGTGAATTGTTATATAGACAAAGTGCTAATATTATGTTGCAATGGACAATGGATATAATGATACTATAGTTATTACTCTGTTTGAGAATGACAATATTGGATACGTTTCATGTCTTCATTTCAATGTATTTTGTCCTTGATGCTGATGCGGTTTGTATGGTGCAGTTGTTCCAAAAATTGGTTTCATTTCCCATGAACTAAGTTCAAGCTTATCTCATATATTGATAGGATATTATATCGGTTAGTGTTTAGGCAGTGGTATATGGTGTGTGAAATAGACTGGAAGTCTAAGTCCTCTACAAGGATAAGATGACTACATATCCACAAGTGATTTACTTGAACAACATTTACGTTCTTGACTGTGGTTTTTCGAGCATATGTTGCAAGTGTGGTGAATAAAATTCTTGACTGTGGTATTTGTCTTGGACAGTGGAATCTATCCTTTTCTAATAGTAGGTGCATTTATTGTCTCCATCAGTTCTCTTATGTGTTAACTCTAGTTCATGGAGTTAGGGGGAGCAGTTCATGCATATTCTTTTCTTCCTCAATATTTATTTGGAATTTTGAGCACATTTTATGTTTGGTTCAATTTTCTCTACCTTTGGCATTGTGTCAAAAGGGGAAGAATTTGGAGGTGGATTTGGGGGTTTATTTGACAGTCATATGTGTTTTTGATCAGTGATCTGCTCTGTTTATGCAGTTTTTCAGTTGTATTTGATGGTTTCTTTGATATGTGACAGGACGGAAATGTACTTCATGCAGTCATCATGTTCAAAACAGGTATATTATAGCTATGATATTATTGACTAACCTTTGTGTTTGGTATTAATGTCATAACACCAAGGTTGAGGTATTAGGTTGTGCACATGGTGATATTTCAGTTTTGCATGAGTTTATATATCCATACTGATCTATCTTGACATCGTCATCTGCATATGGCATATTTCAGAGATTAGTATGGTACACAATTTGGTTTGGCATATGATCAGTTTTTAGTTTGGATTTATAAAATCTATCTGCATATTAATATCCTGACAGGTGTTTTGTAAAGACTACATGATAATATTGGTTTGTTCAAAAGGAATATTGACACACTATATTTCTTTTACAAGGCAACATATTGCTCTCCAAATAGAATTTGACATCATTGTGAGGAAATCTTTAAAAAAAGGGGGTGGAAAATTGACTTTACTCAAAGGAAAATGATGAAAGAAGGTAATAATAATGTTTTATGAAGTCAAAGTTACAAGGAACTTTGCACCATCGGTGGTAATTATGTTTTTATTGAATGTGAATTCTTTCCCATCACAATTCTTGAATGTATAACATCATTATGTTTTTTTTGAAAAAAAATCTTTGAAGACTTTGATGGGCATCAGTGTTGGATTCATTTTGTAACGATTAGGGTTTGTTACCCTAATCATGGCAGCAATTACAAGCAAAGCTGGTTTTCTGTGTTTGGTTGAAGGGACAAGTTTTATGCAACAAAGAGCAGGGCAATGAAGGTGTTTTGTGTTCCAACCCAGGTGTATTATTTTCATTTTGTTTGTTTTGCTTTTACTTTTCTTGGTGTTGATAAAGATCATTGGGCTTTAAATTGTCTTGGTAATCATTGTATCAATTTACAATAGTCGTGTTTGTGTTGATCTAAGCATTATTTTATTCTTGAGGTTGCAACTGTTAATATTGTGAGTTGTTTGGTTTTATGAAATCTGTTTACAATCGTAATGTTAAGTTTTTGGAGTTTATTCTAATCTCACGAGCTTCATGGCAGTTTTGTTTGTAGGAATGTTGTAAACAAGAGTTTGTTAATCCCTTAATATCGATGTGTAATATTGTCAAGGGTTTGTTATTTTGTAACCCTAGTCTTAAACCTGTGTAAACATTCTTTGTCCAGGTTTGTATATAACAGAACTTTATTTTATTAATCCATGTTTGGGTATGATGAACAAACTGCAGTAAATTTACTAGTTATGAAGTTATGAAGTCTGTTATTTGATAAGAGGTGTTACAAAACAGTTATGAGGACAATTTATTTTCAGTTCAGAAACAGTGAACATATAGAATGCTTCATTGGATTCATTTTTATGATGATGAGAGGTTTTGGAAAGTAAAGAATATATCTTTCAGAAAGGCAATATATATATTGTTTTTGAGGTTTGGAGTTTTATGAATCTGATTCTGAGGTCATTGCATAACAGAGTATGTAATTAATGAAATGGAGATCAACTCTGTATTTGCATTGCATTCATACTTGTACATGTAAAATGACTATCAGTGAGATAGCATTATAAGACTATCAGTGAGATAGCACCATAAGACTATCAGTGAGATAGCACTATAAGACTATCAGTGAGATAGCACTATAAGACTATCAATGAGATAGCACTATAAGACTATAAGTGAGATAGCACTATAAGACTATCAGTGAGATAGCACCATTGTTAGTGAGACAAATCAGTCAGTGAGGATTTGTACAAATAATATTTTTTAGATAAGGCCAGTGAGACCAAGTTTGAGTGGTTTTATTCCCCAGGAGGGTTTCCACTCAAGACAATTTTTGTGTCAATCTCCTATATGTGTTTGTTCTTTATTTGTTCATCTAGTTTATATTGCATAAGTTCATTCATGATCTGAAAAATTGTTAAAAGAAATAAAAAGAGTTAATTTGTTCATTAACACTGATTCACCCACCCCCCTCTCAATGTTAACTGTACTCCAACACAGTTGGCACCATGGTGGCATGGGTAAACAATGAGGATGATCAATTGGAAAAGTTTGATTATTCTCAAACCTTGTCTCTCTCACAATCTCTGACAAGCCAACAAGTGTTAAAGAAATCTCCAGGTAAGAGAGGCAGAAATTCCAATGTGGAGAAATTGAAGGAAGAGATAGCAATAGTGATTCAAAAAACTCTTGATGGAAATATTGTTATGTTTGTGACCAAGCACCCGAGGAGAGCCTATTGCTCTCCTCGAGAGCAATGAAGATAATTTCATGGAATGTTAGGGGCATTAATTCCTTTGACAAACAATCTTGAATCAAGCATCAGTTAGATGTTTGTGGAGTACACATAATTTTACTTCAGCAGACCAAAAATTCAAAAAATACTTATGAAGCAACAATTCATAAATGGAAAAAGTGGAATTCAACACATTCACCAGTCCAAGGTGCCTCTGGGGGTCTAGTAGTTTTATGGAATTCCAAGGTCATTAAGGTAGTTTCAATTAAAAAATGACAACAATTGGTAGTTAGTAGAGGTGCAAATCTTTGATTTAAAGCTTTGGGTATTAAATATCTATGGCCTGAAATCCATGATAGACAAGAAAAGATTATGGGATGAGATTACAAAAATCTTAGTTGGAATAGGTGATGGAAAAGTTGTGTTGGCAGTCAATGCAATAGCCTAATTGGAGGAAAAAAAGGAGGGATATTCCCTCTACAAAGAGTAATTGATGAATTCAAGTCCTTCATTATGAGTAATGCACTGAAAGATATATACTGGCTTATTGGGGATTATATGTTATCTTTAGATATTTTAACTCTTCTTGGATTTGACCACTATGCCATTTCAATGGATATTACAAGGATTGGTTTGGGGTTTAAACGAAATTCATCTTTCAAATTTGAAAAGATGTGGTTGAGACACCCACATTTTTTACCATTATTGCATCAATGGTGGGAAAGCACACCTTATCAAAGGGGTACACAAATTTATTAGTTCTATAGAAATCTGCAATTCGTAAAACAATAGATTAAAGCCTGGAATATACATGCTTTTAAAAATATTTTCCAGAAAAAAGGAAGAGGTTTTTAAAGAATTATCTGAAATCCATGAGCACATCATAAAGAATGGTTTGTTTCAACTTTTGATAAGAAAAAAGAACTACAGGCAGAACGGGAAGAGTTAAGTGCATGAGAGGAAATTTATTGGAGGAAGAAGTCCAAAGAGTTATGGTTGAAGGAGGGAGATCGTAATACTAAATATTTCCATTCATCTACCCAGATCAAAAAGGCTGCTAACACAATTTTTTCAATTAACAGTGTAGTGGAAGGGAGGTTGCTCACAAAGGAGTCTAATATTCAGGAGGAAGGAGTGAAATTATTTTCTAGTCTACTCTTTGAACCTCAAAGCAAGATTTCACAAAGTTTAAAGGATGAAGAGGAGCTATTAGATGTGATCCCAAAGATTATTGGTGAGGAAATTAATAAGGGTTTGTTGAAGCCATTTGCACTAGAAGAATTGAAGAATGTAGTATTTTCCTTGCCACCAGATAAAGCACTAGGGACAGATGGTTTCACAACCATATTTTTTCAAAAACGCTAGGAAGTAGTGGGTTTTGATCTTCTTTTGGATGTAGAAGAGTCAAGAAGAATGGGTACAATGTTGAAACAGTTCAATGTAACAAATATTTCTATCTTTCCAAAAGATAAGGATACAAAAACTTTTGCAGACTTTAGGAAAATCTCACTTTGCAATACATTTTATAAGATATTTACAAAAGAAATCTATCTCAGGTTGCAGCCCTTCATTTCATCTATCATTCCCCAAGAGCAAGGAGGATTTGTGCCAGGGAGGGAAAGTGTTGCTCACAAAGTATTGCATTCAATTAACACGAACTATTTACTAGATTTCATTGTCAAATTGGACATGATGAAAGCATATGATAGAGTGGACTGAATTTTTTTGATGAAATTTCTCTCAAAATTTGGATTTGACAAAAAGTGGTGTAAATGGATTCATTCTTGTTTGTCAAGGGCTAAATTTTCAGATATTATTGATGGCTCTCCTTCTAGATTCTTCAGGGAAATGCAAGGGGTAAGGCGAGGAGATTTATTATCTCCATTCCTCTTCATTATCATGGTAGAAGCGTTAAGTAGAGAAATTCAACAAAGGAATTTCTAAGGATTGTGACATGGGGTAGAGATTCCACACACAGGATTTTCAGTAACTCACTCCCTCTTTGCTGACCACACAATTCTATTTGGGAATCTTCTAAGGTAGAAGCTTCTCAAATAAAAGAGGTCTTAGAAAAATATGCATCAACATTTGGGCAAAAAATTAATGCAGCAAAATCAAAGATTTATGTATTCAATACAAAGGCAACAATAAAGAGAAAAATTGTGAAGGCATTGGGGTTTCAATTAGCTAAGCTTCCTTGTACATATTTGGGAATTCATTTTTTTGTAGGGGCTAATAAGATTTCATACTGGGGAAAAGTAATTGATAGATTAAATTCAAGGATCTTGGTGTGGAAGGATAGGTGGTTTTCATTAGCAGGACACATCATGTTGATCAAAACAATCTTAGCAACCATCCCAAATTACTTCTTGGCAGTTCTTAAAACTCCAAAATCAGTTGTGCTAGAAATTGAAAATATTATTAGAAATTTCTTTTGGAAAGGAAACATGAATGATTAGAAAAAGGTACCATTGATCTCTCTACAAAGCATGGTGTTGGACAAGATGAAAGGAGGAGCAGGTATCCAAGATCTTTCAAGTAGAAATTTAGATTTTGGTGCAAAGTTGGTATGGAAAATGTACCATAATGTAGATTCAAAATGGTGTAAATTGATGCAAGAAAAATATTTATACTGTGACACTCCAACAAGAATATTTACAATCTCAAACCCACCAGAAGGGTCAACCATGTGGAATTTTTTAATCTCTTTTAGGAAAGTCATCAATTCATACTTAACATGGGAAGTCCATAATGGGGAAGAGGTAAAATTTTGGTCGGATTCATGGAATGGATTCCATCCACTTCAAAATATTCAAGAACTGCAAGCTACAAGGGACATTTTAATTAGTGTATGGGGGACAAAGCTAAAATATTATGTAGGGGAGATATATAGGTTAACAGGAAAGGTATCCTAGAAAGATTTGTCATGCACTGCAGCTTTGGTTGCACATCAAGTTCTCATCCAAAAATTGTTAAAGGATAGAGTGGTGTTCTTTTCAACCAAGCCAGATAGGGTTATATGGCCCCCTACAAAAAATGGATGTTATTTGGTAAAGCAAGGGTACAAAGCTTTACTTAATAATGTTGATCATTTACTATCATAAAGAGTATACTCATTTTGTTGGAATGATAGAGTGCTCCCCAAATCGAGAACATTTGCATGGTTATTCATAAAGGGAAGAGTGTTGACAAGTGAGAGGCTAATAAAATTGGGGAAGATGGATCCTTTTAATTGTGTCTTATGTAACAAAGTATTGGAAGACGCTAATCATTTGTTCTTAAATTTCGCATATGCACAAAGTTGTTGGGAATTCATCAAACATAAATTGAATTTGTATCTTCCACTAGACCACAAAATATTTAAGAATTATTTCAAAGTTGTCCAGTCTTATACAGGACATCTTTATTTTCCCGTATTTGGAGATTCATTCCTGCAATAGTTCTTTGGTCCATTTGGTGGGAGAGGAATAAGTGCATCTTCAGGAGAGAAGTTTCTTTAGTCAGCTATACTATTTTGAAAATTGAGAAAATAGGGTTAGAATATGTTAATGTGTATGTTCAAGAACACAAGAATGTTAATTCAATGTTCACAAATTGGGATAACAAAATTTTGCAGAATTGGGAGTATATAGTCTTGCCTTTTAAGGGTAGCCTACACAAGTTCATAAATACAAAGTTGGATAGGAGCTTGATTAAATGGAAACCACCTCCTCAAGGTTTTCATAAGTTGAACTTTTATGGGGCTTCAAGAGGGAATACATGAATCTCAGGGGTAGGAGTTTGCATTCAAGATTCATTTGGTACAGTGGTAGTGGCTTAGTCCTTTCAAATCCCTCAGGGTACAAATAATACAATAGAAGCTCAAGCAATGTTGTTGGGGCTACAACTCGCTATCAATCTTGGCTTTCCAAAATTACATATAGAAGAAAATTCTCTAATTATTATAAATTTATGCAAAGAAAGGAGGAGTTAGAGTTGGAATCTAAATTATATTCTACAGAAGGTATGGCTTTTGATAGATAAGTTGCAATCATATCACATTACTCATACATATCATTAGGGTAATAAGGTAGTAGATTTCCTTGCAAACATGGGGTGTGATATTCAGGAGGTCTCAATTACAAATAAAACTTGTAGTTTAGGAGCACATCCTTATTTAAATGAGCTAATTGAGTAGGATAGAATTGTAGCACAATTAAATATGGGAGCCTAATAGCTAAAAATTGAAATCAGGGGGAGCAAAGTAATAATATGGAAGCAGAGTAATAATATGTGACCATTTTAGATGTTAGTATGGTTGACACATTGCTGATATTGTAGAAAAAGAATGTATGCAATGATTTTTGATGGAGAAAAATATAGTTTTGGAAAAAGTGCAATAATTTCAAGCGGTGACAATGGCACAAGAGGAGAAAATGAGGCAGAATTATGTTTTTCATCCAAATAAAGAAGTGGAATATGGTAAGATAGATGAGGATAATGACAAGTTGGTAGTATAGGGCTTCATGATAAATGGTACAATGCCTTTGAAGGTTTCATCAAACTTCAATGTGAACCAAGTGAAGGAAGGATAAGGTAGAATAGACTCTCATTTCCCAACAAGTCTAAAGGAAAATTGGGCTTCCCAGTTTGGAGCTTTGGAGATCGGACCTCAGGCTTACTGTTCATCGTTTACTAAAAAGAAAGGAAAGAAAATCTGGTGTAAAAGACTTAGTCAAATTTGTGCTAAGTTTGCAGGTTTCAGAGTTCGGGCTTCGAGCTTATCACTTACCAAATGCCATGGTAAAAGACTTAGAAGTTTGTAGGTTTCAGATTTTAAGCTTCAGGCTTCTCGCTTACCAAATGCTAAGTTTGCAGGTTTCAGAGTTCGTGCTTCAGGATTATCGGCATGCTAAGTTTGCAAGTTTTGGAGTTCAGGCTTTGGGCTTATTGCTTACCAAATGCCATGGTAAAAGACTTAGAAGTTATGTAGGTAATTGGGCATCGGTCGTCAAGTGTAGTTCTTACCGAATGTGTTTGAAAAAGTCCTTGAAGGTTTGGAAGTTGTCGGCAATCAGACTTCAGAGGTTCATGTAGTAACCTTTACTTATTTTATGATAGTGGGTGTAAGTGTATGAAGTATTCAGGAACTCCGACCCCCAAAAATGCATCGGTGTTCATGGTTTGGAAGGGTGGGTTGCACCTTACCAAAAGGTGTGATGAGTGGTATGAAGGATGTGTGAAAGCCAACACCTGATGATCTAATGTATCTTTCGCTCTTCGTAGCTTGAAGGTATGCTTGTTGGTTTGGTATGAAGAACAAGGGATCCCCAATCCTCAACAACTGATAGAATGATTAAGAGGTTGGGGCTTGCAATGATTCAGCAGTGTAAAGGGTATAAGGGATCCCCAATCCTTGACCCCCAAAAAAGGGAAGTATTAAGAAGGATTCACGAGTCAGTGATGAGGTTGGCACTCTACAGGAAGATGGTAGTCGGTAAGGAGGATGCATGAACCCCGACTACCGACAAGGAATTGAGACTCCGGACTCTCGACAAGTCTAATGGCATGATGGGCTTCTCAAACTGGACTTTCAGAGTTTGAGCACTTTTGTAATTACTTAGGCCCTCTTGGGCACTTTTGTGATTAGGACCTCTTGGGCACTCTTGTAATTATGCCCTCTTGGGCACTTTTGTAACTACTTACTATTATTAATAATATAATATATAGACTATTAGCCTTTTTCCAAAAAAAAACTTTAGGATTCTTACAATATGAACTTGAATTAGAAATTATATTGTCTAAATATCCACTTGAATATCAAATTTATACAATCATAAAGGAATAATATCCATTTAAGACTAAAAATCCTACAAGAAATAAAGGAGGGAATAAAACATTAGAAAACATTTGTATCCATGAGAATTTGACATGCTATGACACATAACACATACAATTCATAAAGGCCCACTTGAGTATCATTTTTCCCATATAATAATTCTCATGGGCACATAAAATATGCAAATATTTTCTTGCACATCAATTTTCCATATAGAGGGGAAAAAATCACTTATGTATTCAAGGTTCACTTAACTACTGGGATTTTATAATGCACGAAAGAAAAGATATAAAAACTATGCAATTTTTTAAAATACGATTGAGCACCAAGTTTTAGTGGAGCTAGAAAGAATAAATGTTTGGAAATAATGATTGATATTAGCTTATGTGAGTATTTCACTTAAGTCAAATTATTCTTGAAAATTTGATGAGAATAAAATCCAAAACTTTGTCTTAAAAGTTGTTGAAAAGGGCTTGATTTATTTTAATATGGATATTAAAAGGGGTCAACCATATAAATAAGATGACACATATACCTAAAGAATTTAAAGATCATTTTTATAATCATTCAAAAAGAGTTGGGTAATAAAGTCAAAGAATTTGTGAAAAGATCACTACCTTTTTTTAAGCATATCTTTTAAAGTAAAGGAAAAGGACTTTTTTTACGCGAGGAAAAAATATGGTAAAGAGTTAAAGATTTAGTTAAAATCACATATGAAAAGACATCAAATATTAAAGTGAAATTACACAAGAAAGAATATTTTACCTACCTTTATTATATTCCCATGTAGACATTTAAGAAGGCAACCAATAAACTATAAATTTCAATTTATCACCTAAAGCAAGTGTTAAAAACCGGGAGACCAATAGTAAGAAGACAAGATGCACATGAAAGGTCTATATGCAAGTTCCAAACTATATTTACATGAAAAAGTTTAAAAGAGTGACTTTTTTTAATTATTCTTTCATTTCCATGTGGATATTAAATGATTGGTTTTTATGATCAACAAATCTAAATATGTTGGAAATAAAGGAGCTCATAGGTATTTGATTTTATTCCATGCAAAAATCCAATCCTTTCCTTCCATTTTCACATTCCAAACATATTTAAATATTCAAATAAGGTAAAATATCATTATTCTTGTGGGAATTCGATCCCCAACTACACATTTCATCATTTGAAGTTCCAGTGATTGTTTTAAAACATGAATATTCATTTTTAATTTTCAAAAGCTTTAAAAATATTACGAAATATAAATAAGAAGTTGAAAATTACATTTTTTATTTCTATATTTATCTTACAAAATATGTGATATTTGATAAGTTTAATTTCTTTCTTTTGTTGCTAATGTTAAATTCTAGTATGTTGGAGCTCCTAGTTGTAAATCTAGTACAACATATCAATTTGTATAACCGATCTGAGAAGGGGATATCCTAGGAAATAAAATATACTTCTGTAAATAGAAAATGTAACTTTAAATATACTACTATTGATCCAAGTCAAATCTCATCCATTGATTTGTAACTAATTTTTGAGTGCCTGTGTCTATAAAAGACCATAAAATTGAGCATGTTGAGGAGGAGAAAATTATCAATAATTAGGGGATTTGGTAAAATAAATTTTATTACTAAATTCACTCTATGTTTTTCTTTGAATAAAATATTTGTATTTGTAACTACTATAAATTAGCATGTATATATGTCTATTTGGAAAGGTTAAGGATATTCCAAAAATTACATATACCAACCTATGCTTAACACTTAAGAAACTTAAGTAGATAATTAAAGTAAATCAATTAAGAAAGAAGAGAACTAAAAACACTTAAGTGAACCCCAAATCAAATTTTAAAAAATAAATTCATTATATACTTAAAAGAATCCAATGGATGAATTTGTTGGACTCCTCAAGGCTTTAAGCCAAATTTTAAGGTGGGACTCACGCCTTTATTTATATTTCCCCGAATGATGGTGACCTCAGTACACTTCCATTTAGGAAATATATTCATTCAAGAGACTCTCAATACAGTGGATGTCACATAAGCCCAAGTCTCTATCCAAACCATTCTCTATCCTATTTAGATAGATGTATGTACCATATAGACATATGATTATCATGTATGGATGGATTCCTATCCCATTTGGATGGATCCATGTCCCATATGGATAGAAGATGCCTAAGTATATAGTTGAATGAACACAAAAGAACTTAATAAATGGTGAAATTTTTGAGGTACAATTTGAGGGTTGTTACAATATGATCTTAAAATAAAAATTGCATTGTCTAAAAATCAACTTGATAGGTAACCATAAAGGAATAATATCCATTTGAGACTTAAAATATAAAAATAAATATAGAAGGGATTAAAAATTACAAAGAATTTATATTCATGGAAATTTGATGTGATATGACACATAACACATATGGTTCATAAAGATCCACTTGAGTATCAATTTTTCACATATTATCATTCTCATGGGCACATAATATATGCAAATTCCAACTTGGACCAAAAAAACTCCACAAGGAGGGAAAAATTGATTAAATATAGTCAAGTTTTTCTTGACTATTGAGATTTTTTAATGCACAAAAGGAAAGACATGAAAACTATGCAATTTGTTAAAATACGATTGAACATCAAGTTTTTGTGGAGATAGAAAGAATAAATGTTTGAAAATAACATTGATATTATCTTATGTGAACATTTTTCTTAATTCATGAAAAATCGATGAGAATAAAATCTAGAAACTTGAAGTCTTAAAATTCATTGAAAAGGGCTTGAGTTATTGTCATATGAATATTAAAATGGGTCAACCATATAAAATAACATAGCACATATACCAAAAGAATTTGTGGATTATTTTTATAATCTTTGAAAAGGATTTAACTAATAAAATCAAATCATATGTGAAATCATCATTAAAAGGTTTTAAGCATATTCTTTAAAGGCTCAAATCATTAAAAAAAATGACATTCTCAAGGAAAAGGACATTATTATTTTTTGGTAAAGAGTTAAAGATTTAAAGGCATGAAATATTAAAGTGAAATCAAATAAGAAAGAAAATTTCACTTATTTTTATTATATTCAGATGTGAAAATTTAAGAAATCAACCAATAAATTATAAATTTCAATTTATCACATAAAATAAGTGTTAAAAGGGGGAGATCAATAGTAAAAGGATAAGTAAAGATGCACATGAAAGGTCTATATGCAATTTCAAAACTATATTTAAATGAAAAATATTAAATTATTTGACTTGGTTTTTTATGATTCTTTCATTTTCATGTGGATCTTAAATGGTTGATCTTTATGATCAATAAATTTAAATATGTTGGAAAATAAAGGAGCTTGTAGGCATTTGATTTAATTCCATGCAAAAACTCAATCCTTTAATTCCATTTTTTCATGTCAAACATATTTCAATGTTCACATAAGGTAAAAGATCATATTTCTCATGGAAATTTGACCCCCGCTACATATTTCACCATTTGAAGTTCCAGCGACTATTTTAAAATGTAAATAATTATTTTTTATCACCAAAACCTTTAAATATTTCCAAAATCTAAAGAAGAACCTACAAATTATATTTTTTTATTTTCTAAATTTATATTACAAAATATATGATATTTGATAAATTTAATTTCTTTCATTTGTAGATAATATTAAATTTCAGTTTGTTGGAGCTCCTAGTGACATATCTAGTTTGAATATTTTGATGGAATATGCACACAACCTATCCAAGAAGGGAATATCCTAGGACTAGAATATTCTTTTACAAATATAATATGTTGAAATTTTAATCTAGACCATTGATCTAAGCCAAATCTCAACCATTAATTTGTAACCAATTTTTAAGTGTTTATGTCTATAAAAGGTCATCAGATTCATCATTTTGAGGAGGAGAAAATTGTTGATAATTGTGGGATTTGGTAATAAATAATTGTTATTAATAAATTCACTCCATGATTTTTTCCAATAGAATATTTTTATTTATAATTACTACAAAATAGCATGTACAAATGTTTATTCAAGTTATCAAAACTTTGAAAGCTATTAGGTGACTAAATTTATTTTATTATTATGAAAGATGTCATGAAATTGCACCATTTCTAAGATATCTTATTTAATTATTCTATAATTTTAATTTTATATATAAACTTGCACTACTTGTGTGTAATTGTGACAAGGTTTGGTGAAGCATAGGACAATTATTTGATGTCTTGCTACTAATGTATAGTCAATTCCAATAAATTTTCAATTTAGGATTTCTCACCCTTCTCTTTCTTACTCTCTCTTTTTTCATAACATCTAAAATATAAAGAAGTAAAACATCAAAATATTACAGTTTAGATGGTGTAAAGTATTTTAGAATGCATAAATTTAATTAGATTTTAGATCATAAAACACATATTTGAGGTAGAATATGTGAATTAAGTTGTTATTTCATATATTTAACCCTATTTTGTAGTTGTTAGCATATTTTTCCTTTTGGGCTTAAATAGCTAAATAAGATTGAATATTTTCAAAGATCGAGAGTCTTGTTCTAGTCTTAAGATCTAAAGGTTATTCAAGTATCCATATTTGTCAAAAGGGGGAAAAAATAGCATATCTAAAAAGCTTGCAAATGTAAGTTTTAAGAAAAAAGGAAATTGATTAAAAAATGAAAACTTTGACTGTCTTTTTGGGCACTAAGAAGAGAAAGAGTTCATTTCATTTTTGATAGCCCATATAAAGGAATGTATTAGGGTTTCTTGGTTGCACATTGAAGGAGTCTTCTGTAGGATTTTTAGGAGACATTGGGCTATGTTGTTGATATTCAAGAGGGATTTCAGGCACATTGCAGTTGAATATGGATGCCAGATAGGTTGCAAAATTGGTTGCATGGTAGGGAGAGAGGTTTCAGCAGTTTGTTCACACCTTATCCACATGTTATGGGCTATGACTCTCTAGTTGATACATGGTATGTATTCTATACCTTTCTGAGTATATGTGTTCCTATTTTAAAAGGAGGGTTTTGTTGATTCATCTAAATACTTGTTAATAAATGTGTAAGAGAGGGGGACCAACCACATCAAGGCTCTAGGTCACAGAGAGTCGAGAGCAAAGGGATGCCCTAACTTACCTCACTCTAAGGGGATGTTTTGAGACAAGGATAGAAAATGATGAGGACTATAATGTACTTCAATCACCCTATAGATCCTGAACTTAGTTTTGGGCTAGGCGAGCTGGTTTTTGGAGTTGGTATTGTGCCTCAGACAACTCTTTGTTTGAGGATGACAGCGCGGTTCTAGGACGACAGCATGGTGCGCTAGCATCTCTCAGGCACGTTGACGTCTGTACGGTTAGAAAATAGTAAACACAATATAAACTTTCTAAAAACTAACTAATAGCCTAGTTGACCAATTTGGATGGTAAAAACAAAATGATAAAGTATAGGAAATAGAGATTAAAGTGATAAAACAAGTAAATGAGAACTAGGGTGACAAAGATGATCTCGCAAAAGAACCTATTCGCTAGCTAAATCGACATGTACTTTCACCTACACACAAGCAAGAAGGGGAAAATTATTGGGGTTTTATAGGGGTCTTCCTCAATTAGACCCCCATTTTGGTGTTTCCACCTCCATGGACAACCAGATAGCAACGAGATAGAAATATGTGATACAGAGGTAAAGAAAGCAGAAGTTGCAATAAACACTACAAAACAGTAAAATTATACTCAACCAAATCACAAAGGAGAGGAGTGAAATGTTACCACCTCCAGCCAATGAAGGAGAATGCAGACTTGGAAAGGTCACCATAACCTCAACTATAATGAAGGGAGGTCTCACAAGACTCCAAACCCACACTGCTATGGCTTGCTTCACACTTGCTATGTGGAGTTGATGGAGTGTTGCTACTACAATGGAGTGTTGAAATTCTACTTGAGAGTGAAGAGAATGCTAGAAAATGGTAAGAGAGATTGTGAAGAGATGAAATGAATGAAAGAAGAGTGTTTTTGAAGGTGGGATGGGAGAATTTACCATTTTCGGGGTCAGTTGGTCGAAGAGGGATGTTACAATTCGACCTCAATCAAATTCGTAATGCCTTTGCCAACTTCAGACACGCGAATCCATCAGGACGACAGTGCGTCGTGTGGACATCTAAGCACCGCGCGTGCGTCCCCGACAAAAATTCTCTCACTGACACAATAAATAGATTCCAAGTGGAAGGAAGGAAGTTGGGTGATGTGGAATTTTTCCTTCAGATTTTATTTTCTAAGGTGAGGATGTGTAAAAGGGGAATTTGCATAAGGGGTGCAAATTCACTCCTATACATTTTCCCCCACTTTAGCGAGAACAAATGCTAATGAGTGCTTCAGTAAAGTAGATCGAAGAGTTAGTAGGGTTAGAAATTTATACTTGAACCATCAAGGAAGCAGACTGTGATTTGGCAAACTTGAAAGTGCAAGACAGACAAAGGAATCCACAAGTACTCTCCCTAAGGAATTTTGAACAAAAGACTCCATAGCCCCACTAAACTATGAAGCTACACAAAGTACACCGAAGGCCCTTAGACTAACGATGGAAAAAATCCCACAAGATGAAAGTGTCTCATAGGCCCACAGACCTAGAAGGAGGCAACCCCTAAGATCTCTCACATGAAGGAAGCCCCGAGAAGTAAGAGCCTCATAGGCCTGGAGACCTGCAAGGAGGTGTCCCCCAAGATCTCTCACATGGAGGAAACCCAGATATGTGTAAGCGCCTCATAGGCCCGTAGACCTACAAGGAGGTATCCCCCAAGATCTCTCGCATGGAGGAAACCCAAAGAAGCAAGCACCTCACAGGCCTGCAAACCTACAAGGAGGTATCCCCCAAGATCTCTCGCATGGAGGAAACCCAAAGAAGCAAGCACCTCACAGGCCTGCAGACCTACAAGGAGGTATCCCCCAAGATTTCTCACATGGAGGAAACCCGAAGAAGCAAGTACCTCACAAGCCCGCGGACCTGCAAGGAGGTTTCCTCCAAAATATCTCGCATGGAGGAAACCTAGAGAAGGGGACTCTATAGAGTTAGAAAGCAGCTTCACAAGTGCACGTGCAAAGCAATATGTTTAACCACAGATAAAGCATGTCTAAAAACAAGGCAGCCATGTAGGAAAATAAGCGAACAATCATGCAAACTGTCAATAAATCAGAAGGCTTTCAAAGGGGTCCCTCGAGAACCTGGTGTGAAGAAGGGTTAACTCAAGGGACTCGTTGTTCGAAAGTAAGAGAATGTTTTTCAAAAATTGATGCAACATCAAGGAATCCTTTCGAAAGATGTTCACTTCATCAAGGAATTTGAAAGGAAGAAGATGCCCCCTTGCGAGGGGAAGGTAAAAGTTGTTCCCACCTTGAAGGAAAGTTCCCAAGTTCTTTATTTATGAACCCATGATGAAGGAAACAGAAATTAGATATGATACAAAAAAGGAGGTGTTGTATTTATATTTTGTTTTGAGGCGTCTGGGGTCTCTTCTTTCATTCTCATGACTGCTCTTTGTTGCGAACTAAAAGTTTATTGCATATGTAACAAGCTGGAGGTTTAGTGTTTGTGGGTTATTCTAAGAACTAAATGTTCTCTCATTCTACTGTAATTTGCTAAACTATTATTAATACAAAAAAAAAAAACACATTCTGTTAGGGGTCCAAGTTGAGAATGCAATTTTTGAAAAAGATTGCAAAGATTCTCGAGAAAAGATTCGTTGGCAACAAATACATTTTCCGAAAATCAAAGTATCATAGAAATGGCGTTGTCACGCATGAATGGGACAACTCAAGCAAAGAAGAGAGAAAGGTAAGAGGAGAGTGAAAAATAAATAATCACAAATAGAGGACACAAGAGTGATCTGATATTTCGGGGATAGAGCTGCTCATAAATATATATAAGTATAATAATAGTATATAAAATGAATTATCATCAACCCCCTACTATATCAAACCATGTGAAAAATGCATGAGAAGACAAAGTGAAAATAAAAATATTGGGTCAACATGGAAGGGAAGCCTAAATTCCCCCAACACTTTGCATTGTCCCCAATTTGTCAAAAATCAAGCAAAAACATGGAAGAATGATGATACAAATAGAAGAAGGTTGACGACACAAAAATCACTCCTATATTCAAGCACCAACAAGGGTGACAAGGGTCATCTAGGAACACATAACATAGTTACAGGGAAACACATCACAACACACACACCTATTCTAAATATAAAGAAGAGGCCTCCCCCTAACACTCATCGACCAATAGGTTATCCACTTCCTAATTTAGATCATTATAAGGGGAAGGAGGATGAGCCTAAAATGGTGGAATATTAAGGGGAGGAGCTTCCGACCCTCCTGTAACAAGGGCTAAGGAAGAAGGCCCCACAAGGTCTTCTCCACTAGGCTCTTGTGGAGCTATGGTTAGCGATTTTGCAAAGATCGCCGACAAGGAAAAAACTTCATCTAGAGAGTTAAACATGCACATTACAGGATTTCCATGTCATACCTCAACAGATGCAGAAGGCTATGCCTGAGATTCACCGCTTGGCTCACCGAATGACTTGGAAGCAGTGACAAACTCAGGAGAAGCCGAGACTGGTTCTGTCACTAGGATAGAACAAGCTAACACAGGACCACCCTTCGGAGAAGGTGGGATCCTCTTATGTTCTCCATTGCTAGAAGAGACATCCTATACCTTCTGATTCATTAGGGGATATGAAATACCCACATGTGAGGCAAGAGGCATAGAGGAGGAGGAGGAGGAGAAAACCGCAACATACACCACCAAACTATTCAACATATCCATGAGTTTAGGGAATGGCGAGATGTTTGAAAGGGACATCAAAAGGGGAAGCTCCACTGAAGGAGTGATAAACACCTGTACCTTCTTGGGGTCAGGTGCACATACACCCACAGTGGGGACCAGAAGAGAGATTGAATTCAATTGAATGGAAGCAGAGGGGAGGAGAGAGGAAGGCACACCAACAGGCCTTGAAGTAGGGGCAGTCAACTCCTCTTCCATCTTCTACAAAGTAGCTTGCTCAGCTGCAAGAGCCTTTCACCGATGCTTGCACTCATGCACAAGGCGATTTATATGACTCTTCGAGCTAGAGGCCGAAGGCTGCGAAGGGACGAAAGGCTCCTACTTAGCCATGGGAGTGTCCACCATAGTTGTTTCTAGCAGAGGGACAAGCTCCTGAATGGGAGCAGGAAGAGCAGATTGAGAAACAACAGGGGGAATCGGCTCTAATGCCTCAATAGTGAGCCTCTTCCCATTTACTGCTTTGGGAGAAAAAGAAGTGGGAGGCCGTGGAGGCCGAGACATAGAGGATTCCCCTCGGGGACCCTTTCTTCTACATATCGAATGGGCCTAGGCTTCGTGGGTAGAACAAGAAGCTCAAATGCAGGATGCTTAGGCTTTTTCCAAGTGGGAACCATAGGATTCTCTCACAAGCGTGAAATAGAATTTGATGGTGCCACAGCAGGGCGAGAGGGAGTGTTAGGTTGAGCAGTGAAAGAGGAAGAAGAGGGACCTTGAAAGGGATTTTCTTCTTCTCTTCTATGGGCCTTGGCGACATCACTGTTAGCTTTCAAACCATCCTTATGTGAAACGACATAAGGTGATGGAGGGTACCTCACTCTAGGTGTTAAGCGCATTTTCTTGTACTTTTGATATGTCTGGTACAAGAGGTCCTTTCTAGGTGGGAGAGGACCAACGGGTGCAAGCCAACAGTGATCTAAAGAATAACTACCACGTGCAACCGGTGTCGTGGATCACATGCATGAAACCCTCATGAATAAATTTCAAACATTTGTGCACAATCAAGGGAATTGCATTCATAGCTACTAACTAGGGGATACCCAGCTTTACTCTGAAGAACTCAGACCGTTGGATTATACCAAACAAGTTCATGGATTTAGGTTCGACAAGGACCGACAAAATGATACTACCAAGAGGAGGTACGGAAATTTTGTTATTTGTACGGATGGTGCTCACAGGTGCATTGTACCCATATTTATGTAGGAAGTTAATTAACATGATCTCCTCAGTTATGATATTCACCTGAGATGTTGGGTCAACAAGAACACCTGCTATAGTATTCCTGTTGATTCGCATAGGGATATAAAGAGGAGATGGCTCTCTATTAAAGCCCATTAGCAGGTCCTATGTGGTGAAGGTTATACCTGTACTACTACTTGCAGGCTGCACAGAGGGGATAGGTAGATATAGAAAAGAGACCATCACGCACACTAAACGATACTCTCACAAAGCCTCACAAAGGTTGTAAAATAGGATAGTGACCCAATTAAGGTTTTTTTCTGCAATACTTACAAAACCTTCCAACTACGCCTACTAGGGGTCGCAGGCTGGGTTGTTAGGAAAAAATCCTCACAACACTCACACCAACAATGCTCCTAGGACACGAGGAAAGGAGCCTTTAGTACTACTAAACGGAACCAAAATAGTTCACGTCAAGTTCACCAAAAATGTAAGAGAGGGGGACCAACCACATCAAGGCTCTAGGTCATGGAGAGCTGAGAGTGGAGGGCTGCCCTAACTTACCTCACTCTAAAGGGATGTTTTGAGACAAGGATAAAAAATGATGAGGACTATAATGCATTTCAATCACCCTACAGATATTGAACTTATTTTTGGGCTAGGTGAGCTAGTTTTTGGAGTCAGTAATGTGCCTCATACAGCTCTATGTCTGAGGACGGTAGCGTAGTTCTGGGATGACAGTGCAGCGTGCTAGCATCCGTACTGTCAAAAAATAGTGAACACAATATAAAATTTCTAAAAACTAACTAACAACCTAGCTGACCAATCTAGATGGTAAAAATAGAATGAGAAAGTATAGGAAATAGAGACTAAAGTGATAAAACAAGTAAATAAGAACTAGGGTGACAAAGATGATCTCACAAAAGTGCTTGTTCACCAGCTAGCTCCATACGTACTTTCACTTGCACACAATCAATAAGGGGAAAATTGTTGGGGCTGTATAGGGGTCTACCTTAGTCAGAGCTCCATTTTGGTGTTTCCACCTCCACGAACAGCCAAATAGCAATGAGATAGAAATATGTGATAAAGAGGTAAAGAAATTAGAAGTTGCAATAAACACTACAAAATAGTAAAGTGCTACTCAACCAAATCCCAAAGGAGAGGAGCAAAACGTTACCACCTCCACCCAAAATCTCACTAGACAATGGAGGAGAATATGGACTTGGCAAGGTCACCACAACCTCAACTGTGATGAAGGGAGGTCTCAAGACTCCAAGCCCACACTGCTATAGCTTGCTTCACACTTGCTATGTGGAGTTGATGGAGTGTTGTTGTTGTAATGGAGTGTTGAAATGTTGCTTGAGAGTGAAGAGAATGCTAGAAAATGCTAAGAGATGGCTTGAGAATGTGTATAGAAAATGGTAAAGAGCTTGTGAAGAGATGGAATGAATGAAAGAAGAGTATTTTTGAAGGTGGGATGGGAGAATTTTCCATTTTCAAGGTCGGTTGGTTGAAGAGGGATGTTACAATTTGACCCCAATCGAATGTGTAACGCCTCTGCCAACTTCAAACATGGTAATCCATCAGGGATGATAGCGCTCCACACAGACGTCTGTGCGCCACGCATGTGTCCCCCGACATAAATTCTCTCACCGACACAAAAAAAAAAATTCCAAGTGGAAGGAAGGTAGTTAGGTGATGTGGAATTTCTCCTTCAAATTTGATTTTCTAAGGTGAGGATGTGTAAAAGGGGAATTTGCGTAAGAGGTGCAAATTCGATCCTATACAAAATGATAGATGGTGTCAAGCATATCATATTTAATAACCTACTACATGGGATTCATAGAGCATGTAGTAATATCTAAATACCTCTTCCCATGAACAAGTCTAGAAATAGGTTAAATGAAGGTGGATGTAGTTGATGAGATTCAGGTAGTTACTAGTAGATCTAATTCTATAAAGATTAAAATCAAGTTGTGTACATGCATCATGAGGAAAATGGAATAGTTACATTGTCAATCAGTCACAATTGAAACACATAGGACAATGATATGGATGTGTAAGAAATGGCATATGGGTTAAGCTATATATCCATAAGGGGGAAATTTACAGTGACATTTAGGAACATCAAAATCTCTCAACATAGATTCATGGCATATATGATGGTGTCAGTTTTAAATAGAGGGCAAAGCTTTTACAGTTGGAGGATGTTAACGATCTTGTTGAAATGGTTGCTAGGTGAGACTAGAAGTAGTAAAAGGGCTTGGTTAATACAGACATGAAGGACATATGGGTTTGTGTCAAAGGTTTGGAGGAGTAATGCTAGGGATATATTTTTGATGTAGAGAAATCATAGAGCACATGTTTTGTAGAAAATGTACCACTAGAAGGTGAAACTAATTTGAAGACAAGAGTCAAACCTCCTCCTTTTTTTGGTCTCACTCTAGATCTATTGCATAAAATCAAGGGTGTCATTAAGTGTTCAGGTCCAAATAAAGATACAAGAAGATTTGATGCAAATCTAAGAAGTTTCCACCTTTTATGAATAATGATGTATGCATGTTAACTATCAAGAATACATTGCTACAATCCTGGAACCAAGAACATAGAATGGGCATATGGAGTAGATTTTAACTCTAGCAATGAAACAAAATTGGGAATAAGAAAAGGTCTACCAAAACCTAAACTTACTGTTGTAGATGCAATTATTGAACAATGGTAGGAAATAGTTGAATTAGTGAGGAAAGGTCTCAAAGAGAGGCATCAAGACAATGTGTAGAAATTATAGGCCAAAGACAAATGAAGGTAGGTAGTGCATCATAATTGGAGGAGATAGTCAAATGTCAAGTGAAAAAGACATTTTTAATGCTCCAAACCCATATGATAGTCTCACAAGATGTTCAAGGGAGAATTATAGAAGAAATGTTTCCTTAACTCACCATCGTTAGAGGACAGACATCATGAAGTTTTCAATGACATAGTCCTATTTTAAAAAGTGTTATGACAGTTCATTGTAAAAGGCAGTCCTTTAAGGGAAACAATCAAATGAGACATGATAATGTGAAGTATGCAAGGGTAAAGGATCATGAAGACTATGATCATAATGAGTAGATGGTAAAACATTGTGTGAATAGTTCTATAAACCACATTTAAAGGTGACAATCTATGGAGGGGCATAACAATATGGTCTACCTTGCTTAGAAGTGTGCCCTCAAAAGAAGTCTAAATGACTATGCGTCCTTATTGACAATTAATACCTATTATGACTGAATAATTATAAAAGTTGATAATGGAAAACTCATCAAAAATTAGTGAGGAGACAACAATCAACCTTAGTATGACAATGGTAAGTCTTCATGCGCACAGTATAAAAAGGATGATATGGTGACCTCCTTCAATCAAGAATGTATGGAAGCTAAGGTAGCAAAACAACTTCCTACACTAATCTTGAGAGGAGAATAATGCAAAACTTTACAGATCTTTTCAGTTATAGAAATTTAAACATAAATAAACATAAATATCATGCATACCACAACACAATGATTTACATGGGGAAAACCCCTTCGGGAGAAAAAACCCACACTCCAAAATATACCCAATATATTATTCAAAAATCACAAAGATTACAATATACTTGTAAAGTAAACCTCTCACAGGAGTATCACCAACCAAAGATCTAGAGGCAACACAAACACTATCAAACTCTAATAATACATCACAATACATAGTTGTAATACAATTCCCTCATAAAATAAGGTTGCCTTCTAGGGAAATTCAAGCTAATAAAGTATCGACCATTACATCACCTAATGATGAATGGTCCAAATTTACAATAATAAAATATAAATAAAATTTTCCTTTCAGGGGCCTTGCCCCTGAGCCCCTGCTAGGGTGTGTTGCCCCTGAACCCCTTATAGGGGGGAAACCCCCCATGCCCCCCATTACAGACATATCAATAGTACCTTATAAAAATGCAAGGTTGAGACATATTTTCCTAACAAAGAAAGGGCAGCGATGGCACTTGTTTTGTGATTTTACAAGAAAAGATAGTCAACAGAGTGTTTGTTGAAGTAAATCACAACCCATGCAAGAAAAACAACTTGAACAAGGTTACCAAGTTAATAATAGTAGTAGGAGTCAAGCATCGAGATGATGCCATTGGAGGATTTGAGGTGATCAGAGGTGCATTTAATATGCCTACCCTCTGTCTTAACAACAAACCCTTTCCCCATGAAGTTTATGTATCC
The DNA here is from genome assembly GCA_007258455.2 of Sequoia sempervirens. Lineage (NCBI taxonomy): Eukaryota > Viridiplantae > Streptophyta > Pinopsida > Cupressales > Cupressaceae > Sequoia > Sequoia sempervirens. The sequence goes on from VDFB02000020.1 coordinate 31,297,226, forward strand.
CTAGAGTAATGATTACATGAACCCCTACAAGGCCAAGTCTAAAACAAGAAGAAATCATTAAAGGGGTATACCTTTCTAAGTGAGAAGTACCAAATAGGGAATGGGAGAGCCTTCTTATGCTACTGTATTGAAGATTCTTTTCTACAATACAAAATATAGAGACAAGACAAGTCAATCAATGTATCTCAAGGTATGATTGAAAGGTTGCTTGTGTAAAGAAATAAAAAAGGAAAGTATTAAAGGGGCAGTGCTAAAGAAAATCAAGTCAAAAACGCATGAAAAGTGAGGACAGTAACATAATACACCAAGTGACAATAATAGATTACCTTATAATTATTGAACACACAAAATACTGAGAGGGGGGGTAAATTAGTATTATACTAAACCAATTGATTGCTAACCATCCAATTATTACAATGTATCTTGTTGAAGTAGTAAGTAAGAACAAGAAAATGAACATAACAACACACAACACATAGACACCAGGATTTTTACATGGAAAACCCAAAGTGGGAAAAACCACGGTGAGGATTAACTCACAATATATTATAATCGGTTACAAGATATTACTTGGCTCATTGCTAGGACACACTATCCTTGAAAGGCTCACAACCAGAGTACAAAGATATGGCTTACCACCAAAATACAAAATTATATGGCTCACTCCTAGAGATGTGAACTAGAAATAATGCACCTTCTAAGTGTTGAGTACAGTTCCAATTAAGCTTTGAAAGATGGAAATTTTTGTACCGAATTGCAGGTGTACAACAACTATCATCAACTACCATATCACTTCATCACATATCTCACATCATCACTTCTTTTCCTCTCTCTCTATCTATCTCTCAAAAACATACATACATCTATGTACATCTCAATATATATATATATGCTCAATACAAAGATATTCCATAGACACACGGTTCATACATCAATTAGGTTGGCCTAATTGGATGTAAGCATACATAATTCAAAATATCTTGTCATCCACAAAACAAAAATTCTCTAGCACACAAAACTAAAAATGCAAGACATAATTTAGGTCGGCCCGAACCTAAAATATAATCCTTCATGAAATGTGCACCTTAAGTCACCCAAAAGAGAAACACAAAAAAACTATAAGCCAAACTTTTGACATTTAAATCTTTCAACCTATTTAACTAAAATCGTTGATTCCTCAAACACAACTACATCTAAGACTCTTGGAAAACATATCAAAATTGTATGAGCCGACATACACTTGGGTGAACCCACAAAAGTGGTTTACAATTGGAGTGAGGAAGGAAAAGTTGAAAAGAATGACCACATGCCAAAAAAATCCATTTTTGGGGTTCGAAAGAACCAAAAGAGGGTTCGCTAGAACCTTGGTTCGAGCGAGCCCATTCAATGCAAGTTCCCACCATCCCACCAAAAAACACAATGCAAACCCATTTTTGAAAGGGGGTTCAAATGAACTAGGGTTCGAATGAACCCTGGTTCGCTAGAACCCCCCTGGTTCAAGTGAACCACCCTTTTCCCACCTTTCTGCTCTTTGGCACCAAAAAAATCATTTTTTTTCCCTTTGAAGCTCAGGTTGAGGATGAAAATGGAGGATACTTCACAAATCCAACTAGAATCAAGTAGTCCTCAGACCGAGCTATCCAACGACTATAATTTTAATATGTTTTGGTTTTATTATGTATTTATTTTTTTAGTTTTATTAAACATAGCTTTTTCACTGAAATCAAGCTCTCTATTCTGCATGTGTAAAAATAGCAAATTATCAAAAAAAAATTAAAAAATATGAGTCCACCAGATATTGAAGTCCTTGATCCAACAAAAAAAAAATTGAATTTTGACGTGTTATGCGGTCCGCCTATGTCTGAATTGTAATTGGTTTGACTTTGAAACTTGATTAAGGAAAAAATATTCAATAAAAAAATATCTAACCAATTGGAAGCACTAGATATCAGAGTCACAAATCTAAATTCGGAAGAATTAGAATTTAATCCTTCATGGAAAAAAAGTTATGTGTTATACGGTGAGCATCACTCCTTAAAAATGTTGCTTTTTGAAAAAAACTAGTTTTTGAAGGAGATGGAAAAAGAAGTGCAATCTAATTCCAAAAATTTTGAAAAAAATATATTTAGAATCTATAGACAAAATTTCACAAATCATTAGTTCGCATCATCTTCAAATTCCTCACGGTTTAGCCGCTATATGTGTTTGAAAGTGAAGATTTAGTTAGAAAAATTATTTCAGTGTCCAGTTTGGCCAAAAATTGTAAACCAGTATTGTGGGATCACCCACTTCAGAGAGATTTCAGACTAAATTACTGAATTGGTGTAGCACGCACATAGTTTACTAGATGAGTAGATATTCAGACATAAAGCAATGTTGGCATCAATGACAACAAAGACAACAAACGAGAGATCTCCTTCTTCATTCTTCCAACAATCTCCCCCTTTGTCATCAAGGACAAAGGGTAGGAAAATATAAATAGTCAAGAACTAGAGGAACCTTGTAATTATTTGAGAATTGCTTCCCAAGATGGCTTACCATCATCCCAAATCCTTTTAGCTTTGGTAAGAGACTTATGCAGAGATTCCAATTCCACTAAGCATCCTTCTCCTTCCAAAGTGGAAGGAATAATGTTCATCTTCTCTAGTATTTTTGCATCTGTCAAGGAACTTGATATGGAGATATGTCTGGACATTACCAGATCTCCAAGCTTTCCAAAGCATCTTATTGCATCTTCTTTTTACATTAGCAAAATGAAGAACTTGTTCTAAAGGTTTGCAATTGAAGTCCATCCAATGTAATTTCTATTATCTGCAACTTTCTAGATTTCAGAGGCATCTGTTAGTTGAGACTCAATTGAGTCCATTAAATCCTTGATACCTCGAGTGACATCCGACCACTACATGCAATAAGCAAATAATAAATGGGCTTCCTCATCACAATCTTTCACTTCTTTCAAACTTTGCAACACACTATTATGTACAATAGCACATTTTTCTTGTAGAGTCAATAGTCTTTTCTCTAGAAGATGTGTCTTAGCCTCTTTCATGATCTATACCTTAATATTAGAAGAATATTCCTTAACAGAATCAACTGCACACTTTAGATTCTCAACCAATGCTAAGGAATCATCTATAGTAACACTAGGGGTTGTTTCCTACAAAGCTCTAATGGCTTAATTTATCAGCTCATTCCCTTTTAGATAAGCTTCAGCAGTCTCCTGAGTAACTAAGCTGAAAAAGGTGCCACAAATCTTTATTTTCTCACTTGGTGCAATATTAGATAAATCTACATAGCCTGGATGTGATGGCAACTTGACTTGTTGAGGTGGCAAAATTGGCTATAGCCTTGGTTGCCTTGTTAGTAACCCTTTGAGAGTGCATCTGGATGATTCTCTAGTTGTCTTGGATGGCTCAACAACTTTGGGATTTTCATCTTCATTTCTTTCAGGCTAGGTGGCTTCCTTTACTTCTTCTTCCTTCTTTTCTTATTCTTTCTCCTCTTCCTTTTTTTCTTCTTTTTATTTTTCTGAGGATTTTTTGGATGATTTATCCTTGTTTTCTTTCTCCTTCTTATCCTCATCATCCTTGTCACCACTGTCCTTTTTTCCCTTGCTCCCTTCACCTTCATCTTTACTCTTCTCACCATTGTTTCTAGTGGATTCATGATGTTCTTTAGGTACATTACTAGTATCATCCTTTTGTTGTTCTTCAGAATATTTGCTTGTAGTCTCCTCTATATCATTCGGAGGGGAAGGAGTCTCTGAAACCTCATGTATCTCACCAACACTTTCCAAGATTGGATGATCTACTACTTCTGTAACAGTAACATGCTCATGTGCCTAAGCTGTATGGGATGAAGAACTGGCTCTTATCCCATAATTTCTTGCTAAACTTATGATTATGTCCTAAGTTTCCTTTGTTACTTTTTCCATACTATCTATCTCCTTTTTCATAAGAATGTTAACTCTTTGTTTAACTCTAAACAAAGTAGAACATTCTCTTAACAAATTAACAACCTCTTCTTGAGATGAAGAGGATCCATAAGACACTAAGGCCTCATTTTTCATCTTGTCTTCATCATTTATAGCCTCTTTCCTTCTTTGTACTAACACTTTTCAGACATTATTAGTTACTTTATTCCAGATTGTCTCCATACTCACATTGTAAATAATAATGTACTAAATGAAATCATTAATAACAGTTTATTTTTCTCCATCATTTACTTCATCATAAAGTTGGGCAGTTAGCATAATATCTTTAGCATCTAACATATTATTTACCAAAGCCCCTAGATTTGAAGGTGGTCGATCACTTACCAGAGGAGGGGCAGGCATGTCCTCCTTAGGACTAGATGTGCCTTCTTCATTCTTCTTTTCATGCACATGAATTTTGAAATATTCTTCTTCCTCTATCTCTTCATCTATGGAGATATTAACTCTGTTTTTTGCTTCTTCATTACTGGCAGAGGTGCTCCTTCTTTTGTTCCTTTTCAATTGTTGCTCTTCTTGCAAACCAAGATCAATTTCATCCTAAATAGCATCACTCAAGTTTCTCTTCCTGTTTTCCTTTTGCTTCACTCTTCTTTTTCTAGGTGTAGTAGATGGTACAACAGGGGGTATGTTCTTCCTTTTAGAAGCACAAGTACTGGGTCCAATGGAGGTAGGTACATCAACTGATGTTGGAGTATGGTGTTCTTACCTTTGCTCCCACCAAATATGATCTAAATTCTTTGATAACTTTCACTAATGCATATGCCTATTTTTCTACAATGTCATACTTCAATTCTGCATTTTGGAGGGATTTACTGAAGAAAGAAATAGGTTGTTCATATCCCTCATCATTTTTCTATAACATTACTACTACAATTGTGTGATAAGATGCAAATGAAAATATTTTTTTGTGCATTTTTTGCACACATGCCCCGTTGAAAGCAGGGACCCTCTTTTTCTTGCTTTTCTTTCTTGTTTGCTTTTTGTAGGGTACTGACTTTGTTCCCCTTAAAGGATGATTCTCTCAGTCTTTGTCTTGATTCACCCAAGTGCATAATGATGAATTTTAATTTAGGATGTCATCTTGCAACTTCAAATGATGATCTAGCTCTTAAGAAATCAGCATGTGGTCAAAAACTTGAAATTCAGGCGGAATTGACTAAGAGGGAAGTTCAGAAAATCTGAGCTAGCTCAGATTACCCGAGCTTTAATTCGGTCGGATAATCTGAGGTACCTCGTATTATCCGAAGTCCAAGCCCAGGTCATATTTCTGAAATCTTGACCATCCCATCATGCATTAATTGAGGTCATTTATTGCGTCTAAATGGTGACAAATTCAAGTTTCGTTGGTCATTTGCATTCAAACAGGCTTGAAAATGACATAGTGCTCTCCTTTGTATGATCGAATTGAGCTTTGTTGAGAGAATCCATTTGCTTGAGCGTGATCGTTGGTGGATTTAGAATTTTCCTCATCGGGTCTTGGGTGTGTTCTCTTGTTTTGTGTGCTTTGAAAGTATGCTTTATTCATTCTTCACCTATGACATTGATTTGACTATTGATCTTTTGTTGAATCCCTTCTTGATATTAGGCGGCTGTGTGATTTTGAGTTTTCCTGCATATCTTAGGGCTTATCATTGTAAATTGAATTCTCTAGGGCACATTTGGTTGGGAAAATGAAGGTTTTGTTTGAGTAATTTGATCTAATGAATGCATTTTAGGGCTTCTTCCTTTGAAGTTTTGAGCGTAGAATCCAAGAATGGCAAGGTCTTGCCTTGATTTCTAATTCGATTCAAACCCTAGTTTGAAAATCCCTTGTTTGTGAGTCGTGAATTCGATGGTTTGGATCCAAATGTTAATACATTGCACATAATCAGTCAAAAACATCTATAAACTGTGTCATTCATCAATCTTCATTGATAACTTTGTGGTTCCCATCATTTCTGTGCATTGCATGCTCATCACTTGGTCGATTTCGAGTGTTCAGGCGAAAGCTCAAATAATCTGAGGTGCCTTGGATTTACCGAAACCTCACTCATTTCAAACCTTGAAATGTTTTCACTTAGCAAATCATGATCATGACCTTTGGGTAATCTGAAGTATGGTAAAATTTTTGAGCTTCTCGCAGACTCGATTCTTAGTACATCTACTTGAGTTCATGTTGATCAGAATGCTAGATAAAATGCCATAGCTCGATGATTCAATTCCTAAGACCTTATTGGTTTCAAATCATAAGCCAGAGTTGACCTAATTTCCATCAGGTGATTGCGTTTGAAAAATCTAAGCAGACTCGGATTTTTCGAGTTTCTTTTGTTTTGGCTTGAAACTCAATAAAAGGTTAATGTATGATCATGATGATTAACTTTAATGATTTTATGATGAGAAAAATGATCATTTCAGGGGTAATTATTTAGTTGAATGAGTTTCATGTATAATGCAATGACATTGTGAAGGGTTTACCTTTTAGTAATAATGAATTCACCATGATTATTATCTTGAATTAATTGCATTGGTTATTAGGATATGTTATGTTGGTGCTTTCCTTTCGGTGATTATGGTCCTTTTTCTAACAGATGCAGGCTAAGGAAAGTCCTGAAAAAACCACTAAGACTAAGGCTACTTTAGCACAAGAGGAAGTCAAAAAGAGGCAAGAAAGGATGAAGTGTGATTTTAAAGGCATTTGGCCAGAAACCAAGATTTCCTCTACATGGTCAAGGATTGCAGATACCAATATGGGCCATGTGGACTACAATGACTTCCAGCAAAGGATGTTTGGGAAGGCACCAATTGAGCTAGCTTAGAAGATCACTCACACCAGATTGGCACAAGCAGTAGGATTCCCACCCACACAACTATGTTTGGAGCTAGTCTTAGAATGTGCAAAGCATTATGACTCCAGGACAAGAATCATAATTGGGCCTCAAGGTAGGGTTATGGAAAACTTAACTGGGGAGTCTATTGTAGAGGTCTTCAACATTGCCTCCCATCACAAGCTTAAGAAATCAACATTGGGGAAGCTATCAAATTCTATGAGCAGGACCCCAACAGAGCTTTGGAGATAATGAATAATGCATGGATATTGAAACCAAAACCCCACTACTCAAAGTTTCCCAAGCAGTTGCATAGAAGTGACTTCAAGCAAGAGTACCATGACATCATAACTCTCTTGGGTAGAGTCATGGAAGCGAAGGAGGCCCAAGTATTTCAATCTGGGATGTTCCATCCTATTACCCAAATTGTAGCAAACAAACACTATCATTGGGCAAGGATCATTAGCAATAATCTAGATGCTCAACTAAGGAGTGTGCAGGAGACTAACAAGTTTACCATGACCTCATATCTAGTGTACATGTTGGCACACAAGACTAAATACAAGGGTCTTAGCTGCAAGGGAGTCCTAGGGAAGGATAAGGTATGGGATGTATACCCATAGTTGCAATATAAAACATCCAACTATAGAAGGGCTAATGATACCTTTTTCATGTATATTCCAATATTGTTGTAGGATGCTCTTCATGTCAAGGTTTCAGCTAATGCCATGGATTTAATTAAGCAATATGGTCAATGGTTCATTCAGTTCCAAAGGTTTACATACATCTGGGTGCAAGGATTACCAGTTGTTCCTCTCAAACTACCTCAGTATCCCACCAACAAGCTTCTCATGTTAGAATTGACAAGACAGATGGTTGGTTTTGAGGAAATCTTACAAAAAGGTAACATAAAGAATAAAGGATTGGGATCAAAATTCCCTTTGAGGATAGGGGTCTTGGAGGCTTTCCCTTCTATTCAAAGTGCCCAACATTCTGAGAAGGAGATGACCCAATTTGAGTTGTATTCCCACACTGACAGAAATAATTTTGATCCTTGTGGAAAGGCCATGTAGTAGGCTAATAGGACTTTTAGGAAAAAGGACCACATTGAAGACTATTAGGCCAATTGTCACGATGAATGGGAGGTCATTAGGAGAAGGTTTTCAAGGCTGACTTTGAAGTCAGTCAGACTATACAAAATTGTGGAAGTTCTTGATCAAGTGGAGGATGATGATGCAGACCTTCTTCAACACCATGGCTATGAACCCTATAGAAGTAGGCAACTACCTCCAATTAATTGGTCTGAAGAGGAGATTACCGACTTGAACCAAATTACTGAACCTATGAAGAAGTACTCTAGGTCGTGGGTTAAGCACAAAGTGTTGGAACTAGAGGCAAAGGGTTTCAAGTTCACCTATGATTTAATGGGGGACTTTGAGTCTCAAGATGAAGAAGAAGTTGAAGCTAACAAGGAGGATGAAGTCACTGAACCTCATGATGAAGAAGCTCTTGAAGAAATAGTATCCATTAAGAGAAGAACAAGGAGCCAAGTGCAAGTGAAGTGAGGAGAAAAGCCATCTCCTAAAGTTAAGAAGGTTCCCCAGCCCAGCACCAATGTTGAAGAAGGAGAAACCTAACAACCAGTGAGAAAAAGAAGAATACTCATAGAGAGGCAGAAGGTTGCAAAAGCAAGTAAGAATGAAGTTGTTATAGATGATCCTTCTGCTGATTGTAAGTTGTGTAAAGTTATCATGGGCCTTAAATCTATGCTAAAGTTCAATTGTGGGTATTTATTCATTTGTATTGTTAAATAAGGTTGGATTGGGTGAATGCTTCATGATCTGAAAATATTTCATTCCTTAGAAGATTGCACTGTTTATGTAATATTGCAGATTAGATTTGGGTTAAACAGAAATTAGTTTTGAAGGATTGGTCCACTTTGAGTGTTTTATCATTTGCATTGTTGGTCTTAGGAGTTAGTTTAGTTTGAAGATCTCTCTAAACCCTTACCTTTTGTTATTTCTTTTGAAATCTGAGTTAGTGTTAGGAATCAAGTATCACCATATTACAAGATTTGATAATTTTGAAGTTTCCAGCATTTGTTTTGTAAGGCCCCCTTATGATTGCAAGCATTTTCACATATTATCTTATCTATTTATTCATTGTCAAGTCCTGACATTAGAGACCTTGGGGTTATCTCTTGAGGCTTGCTGATAGATATTTACCTTTCAAGAGAGATAGGATATTATATTTTTTTTGAGTTGTTGTGTGGAAAACACCATCAACAGATTTGGAAAGGCTTACTGAAATCAAGGGACTTCAACACTAGGGCCTCCTTAATTTCTCTCTTGATAGATATGAATGCATCTATGGCTTCAGTTGTCCATTCAATCTTTGCACCCTTCTTTAACATCTTTGAAATTGGTTTCACTATCTCAGCAAAATTTGATATAAATCTTCTCACAAAATTGATTTTCCCAAAGAAGGACTAGAAGGCTTTAACTATCTTAGGAATAGGAATCTTTTATATGGCTTCCAGCTTTTCTGGATCAATCCTCACCCCTTCTTTGGACACTATATGCCCTAGTAATTTTCCCTCTCTTGCTGCAAAATTGCATTTTTTCAGATTTAGAGAATACCATATTCAATAGCTTTGATAAAAAAAATTCCAGATGCTCAACATGATCCTCTGCTCTCTTTGAATATGTAGTTAAATCATCTTGGTATACCACCATTATTACATTGATTAGATCAGCGAATGAAACATCCATAGCTCTCTGGAAAGTTGTACCAGTATTTGTGAGTCCAAATAGCATTATGACACACACATATGTTCCCCATGGTGTGGTGAAGGTTGTTTTGTATTGTTCTGATTCATTGACTTTCACTTGGTTATAGCTTGAAAATATGTCCATCATAGATAGCAGCTCACATCCTGTGACCCTCTACAACATAGCCTCCATGTTTGGGAGTGGGTAGTTATCCTTAAGAGATGATACATTCAAGTTTTTGAAGTCTAAACAAAGCCTTATATCTCCATTTTTCTTTCTGACATGCACTAAATTAGAGACCCAAGATGAATTTCTGATAGGCTTGATGATACCCCCCTCCCTAAGCTTCATAAGTTCCTCATGCATTTTAGGCTCTAAGGTAGGATTTATGGGCCTTTGTTTCTTTCTAAAAGGTTTTGCATCTAGTTTCAATGGGATCTTATGTTGGAACAAATCCTCTCTATATGCTTTGAGATCATCATAAGACTGTGCAAATACATGCTTATATTTCCTTAATAGTGCAATCAACATCTTCCTAGTCATTGGGCTTATCTTTTTTCCAATGTACACCTTTTTAGGGGATAATTCAGTTCCAAGGTTGATTTCTTCAATGTCTTCCCTTTTTATTGGTGCCTATTTCATAAGGGCCCAGTCATTTCCATCAAACACCCTTTCTAGTGCCACAAGTCCCTTAGGAATCTTATTTGTCTTGAGTTGAACAACTTCCTTTCCAAGCACAGTTTGTTTTCCATCTACTTCTTCTACAAATGCATTACAATCAATTTCTTGGGCTTCATATTGATCAATGTAGTGTAAGAATTTGATTAAATTAGTATCATCATTAAAAACTTTCCAACTATAAATATTGTCAAGGATTGCAGGTCTTGTTTTGAGCTCAACTTGTGAAATTCTTGCCAGAGTGACATCGTCTCTCTTCAAAGCTACATTCACCAAGAATTTTTCCATAAAATTCTTAGACCTATCTATCCATTTAATGGAGAAAGCATCGAATAACTCAATGGTGTCCCATACAATTTTTTTGTGCTGCTTCATCCTTTTGTTTTTTGTAGCATACTTTGATCTTACTTGTGAAATAACCAACTCAGAGTCTCCAAACATAGTCAGTAGTTTAATTTTGTGTTTGACAACCATGTTCAATCCAATCAGCAGGGCCTCATACTCTGCTATGTTATTTGTACATTCAAATGTTAACAAGAATGAATATTTGAATGTTGTTCCCTCAAGAGAGATGAAAACCACTCCTACCCCATTACCTTCTCTACTACATGCTCCATCAAAATACATTCGCCACACACCATGCTCATTCTTGGAGACATCCCTATCAATTAGATAAGTGTTCAACAATTCAGGTTGTGAATGCTCTATTCTAAAACTTCCTAGGTCCACATCACATAAGCAATCTATCTAATTTTTATCAACATATTCCACAATTTGGTTCACTCTTGGTTCTCTATACAACTTAACCTCTTCACCATTTATTGGTATTGTGGCATAGGATAAATCAAATTGCACATTCCCTCCCACTGAAGCAGTCCATTGTCTTGACAAGAGCATCCCAAAGTGAGGAGGTGTGTATTACAGTTATATCAATTGTGTATGTTGCATGTGGATAAGCGGCCAACTTTACTTCTACATCCTCCATGATTTCTACCACTAGGACAAGCCTAATATACATAGCATAGCATTTACCCGCATACCAAGTTGTTTCATGACCCCTACTGGCATGATGTTCATAGGAGCTCCTGAATCAATCATGCAATTTCACATCAACTTGTTGTTTATGAGAAATGTGGTAAAAAATGGATCAACCTATGGAGGATTCATTAGTGTTTCACCAAGAAAAACCTTAGGGGCTCTTATATCTCCTTGCCTACCATTACCGATTTTGGTGATTTCTTTGTTCTCCAAGCTTGTGCTTTTATTAGTTCCATTGGATATTAGCTAAATAGCACTATCTCTATATTCTTTTATCTTCATCATTTCCAATAGTGGCACTGACATCTTTACCTGAGACAATGCTTGTGTGAAATCAAATGAAGAAGCATTTTCTATTTTTTCTATCCTCCTTTGTTCCAATGGTTCTCCTTTATTTTCTTCTTTCTCCTTATTTGTTTCATCATGTTTCTGTTTGCTTTTGCATAATTCTTTGTCTTCTTCTTTGGGAACATGCCTCTGCTCATTCTTATTGGGCTCCTTATTCTCCACCTTCTTCGATTTTTCCTGTGTTTTTTCTTTATCTTTCACAAGCAATCCTCTTGGAGTGCCTTCATTTACATTTGTCATTCTGCTTCTCAGCCTATAGTTTCTCTTTGCTTGCTCTACTGCAGCAATGGTTAATTCTTTGATCTCTTCCTCAATTGGCCTCCTCAATCTATACTTACTTGAATCAGGTGGTGTATAAGGAGGTTTTGATTCATCATTTCTATCATTCTCCCGATCAGAGAATACTTGTTGTTCTGCCATGTGAATATTTTATCTTTGGTTGTTTACATCATACTCATAGCCTTCATCTCCCAAGGATGAATATTCCTGTTCAACTGGATGCAGGGTATGTGAAGTTAGATACATTGTATGATCTTCTTCATTATCATATGGTATTTCTTCTTCTTGTATTGATTGTGCTACAACACAATGATCAAGGGAATGAGGCAGTTTGCAAATTTGACACCAAGGGTTGTTGTTAACCATGTAGGCTCCTTTTTTCTTTAAGGGATCAGGGGTTTCCTTGTACTTAGGCCTATCAGTTATGGGTTTTCCATCTTTCCAATTTGTATTGTATAGCATATCATATAGTCTTGGTCTCTCATTTCTATATGAATTCTCCTACTTATTCTAGGGATTATTAGAGTTTTGGGAACTCTAAGGTTGTCCCTTTTTCCAGTCATCCCTACAACCTTTCTATTGTTCTCAATGGTTAATGTTGTTTTTTGTGCATCAGTCAAACTCCTAGGGCATTTTTTTTGAGTTCATACCTCATTTTTGGATTAGAGGCCTTTAAATAAATACTTAGGTAGTTGGATCAGTTAGTTTGGATCCTTGTGGTATTTTGTTGTATAGTATGGAAAACCTCTGATTGAATTCATAAACTAACTCATTTTGATACTTTTGAATACTTATCAACTCATGAAAGGAAAATTTAGGGGCACACTAATTCCCATATTGTTCTAAAAATTGATTCTTAAAATCTGCTATAGAATCAATTGAAGCATCAGGTAGACCATTGAACCAATCCCTTGCTTCTTCAATTAGGGACATTATGAATAATCTCATATTTACATCCTCATACTCCATACCAATATCTTGTATAAAAGCATTGAAATTCTTGATATGTTCTTCAGCTGATATTCCATTATTCCCAGTGCACTTGGGGACTATATTTCTCCAATTGTTGTCAATTGGGTATGGATATAATTGGTGCCCTATTTAATCAAATTTTCTACATGTACTCATAGGGTTTTGTTGTTGCAAGTTCAGGGGTGGTATTGGTATCCATATTTAGGTTGGTGATAAATATTTTGTTGGATGTGTTGTTGAGGATATGAATTTTGATGTGGCACATGTTGCTGATATTGTGGGGCATAATGGCTAGCCTGGTGGTGGATAGTGCTAGGGAACACTGCTAGCATTTGGGGGTTGAGACTTTTGTAATGGCATATTATGCTCAGTGCATTGTCTTGGATTACCACCAGCATTATGAAGTACCTTTGAAGTCCTTAGAGCACTTGTGTTCTAAGATGTTCCATATGGATTGACATTACCACCTTGTTTATGTGGAGGAACATATTTTGGTGGTTTTGGTGCCTGGATGCTTAATTGTGCCATTTTTTGATCTATATGTTGGCTTTCTTGTAGCATTTGTTGTCTCCTTATAAGTTGCTATCTTTTCCGTTCTAAATGTAGTTCAATTTCTTGGTTAGTCATACTATCAAAATCAACAGCAGTGTCATGAACAAACCCCTCATGGTTCTCTTCTCCTTGCTATGATGTCACTTTGTAGTCATATTTGTTTTGTGTTTGAATTCATTATGCCTCAATTCAGTCATTGAACTCATCTATTTCCTTAGGGTCCTCCTTCCAGTGAAAAATAGGATGACTAGTGTTTTCTTGTTCAAAGAGAGTATGAGGATCTATGTTCAAGTCATCATTATGGAATCCTGATTTGTACAATGGATCAAAACTGTTATGCATTGTAAAGGGTTGTTCTGTTGAGTTCTCCCTATCTTCATTAGTTACATCTGTAACTTTTTCCTTGCTCTTATTTGTATCAGTCTTTGAAGGGGGGGACCCATGTTTATTTGTACACCTAACATTATTCTTCTTTGGGCTCTCTTGGTGCAAATATCTCCTACCATTCATCTCGTACGATGCTTTAATACTCCAACTTCTAGGGTTTTTCTTTGTTGATGTGTATTTGTACTTCCCAGTCATGCACTTTTTCTTACAAAGTCGCCACTCACTTTTAAGAAAAGTGAGAAAACTTTATAATTTCTTGTTCCTAGTGGAGTCTTATACAAGGTATTGACTCTATGATGAATGCCTAGATTCATAATTGACTTCTCCCCAGTAGAGTCACCAATCTATTGAATCTCAAAAAATCAAGTTACAAATCCTAAGAAGATGCCAGGCTCTATGATCAGACTTGCATCATTCTTGAACCAATGAATAGAGTTAACCTATACGGTTGATGACTCCCTACACTTTAGGCTTTGCTAGACCTAGGCGGGTAGACCTTGATAGCTGAAGTAGATTGTGTAACTTATTTGGTACTTAAGGATCTATTCACAGTGGCATAAAGTGTGAGATAAATGATGGTTTGTTAATTACTTCTCCTCCTAATATGATAATTGGGAATTTTGAATATGAAGGTTGATAAGTAAAGTATAATGAAATATGAGGTGGACCAGTGCTTTATTGGGTAAGAAAAGTCAATGAAGTTTTATGATAAGTGACTGGTATTGGCTATAGTTCTAATTGTTTGACACTCAAGTTTATTTATACCATGTATAAATGTGCAAGAATGTGACTGCCAGACTCTCCTTATTGATCCAATTGATCTTATTAGGTTACTGTGATTTATTAAAAGTAATTTTAATCCTTCCTTGAAGGAACCAATTAAAAGAATCACACAATGACAACAAATGTGTACTAACAAATGAAGTATATCCTCAATTTGAATAACAAGATAACATCAAGTTGGAGATAGTATGACAATCTTATCAATTACCTAACTCTTCTTATTGATCCAAATGTTACTTCCAAGTTACTATAATCAATAAAAAGGATTTTAATTCTTTAATAGAAACCAATCAACTTGATTACACAATAACAACAAATGTGTCTTGATGAATTGAATATCAACTTGGATACACAAATTCAAATAACAGACAAATAACAATGTGGAGACAGCCAGGTAATTTCTTGAATCAACAAACAATAGACACCAATATTGAGTCACACAGAATTAAAGATCTTCCATTGATTTCTACAAAAAATCATACATGCATCATGGTCCTTGCAATATAATCTATATATTAAACATCTTGAAAGTATATTTTGTATAACTCATATTCTCTCCCTATTCTCTCTTACTATATAATCATTATATGTCCAACTTATATATCAATATCTTGAAGAGGGTACACCTCTTCATAAGTGTCTTTTGAAATTAATAATAAAACATTAATAATTATGATCTAATGATCCACAAATGAATTTGTGTTATATGATCTAAATAGTCTTGGCTCAAGTGTGTGTCAACATCCTCTGAAGCATTCCTAACAGCTATCTCCATGATGATCATCTTCTCCAAATGCTCATAGGCCTCCTCTAGTGTTGAATCCTCATTCTTGGTTGCTTTCAAGGCTCCATGTAGTATCAATTAGCACTCTTTCATCCATTCACTTTGATTCTTCAATTCTCCATCATCTTTGAACAGTGCAAGCACCCCAATTATGACCTACAGTTGGTAGTCCATTGAAATCCTTGGGACTTAAAAATCTTTTAATCTCATCAATTAATGAATAATCACAGAGGTGATTATAAAACCTATACAATATCTTGACAAAATATTCTTCAAAATAAACATAACTAGAATTGATAAACCTGCTATCCCAAATAGTAGTCCACAATTGCACTAGTAGTGGTTGATCCTCCTTATCAAATTGTGAAATTATCAGTTCCTCAGGCCACATTCCTAACTCCTGTCCATAGTATAATATCATGTGCATGAGAAGGGAATAGTGTTTAAAATGCAGTGTAGGAGATTCATTCTTGATGGCCATTGGCCTTGAGACTATCCCTCTGGAAATGTGTGAGGCATAATCAAAAGGTCTTGCATTGTGGAATTTTATATCTGTAGCAATCACCATTGGCCCTATAGACATGAATTAAAAATCCTTTGTTCCTTTTATTTGGCATACCGAGAAGTAAGTATGTTTCAGGTAGGGCTCGAACAAATCAACATGAAAAGGAGGCCCATCATTATCTTCAAGTGGAACAAGTTCTCTGTTTTTCCTAGGCCTATGTAATGGTAACCTCCATCCTTTATAAGTTGTATCCATTCTCCAATACTCTTTCTCCAAATCTTCATGCACAATAGGCTAGTCACATGTGTCATCTAGGTTGAAAACTTCACAAAGTATAGTCTTGGATACATGTATGAAAGTTTCACCTTGCAGGTTGCAAATAGCTTAAAGTTCTGGATTATAATGTTTGGCCAGGAGTTTTATAAGTTTTACATTCACAAAGACATTTGGCACAACTAACTTTCTGAAATTGAAATTCCAACAGTTGTAGACTGGTTCAAACCTACTTCTCTGATAGTAATGGAACATGAACAATTCAAAGCCTCTAATGGGAGTCCACACATCACCTATATGTTTGCATTTTTCTTCTAACCTTTCTACATCAGCCCTCAATTTTGTAGACCTTCTGGCGTTCGGCCCTAAACCAGGCAATTGATCAATAAGGTATTGGTTCAATTTTTGTTCTTTTATTTTGGATTCCACCCCCATTTTAGTTTTTAGTTTTTTACTTTTGGATTGGCTACTTTCACCCTATTGCTTCCTACTTTTTGTCTTTACAGAACTCGAACCTTCCATTTTAATTCTCTAAGGTGGCAGAATTGAAATATATCAATTGCAGGGAAGCTTAGTATGCTTACTTGTGTTTTTTTGAGTGCACTGAATTCTTTGATTCCTATTTGATCTCCCGTTCTTCCCGCTACAACTTCTAAAAATTATTTTGGTTCATTCTCTTTTCAGTCAGAATTTACATAAGGTTCATTCATGTGGCCATTAATGTCTGCCATTGGAAATGAATGCAACAGGTTTTTCAAAATTTGAAATGTCAGAACGATAAAAAAAGATTGCATCGGTGAAACCCTTCTAGTCTTAGGCCAATTTATGTGTTTTATTTGGCATCACCTTTGTTTATACATTCACAACTAATCGCCAAGACATAACTGAATGTCCTTTTGATGTGAAGTGTCCCCTTGATTCTCATTCTTAGTCGAGAAGACCACCTAATACTCTCACTGGTATTATACAACTACCCTTTCTCTTATTTTCAACTTTTATTATTTCGAGGAGAAAATTATGAAGTTCTCCCGATGTCAAGGTGTTTTGGACCATTAGAAATCCTTTTACTCATCACCCAGTTTCTTTCCGACAAATCGTGACCCTTCCATGTTACCATTGGGCTAACATATTCTATCGCTGAGAAAACAAAGAGTCTTTTCGATGATCTTGGTCTCCCCTATGTATTTCCTTTACCGCTACATTCATTTGGATAAGTCGGCAAGACTTTCCCCAAAAATCTCCCTCATTGGTGTAACCCGTATGGTCAGAGAGATCTAGGGGACTTACTCTGATTATACATGTCTCCCCAATATAGTTGTTATCCTACTTCATCAAAAAAAGTACATATATTTCTTCCCGACGAGACTTCCATCAGTGTGACTTACGAGCTCGGTATGATTTGAAAACTTTTCTTTGATTATCTTGCTCTTTTTGATAAGCTTTCATCGGTGAAATGGTGGACATTGTCTTCTCAATTGTGCACACATGTAATTTTTGGGGTCTTTGATCCTTGTTACTTGATTCACCTCTTCCCGATATGCAGAAAATGTTCAAATTGAAAGACTATGACTAGCTGATCAGAAAGACATGCACATAATCTTACCGATAAGGACCTGCTACTTTTAAAGCTCTTGCTCAACAATAACCAAAGAGATGCTTATATGTCAAAGGCCAAATTAATGGGATCACTGGTTAACATGGGTTGTGAAATGGATCTTGTCACACAAATTTCAACAATTTGTATTGATCATGAAATTAGGTTGTGGAAAATTTCTATGGTATATATGAGATAGGTGGGTGGAAGCTAGTAAAAATGTGAGCTTTTTCCAGCCCTAACAGTGGCTCCGACTGGGGATGTATACCCCTTGTGGGTATAGCAAGAATCCAGGTCTCTTGGAAAGTAGACCAAGTGTCTTATTTATATGGTATGGAAATGGAAGTGAATTCAAGAATGGTGAGAAATGGAGGTGGAGTGGAATCCTATACTACTGTGCATGGAAAATAATTATTTCAAGAGTGTTCTCAATAATTGTCCATGCACTGGCAATTCTTGACCTTTTCCTAGACTACTGTGCATGGAAGATTAAGAAAAAAAATGTTTCAGGAATCGTCCATGCACTGGCAATTCCTATTCTTCTCCTATCATGTTTTGGAGGTAATATGAATCTTCACCAATCTTTCCAACAATGACAAATGGTCCTAACCATAGAGCTTCAAATTTTCCATGCTTTCCTTTGTCTTGACTCCTGGCATTCCACATGAGAACCATGTCATTTACTTCAAATTTTTTTCCTTTATCTTTTTTGTCATATAGGTATTTCATTTGTAATTGTTTCTTCCTATTATGTTGTTGAGCTTGGTTCCTAACCTCATCAAGTTCCATTAACTCATCTATTCTCTCCTCCATAGGTTTAGGAATGTCTAAGTCTTCTTGTAAGATAAACTTGCATACTAGTAACAAGTTATGCAAAGGGAGCCTAGCTTGAGTCCCATACACAAGTTCAAAAGGTGATTTTACAATGGCCTTCTTTACAATGATTCTATCTTCCCACAAGGCTAGTCTCAACTTGGAATTCCAAGCCTTTTTGTTATTATCCAACATTCTTTTTATGATTTTCAAGATGTTCTTATTTTTAGATTCAACTTGCCCGTTTGCCTGTGGATGATATGGTGAAGAATATGAGATCACTATTCCATAGGACTAGAAAAATCCCTTGAATTCATCTGACCTAAAGCACATCCCATTATCAGTTATAATTCTTTTTGGCACTTCGAATCCGGTGATGATTTTTTCTAGTAAAAATTTTGTCACCACCTTACTAGTTGCTTGTTTGGTAGGTACAACTTCCACCCATTTTGTAAAGTAGTATGTGGCTACTAATATCCATATGTGTCCTCCACTAGATTTTTATGCAATCTCTCCTATGAAATCAATTCCCCATTGGTGGAATGGAGCCTCAACTTGCAAAGGTATCAAAGGAAATACCCCTTGATACTTCAACTTCCTAGAAAACTTCTGACATGCTTCACATTTCCTGGTATAATCATAGGCATCATTGAAAACTCTAGGAAAATAGTAGCCCGCCCTTAACACCTTATGTGTAGTGGTATTTGCTGAGAAATTCCCTCCAATACTCCTTCATGCATTTCCTTTAGAACATGCCTTGCTTGATATTCATCTAGGCACAACAACAAAACACCATCCCTATTTTCCCAATATAGGTCCCCTTTCATGAATACATACCTTGAAGCCTGCAGTTTGAGCATCTTTTTCTTGTTATCATTAAATCCTTCAGGGCATTTCATATGCTTAAGATGATACACAATATCAGTGTACCAAGGTGTGTGATCAATACTAGTAATCATGTTATCCTCATCATTCAAATTACACACTTGGAAAACTTCAATGTTCATTTCAACCATTAATTTGGCTAAACCTTGTCCTCTTACAAGCTTGGTGATTTGGAACTCAATATCAAATTCTTGAATTTGTTTATCCGTCTGCACCTACGGCCTATTGCTTTGGTCTATATAAACACATATTTTACTGCAGCATTAGGTACATAAGCTATTACCTTTGCTCCCACCAGATGTGATCTAAATGCGTTGACAACTTTCACTAATGCATATGCCTATTTTTCTAGAATGTCATACTTCAATTCTGCATTTTGGAGGGATTTGCTGAAGAAAAAAATAGGTTGTTCATACCCCTCATCATTTTTCTGTAATATTATTATTGCAATTGTGTGATAAGACACAAATGAAAATATTTGAAAAGGCTTACTGAAATCAAGAGACTTCAACACTAGGGCCTCCTTAATTTCTTTCTTGATAGATATGAATGCATCTATGGCTTCAGTTGTCCAGTCAATCTTTGCACCCTTCTTTAACATCAATGAAATTGATTTCACTATCTCAGCAAAATTGGCTTTCCCAAAGAAGGACAGGATGGCTTTAACTGTCTTAGGAATAGGAATCTTGTCTATGGATTCCACCCTTTCTGGATCAATCCTCACCCCTTCTTTGGACACTATATGCCCTAGTAATTTTCCCTTTGTTACTACAAAATGACATTTTTTAGGATTTAGAGAAATACCATATTCAATAGCTTTGATGATTTTTTTTTCCAGATGCTCAACGTGATCCTCTGCTCTCTTTGAATATGTAGTTAAATCATCTTGGTATACCACCATTATTACATTGATTAGATCAGCGAATGCAACATCCATAGCTCTCTGGAAAGTTGCACCAGTATTTGTGAGTCCAAATGGCATTCTGACATACACATATGTTCCCCATGGTGTGGTGAAGGTTGTTTTGTATTGTTCTGATTCCTTGAATTTCACCTGGTTATAGCCTAAAAATATGTCCATCATAGATAGTAGCTCACATCCTGTGACACTCTACAACATAGCCTCCATGTTTGGGAGTGGGTAGTTATCTTTAAGAGATGATACATTCAAGATTATGAAGTCTACACAGAGCCTTATATCTCCATTTTTCTTTCTAACAGGCACTAAATTAGAGACCCAAGATGAATGTCTGATAGGCTTGATGTACCCCCCTCCCCAAGCTTCATAAGTTCCTCATGAATTTTAGGCTCTAAGGTAGGATTTATGGGCCTTTGTTTCTGTCTAAAAGGTTTTGCATCTGATTTCAATGGGATCTCATGTTGGAACAAATCCTCTCTATATGCTTTGAGATCATCATAAGACCATGCAAAGACATGCTTATATTTTCTTAATAGTGCAATCAACATCTTCCTGATCGTTGGGCTTATCTTTTTCCAATGTACACCTTTTTAGGGGCTAATTCAGTTCCAAGGTTGATTTCTTCAATGTCTTCCCTTTTTACTGGTGTCTATTTCATAAGGGCTTGGTCATTTCCATCAAACACCCTTTCTAGTGCCATAATTCCCTTAGGAATCTTATTAGTCTTGAGCTAAACAACTTCCTTTCCAAACACAATTTGTTTTCCATCTAATTCTTCCACAAATGTGTTAAAATCAATTTCTTAGGCTTCATATTGATCAATGCAATGTAAGAATTTGATTAAATCAGTATCATCATTAAAAAATTACCAACTATAAATATTATCAGGGATTGCAAGTCTTGTTTTGAGCTCAACTTGTGAAATTCCTTCTAGAGTTACATCATCTCTCTTCAAAGCTACATTCACCAAGAATTTTGCCATCAAATTCTTGAATCTATCTATCCATTCAATGGAGAAAGCATCAAATAAATCAATGGTGTCCCATACAACATTTTTGTGCTGCTTCAACCTTTTGTTTTTTGTAGCATACTTTTATCTTACTTGTGAAATAACCAACTCAAAGTCTCCAAACATAGCCAGTAGTTTAATTTTGTGTTTGACAACCATTTTCAATCCAATCAGCAGGGCCTCATACTCTGCTATGTTATTTGTACATTCAAATGTCAACAAGAATGAATATTTGAATGGTGTTCCCTCAGACGAGATAAAAACCACTCCTACCCCATTACCTTCTCTACTACATGCTCCATAAAAATACATTCACCACACACCATGCTCATTCTTGGAGACATCCCTATCAATTGGATCAGTGTTCAACAATTCAAACTATGAATGCTCTATTCTAAAACTTCCCAGGTCCACATCACAGAAGTAATTTATCTAATTTTAATCAACATATTCCACAATTTGGTTCACTCTTGGTTCTCTGTACAACTTAACCTCTTCACCGTTTATTGGTAATTTGGCATAGGATAAATCAAATTGCACATTCCCTCCTACTAAAGCAGTCCATTGTCTTGATAGGAGCATCCCAAAGTGAGGGGGTGTCTCTATTATAGTTATATCAATTGTGTATGCTTCCTGTGGATAAGTGACCAATTTTACTTCTACATCCTTCATGATTCCTACCACTGGGACATGCGTACTATCCATAGCATAGAATTTACCACCAGTAATATTTACCCACATGCCAAGTTGTTTCATGACCCCTACTAGCATGATGTTGATAGCAACTCCTGAATCAATCATGCAATTTCGCACCAACTTGTTGTTTATGAGCAATGTGGTAAAAAATGGATCAACCTGTAGAGGATTCATTAGTGTTTCACCAAGACAAACCTTAGGGGCTCTTATATCTCCTTTCCTACCATTACCGATTTTGGTGATTTCTTTGTTCTCCAAGCTTGTGCTTTTATTAGTTCCATTGGATGTTAGTTGAATAACACTATCTCTATATTATTTTATCTTCATCATTTCCAATAGTGGCATAGATATCTTTACCTAAGACAATGCTTGTGTGAAATCAAATTAAGAGGCATTATTTTCTTCGGCTATCCTCCTTCGTTCCAATGGTTCTCCTTTATTTTTTTCTTTCTCTTTTTTTTCATCATGTTTATGTTTGCTTTTGCATAATTGTTTGTCTTCTTCTTTGGGAACATGCCTCTGCTCATTCTTATTGGGCTCCTTATTCTCCACCTTCTTCAATTTTTCCTATGTTGTTTCTTTATCTTTCACAAACAATCCTCTTGGAGTGCCTTCATTTACATTTGTTATTCTACTTCTTAGCCTATATTTTCTCTTTGCTTGCTCTACTACAGCAATGGTTAATTCTTTGGTCTTTTCCTCAGTTGGCCTCCTCAATCTATACCTAACTCAGATGGTTTATAAGGACGTTGTGATTCATCATTGCTTTCATTCTCTTGATCAAAGAAGACTTGTTGTTCTGCCATGTGAATATTGTATCTCTAGTTGTTTACATCATACTCATAGCCTTCATCTCCTGAGGATGAATATTCCTATTCAACTAGATGTAGGGTATGTGAAGTTAGATATATTGTATGATCTTCTTCTTCATTGTTATATGGCATTTCTTCTTCTTGTATTGATTGTGCTACAACACAATGATCAAGGAAATGAGGCAGTTTGCAAATTTGACACCAAGGGTTGTTGTTAACCATGTAGGCTCCTTTTTTCTTTAAGGGATCGGGTGTTTCCTTGTACTTAGGCCTATCAATTATGGGTTTTCCATCTTTCCAATTTGTATTGTATGGCATATCATGTAGTCTTGGTCTCTCATTTATGTATGAATTCTCCTGGTTATTTTGGGGATTATTAGAGTTTTGGGAAATTCTAAGGTTCTCCCTTTTTCCCATCATCCCTGCAGCCTTTCTATTGTTCTCAATGGTTAATGTTGTTTTTTGTGCTTCATTTAAACTCCTAGGGCATCTGTTTCTAAGTTCATACCCCGTTTTTGGATCTGAGGCCTTTAAATAAATACTTAAGGTTGTTGGATCAGTCAGTTTGGATCCTTGTGGTATTTTGTTGTATAGTTTGGAAAACCTCTGATTGAAAACATAAACTGACTCATTTTGATACTTTTGAATACTTATCAACTCATGAAGGGAAAATTCAGCAGCACACTGATTCCCATATTATTCTAAAAATTGATTCTGAAAACTTGCTATAGAATCAATTGAAGCATCAGGTAGACCATTGAACCAATCCCTTGCTTCTTCAGTTAGGGACATCATGAATAATCTCATATTTACATCCTCATACTCCATACCAATATATTGTATAAAAGCATTGAAATTCTTGGTATGTTCTTCAGCTGATATTCCATTATTCCTAGTGAACTTGGGGACTGTATTTCTCCAATTGTTGTCAATTGGGTATGGATATAATTTGTGCCCTATTAAATCAAATTGTCCACATGTGCTCATAGGGTTTTGTGGCTACAAGTTCAGAGGTGGTGGATTGGGGTGGTATTGGTATCCATATTGAGGTTGGTGATAAACATTTTGTTGGATGTGTTGTTGAGAATATACATTTTGATCTGGCACATGCTACTGATATTGTGGGGCATACGGTTGGCCTAGTGGTGGATAGTGCTAGGGAACATTGCTAGCATTTGGGGGTTGAGACTTTTGTAATGGTTTATTATGCTGAGTGTGTTGTCTTGGGTTGGCACCAACATGATGAGGTACCTTTGAAGTCCCTGGAGCACTTGTGTTCTGAGATGTTACATGTGGATTGACATTACCAGCCTGTTTATGTGGAGGGACATATTTTGGTGGTTTTGGTGCTTGGATGCTTAATTGTGCCATTTGTGTTGGTGTAATTAATATTTAATTACACTTTACATAAGTTTACTTAGGAATTATTTAATTCCTAGGTTATAGGTTGTTATCCTTATCTTGCTGAGCTATCTTTTTGCACAAGATAAGATTAGGTCTATGCATCTTTGCTTTTATAAAGCAAATTATCTCTTGTAATTATTGTACTTCAAATATATCAATTTGCACATCTTTATGCAATCTCTCTACTTTTTTATTTTTCTCTTTGTGGAAGGTTATTTTCTGGTTTGCATTTCAGATCTTGGTTTCTAACATGGTATCAGAGCCTCGATTTGTAGCCCCTTCTCAGCTTTTTTGGAGGAATACATTGCAGAGCTCATTCAAGGTCCCTCGAGGGTTTCATTACTTGGGAATCTTTATGGAGCATCTTGGATCTGTTTGGGGTTTTCCATTGGATTCAGAGCGCTTGAAAAAGTCAGAAATGGCTTTTATTTCATTTATTTTGGTCACCATTTTCCAGATCTATGAGGGTTTCAAGCTCAGTGCTTTTTTTGAGAGATTTGGGGGTCGCCTAATTTTTTGGGCACTTTGGGCCAAAACGGACCTCACCGTTGGATTCACAGTGCCCAAAAACCCCTATTTTCATATAAAGTTTGTCCAGTTTCGACACAGTCGTTTGGAGAGGCAAAAAAAATTTACCCGAGGGTCGTACTGCCCCAGGCACGCATTCCGAGGTTCATTTTTTGAAAAAAAATATTAAAAAAATCAAAAATCTGCGCAAGATTTTGCATAGTCAGTTTACAGGCAGCCGCCACCCGCCCGCCACCTGACGGCCTCCCACCGGCCACCTTCCCACCATCGCAACCAGTGTCTCCACCCAGGTGCCGCTCATCTAAATTTAGCCCCTGAGGGCTCCGCTTTTGAAGCCGAGGTCTTATTCGTGACCAGAGCCCACGTGCCAACCCCCGCCAAGCTTCCAACCCCTATGGTGGTCACATTGGTGACCAAGGGCCGCGCCGAAGCCCCCAGGCCGCCAGCCCCCTAGTCCGCCCAGGCGACCAAGGGCCAAACGTTTTTAGCCCCTGAGGGCTTATTGGAGACTACTTGGGCAGTTTTGGAGCAGTTTCACGAAATCAACCATAACTTGGGCATACAGCGTCATTTTTTTGCAAACGAGATATTGCCGGAAAGTTGTTTCTGAGTTCTACGCAATGGTGCAGGTGTTGTTTTTTGGTTTTTCCTTTTTGATATCTTTTCAGCCTCGGAAGTCAGATGTTTTTGTTTTCACTCCGGGAGACATATCTTTTGACTCGCTTATCCGTTTTTTGCCATTCTTGCAGCGTCAGAAAGCTGATTTTGGCCTCTATGTAGATCTAAGGTCCTTTTCAAAATATGTGTAGCTTATTTTGTGCATACATTCAATTTTTGTTTCATGCACTAGGTTTTCATTTTCGCTACTGTTTCTGTAGTTTCTGCATGTTTTTTCCATGCTCTCCTTTTACAATCGTTGGGTATTGTAATAACAAACTGATATAAAGTTCCATTAAGGGGGGGTTCTTGCATCACACTTTCATATTGGTGACAACTCGCATGAGTTTTTTTGGTTTCCTGTTGTTTCTTTTAGCTTCTTTCTTGCTTAGCTAGACACATCTTTGGTTTGTATCGATTCACACTTCACATTGGGAGCTTATGTTTCTTGATCCGCATTGGTTCAGATCCTTCTTAGTTTGAGGGCCATGTTTTTATGGTTAATGTTCCAGAATCTTGATGGTACTCGTCTTATGGGGCAGTTTTAGTTTCAGTTTGGCATTGGCTTCGAGGACACAACTTCCAGATTTTGTCATCATTATGGGTGGCTTCATCCTTTCATCTACTGTTCCTTACAGATTCCAGGGTTGATCCAGTTTGTGAGTTTCCAATGTTCCTTGGCATCGGCTCTATTATTGCATTTGTGATTCCATTATGATTTCTTGCAAACAGAAGTATCTTTCCTTGCTTTCCGGATTTGGGGTTCCAGTGTTGCTTCATCAGAGTTCTTCCAATGATTCCTTGCAGCAGTTCATCTCATTGAGGGGGGTTTCTCCCACTGGGTTTTCTCTCTCCTTGCATTTGTAAATGGGTACCTGATCAGGCCTTTGTTTCCGGGACCCATCTCACATCATTTTCATAATAATTTGCTTCTCCCTAAGTTGCACTTATGGGGGAGTGTTGGTGTAATTAATATTTAATTACACTTTACATAAGTTTACTTAGGCATTATTTAATTCCTAGGTTATAGGTTGTTATCCTTATTTTGCTGAGCTATCTTTTTGCTCAAGATAAGATTAGGTTTATGCATCTTTGCTTTTATAAAGCAAATTATCTCTTGTAATTATTGTACTTCGAATATATCAATTTGCACATCTTTATGCAATCTCTCTGCTTTTTTGTTTTTCTCTTTGTGGAAGGTTATTTTCTTGTTTGCATTTTAGATCTTGGTTTCTAACAATTTGTTGATCTATTTTTTGGCTTTCTTGAATCATCTATTGTCTCCTTCTAAGTTGTTATCTTTTCCATTCTAAATGTAGTTCAATTTCTTGGTTACTCATACTATCAAAATCAACAGCAGTGTGATCGACGAACCCCTCATGGTTCTCTTCTCCTTGTTGTGATATCACTTTGTAATCATATTCACTCTATGTTTGAATTCATTCTACCTCAATACAGGTATTGAACTCATATGTTTTCTTAGGGTCCTCCTTCCAGTGAAAAATAGGATGAATAGTGTTTTCTTGTTCAAAGGGAGTACGAGGATCTCTGTTCAAGTCATCATTATGGAATATTGATTTATGCAATGGATCAAAACTGTTATTCATTGTAAAGGGTTGTTTTGTTGAGTTCTCCCTATCTTCATTAGTTACATCTGTAACTTTGTCCTTTTTCTTATTTGTATCTGTCTTTGAAGGGGGAGACCCATGTTTATCTGTCCACCTAACATTTTTCTTCTTTGTGCTCTCTTGGTGCAAAAATTTCCTACCATTCATCTCATAGGATGCTTTAATACTCTGACTTCTAGGGTTTGTCTTTGTTGGTGTGTATTTGTACTTCCCAGTCATGCACTTTTCTTACAGAGTCACCACTCACTTTTAAGAAAAGTGAGAAAATCTTATAATTTCTTGTTCCTAGTGGAGTCTTGTACAAGGTGTTGACTCTGTGATGAAGGCTTGGATTCAGAATTGACTTCTCTCTAGTAGAGTCGCCAATCTATTAGATCTCAAAAATGCAGGTTACAAATCCTAAGAGGATGCCATTCTCTATGATCAGACTTGCAACGTTCTTGAACCAATGAATTTTTAGAAACCCCAGATCTGATTGCAAACCAGAAAATACCTTCCACAGAAGAGAAAAATGAAAAAGCAGAGATTTGCATAAAAACATGCAATTTGATATATTTGAAAAGATTGATTAATTACAAAAGATAATTTGCTTTATAAAAGAAAAGATGCCTAAACCTAATCTTATCTTGAGCAACAAGATAGCTCGATAAGATAAAGATGAGATCCTATAACTTAGGAATTAAATAAACCTAAGTAAACTTATGCAAAGTGTAATTAATAATTAATTACACCAACACCCCCCCATAAGTGCAACTTAGGGAGAAGCAAATTATTATGCAAATGATGTGAGATGGGTCCCAGAAACAAAGGCTTGATCAGGTACCCATTTACAAATGCAAGGAGAGAGAAAACCCAGTGGGAGAAACCCCCCTCAATGAGATGAACTGCTGCAAGGAATCACTGGAAGAACTCTGATGAAGCAACACTGGAACCCCAAATCCGGAAAGCAAGGAAAGATACTTTTGTTTGTAATGTAGAGTCAGTAGTCTTTTCTCTAGAAGTCTTGTCTCAGCATCTTTCATGATCTATACCTTAATATTAGAAGCATATTCCTTAACATAATGAATTGCACACTTTAGATTCTCAATCAGAGCTAAGGAATCATCTATAGTAACACCAAGGGTTGTTTCCTACAAAGCTCTAATGGCTTCATTAATCAGCTCATTCCCTTTCTGATAAGCTTTAGTAGTCTCCTAAGTAACTGAGTCAAAAAAGGTGTGACAAATCTTTATTTTCTCACTTGATGCAATCTTAGATAAATCTACATAGCTCGGATGTGATGGCAACTTGACTAGTTGAGGTGGCAGCACTAGTTTCCTTGTTAGTAACCCTTTGATAGTGCTTATGGATGATTCTCTAGTTGTCTTTGGTGGCCCAACAGCTTTGGGATTCTCATCTTCATTTCTTCCAGGTTGGGTGGCTTCCTTTATTTCTTCTTCCTTCTTTTCTTCTTCTTTCTCCTCTTCCTTTTCTTCTTTTTCTTTTTCTAAGCATTTTTCAAAGGATTTATCCTTTTTTTCTTTCTCCTTCTTGTCCTCATCATCCTTGTCACCAATTTCCTTTTTTTCCTTCCTCCCTTCACCTTCATCTTTACTCTTCTTGCCATTGTTTCCAATGGATTCATGATGTTCTTCAGGTACATTACAGGTATCATCCTTGTGTTGTTCTTTAGACTGTTTGCTTGTAGTCTCCTTTGTATCATTTGGAGGGGTAGGAGTCTTTGAAACCTCATGTATCTCACCAACACTTTCCAAGATTGGATGATCTACTGTTTATGTACCAGTAACATGCTCCTGTGCCTAAGCTGTATGGGATGAAGAACTAGTTCTTGTCCCATAATTTCTTGCTAAACTTTTGATTATGTCTTGAGTTTCCTTTCTTACTTTTTCCATGCTATCTATCTCCTTTTCATAATCATGTTAACTCTTTGTTTAACTCTAAACATAGTAGAACATTCTCTTAACAAATTAGCAGCCTCTTCTTGAGATAAAGAGGATCCATAAGACACTGAGGCCTCATTTTCCATCTTGACTTCATCATTTATAGCCTCTTTCCTTCTTTGTACTAACACTTTCTAGACATTATTAGTTACTTTATTCCAAAGTGTCTCAATACTCACATTGCAAATAACAATATACTAAATGCATTAATAACAATTTCTTTTTATTCATCATTTACTTCATCATATAGTTGGGCATTCAGCATAAGATCTTTAGCATCTAACATATTATTTACCAAAGCACCTAGATTTGAAGGTGGTTGATCACTTACTAGAGGAGGGGCAGGCATGTCCTCCTTAGGACTAGATGTTCCTTCTTCATTGTTCTTTTCATGAATTCTAAAAGAGTCTTCTTCCTCTGTCTCTTCATTTGTGGAGATATTAACTCTGGTTTTTGCTTCTTCATTACTAGGAGAGGTGCTCCTTATTCTATTCCTTTTCAATTGTTTCTCTTCTTGCAAACCAAGATCAATTTCTTCCAGAATAGCATCACTCAAGTTTCTCTTCCTGTTTTCCTTTTTCCTCACTCTTCTTTTTCCAGGTGCAGTAGATGGTGTTGTAGGGGGTATGCTCTTCCTTTTCGAAGCACGAGTACTAGGTCCAATGGAGGCAAGTACATCAACTGATGCCAGAGTACTATGTTCTTTCTTCTTTACTTTCTCAACTACAGTAGTACTGGGAGTAGGTGTAGTAGAAGTGGATATCCTTTCAGAATCTCTAGGTCTAGAGGGTAGTTCATCTGACTTGGACCTCCTCTCATCAAGGGCTTCCTTCAATTCATCAATGTCATCCTTGGTAAATGGCCCTTTGAAGAATGCCTCAACATTATTCCTTATTTTTTCTCTATGGGATGCATAATTCTCTAAATGCACTTCTTTAGCTTTTTCCTCATATGTTCCATGTTGGGGTAGAGAGGGGTCTCTTGGACTACTTAGCAATATTTCAATAAATCTCTCAGTAAGTTTTTCATCTACCTCATATCCCAATGGTTCTATCTAGAGAGTTTTGGGTTCAATTGCTTCCATGATACATTCATCAGTACTTACAAGAAAGGTTATATCCTTTGCATAATTTTTCACTAGGCTTCTAGGAACCCTTTCTCTTTCATGCATATCATTCTACAAAACTGCAAAGAATTTAGTTAATGCATTATTATATGCCCTAAAGTCTCCAAGACTATGTAGGTGTTCAAAAATTTGATGAGAAATTGGCCTACTGCAATCTCATATGATGTTTTTCTTTCTTGGTAACTCCCTCATAAAGTAAAATAGTAGACAAACTACCAATTTCTTGAACTTAAAGGAGTGTTTCTTTGTTTTGATCAAGATTAGATTCTTTATAAGTTGCTAGGAGCAACTCACACATATCATAGTCTCTTCCTTTTACTACCATTTCGTATGTAGTATGAATTGTTGTGGTAGACACATAATTTCCTCGATTGGTGAAATATATCTTCTATCCAATCATGATAGCAACATACTTCACAGCTGAGTTTACTATAGGATTAGTAGTTGAAGCTCTCCCATCAAATTTGGCTCCAATTAGCTTCATAACTGCATCATTTTTCATAGCTTTCAACACTGGCAAGGGTCCAATGGCACAAAGACTAGTTACAGCTTGTTTCACCTCATTATTGATTGACCCGGCTAAATTTGTCAACATAAATTTATCATGCACCCTGCTTAGTGCCATCCTAACAAATTTAAAGTCCATATCATTTGAAAAGTTAGGGAACCAATTCGAGACATCCAACTTCTTTTGTACTAGGTTTTCATATTCCAGTTTTATAGAAAAATCATCTCCTGTCAATTCTTCCATCCATAAATCCCTCAGTTCTTGATGGTTGAATTCTTCTGGCTTACTATGAATGTATGTTCTAGTGTCTTCAATAGGTAAAATATTAACAGGAATGTGAGAGAACACACCCAAGGGATCCATTTCAAATACCTTCAAAGAATACCTTCAAATTTTGGGTTGGGGTCTCTCAGAAACTTCCACAACAATAGGAGTATCCATTTCTTTTGCTCAAACTACTTAGAGAGATGCTTCAATTTAAAATTCACAAAGCTCAAATAATAGTAAATACCTTCTTCAAGCTCTGTTGAAAAATAGGGTTTGATGCCAACTTCTCTGAATTTCCCTAATTGTTCCTTAGTTTCTTACTTTATGTCTTACAAATTTTTCCCTAATTTTGCATTAAATGCACTCCAACTTCAAAAAGTTGATAAACACTTTGTAGAGTACACTGTAAACTCTAAGATGCTCTGTAATTCATCAGATTTGCATGTTTTCTGCCAAAAACTTCTTTAACATCTTCAAAATGACATTTTACACCATATATCCTTGTGTCACTTCTCAACACTTCTTATTCTGGGGGTTTTGTTAGATTTATCAATCACTGCTCCCCCTAAAACCATTTTTGGGTTTAGTTCTTAGAAAATTTATATGCACCGAATGTAGATGCAAATGCATTTGATTAATTCTTATCCTCAAGATCTTTTTTCTTCCAGATCTTCTCCATTTCCTTTTTAACTTCAACATGATCAATCTTATTCACAGTTTTGTTCTTTTGAACTGATTTACCTTTCTTCTCAATTTTGTTTCTACAAAAAATTTAAATGTTTCTTGGTTTATTATAGGTATAACACACAACATGTTTTTGACCAAACTAATTTAGATTTATCCTTGATCTACACTGAATTGCTTTATGTCCAAAAGCATAGCAGATATAGCAATATCCTTGAAAAGATTGAGTCATTCTACCAATATTGAATATGTTCATCATTTCCTGACTTCTACACTCTGTAGCTCTATGCCCAAACTTATTGCAAGCAAAGAATTGTCCAGTAAAGAATCCAACATTCTGATTGATTCTATTTTGGTTCATTCTATTTCTACATTTAGTTTCCCTATGATCAAATTTATTGCATGAAAAATAAATGCCATTGAAAGATGGGTACCTTTGAGCATTAGGTTGTCGAATACAAATTCTTTCGGTATTGCTTCTATGATTCTTGATCTACATGTCTTGAGTCTTCCTTTGATTTTTCATTTTGTTGGGAACCTAATTTTCCTTTGAACTTTGTCCTCCTTCAAGTCCTAGACTTCGTTTATCCTTAGCCGGTTTGTGAAAAGAAATCAATTCATCAAGCTTTGTGGTGCTTACTTTGAATTTATCCTCATGAGATTTTTCCTTCACTAAGTTGGATCTTTTGTTACCACTTCTTGTCCAAGCTTTATGCACTCATCAATTTTGCTATGGATTTCAACTTTCTAACAATTTTCAATTTTTTTCTTTTCTTCCACTTGCAGTTTTAGTCTGGTGATGTCTTCATTTTCCTTCTTCAATTGATCACTGACTTCTCTATTCCTTTATTTTAATTTCTTGATTTATTCTTTTCATTTTCTAATGCATTTGTTTTCTTCTTTTATATTTTCCTTCAAGGATTCTTTCTCATCTTCACTTTTTTCCAGATCTTTAAGAGCAACATGAAGTTCCTCAGTTGCAAAGATCTCTTTTAGAGGAACAAAATACTTTTTATCAGCCATGTGTTCAAGCTTCAAGATCTTCCTCAAGTTGTTAAGCTTCTTAAAAGGAACCAAGCTCTAATACCAATTGTTGAACACACAGAATACTGAGAGGGGGGTGAATCAGTATTCTACTATACCAATTGTTTGCTAACCATCCAATTATTACAATGTATCTTGTTGCAACAGTAAGAACATGGAAATGAACATAACAACACACCACATGGACAACAATATTTTTACATGGAAACCCAAAGTGGAAAAAACCACAATGAGAATCAACTCACAATTTATTATAACTGGTTACAAGATATTGCATGGCTCACTGCCAAGACACACTATTCTTGAAAGGCTCATAGTCAGAGTACAAAGATATGGCTTACCACTAGAATACATAAATATATGGTTCACTACTAGAGATGTGAACTGAAAATAATGCACCTTCTAAGTGTTGAGTACAGTTCCAATTAAGCTCTAAAGATGGAAATTTTTGTACCAGATTGTAGGTGTACAACAACTATCATCAACTACCATATCACTTCATCACATATCTCGCACCATCACTTATTTTCCTCTCTCTATATCTATCTCTCAAAAACATACATACATCTATGTACATTTCAAACTATATATATACTCAATACAAAGATATTTCATATACACATAGTTCATACATCAATTAGGTCAGCCTAATTGGATGTAAGCATACATAATTCAAAATATCTTGTCATCCACAAAAAAAATTCTTTAGCACTCAAAACTAAAAATGCAAGACACAATTTAGGTCCGCCCGGACCTAAAAGATAATTCTTCATGAAACGTGCACCTTAAGTCGGCCAAAAGAGAAACACAAAAAAATTGTAATCCGAACTTCTGACATTTAAATCTTTCAACCTGTTTAACTAAAATCGTTGATTCCTCAAACACAACTACATCTAAGAATCTTGGAAAACATATCAAAATTGTATGAGCCGACATACACTTCAGAGAGATTTCAGACCAGATTACCAGATTGGTGTAGCACAAACATAGTTTACCAAATGAGTAGATATTCAGACATAAAATAATGTTGGCATCAATGAAAAAAAATACAAAAAATTGGAGGTCTCCTTCATTCTTCCAACAATAATCTATTGAATAATGCAATGATATGAGCATTAAAAAACCAACATGACAATCATCTTTTGAACAATGATATAAATCCTAGGAAAGTGAATTATGTAAGAGATAACAACGAATTGGACAAGAAGGGAGAGATTTTCATGTACTATGGAGAGTCACAAAAAGGTAAATAGAATCTTGTGAAAGGGATAGTTATCACTTGTATTTGCTAAGGTTTTCTAGATTAACAAAAATGACAAGCAACCAAACAAAGTCACAAAAGATTGTGTGAATTTGAATATCTACAATATCAAGCATTATACTTGCAGGAAAATGGGGCCTCAAGATAGAAAAGGTATACCAGGTGACTGCTATTCCCTTCTTGAAAACATCTTGGTGAAATTTCTATATGATAATTAGGTAGGACAACCTAAATGCAATGACAATTAAGAGAGTAATCATGGCAGTATATCAATGTCTTAGAAGCTAGAAACTC
The DNA here is from genome assembly GCA_007258455.2 of Sequoia sempervirens. Classification (NCBI taxonomy): domain Eukaryota; kingdom Viridiplantae; phylum Streptophyta; class Pinopsida; order Cupressales; family Cupressaceae; genus Sequoia; species Sequoia sempervirens. The sequence goes on from VDFB02000020.1 coordinate 31,331,463, forward strand.
TGTGAATGGCATGTCCTTATGAAATTATTGTCATGAGAAACATTAGGAATTCCATAAGGTATATTGATTACAAGGAAGAGTTCTCAGTCTATTAAAGGCATGGATAACAGTATGTGATAGTTCAAGGATAGCCTTACATGATAGTTTCATTGATTGTGGATGGCAATGACTTATGAAGTTTTGATAGAAGATAGGATAAAAAGGCTAAAAATATATGACATCTGTGTCAGATTTCAAACCTTGGATTTCTCCTATAAGATATTTTTGACCATTCCAAATATTTAACACATTTCCTATGAACATGGTAAAGGGGTTTTGACAGTTTGGAGAGGTGGAAGTTAGTAATGATCAATTGGGGGCATCTAGGAGGAAGTTGAGCATAGATGGATAGAATATTGGAGGAATTTAGGAGATTTTGAGGATATATAGGGAGTAGTTGATCAAGTTACCTTTTCAAAATTCCACTTAGAATCTTTTCCAATAGTTAAACAAGGGGGAGACCTTTTTCAGTGCCAAAGATGAAGTCAAACTAGTTAGCATAAAACAAGAAAGAGTTATTTCTTATTTTTAATGTTTCCTATATTATCTGCCATGTTGGGATAGAGAAATGGTATACCTAGGGACAGTTAGGAGGTAGTTCTTTCACTTTTGAAAAATCATTGTAAGCTTGCAAAAGCTTCTTTCTATCCTTTTTGTACATTGTAACTCTGATTTTCAATCTTGAGACTGAAAAATAAAGCATGTAATTTCATATTTCAAGCAATGTCAAAGAATTTCAGACTAATACTACTATGTAAGCACCTTTTTATCAATAAAACAAAATTTTTCCTTCTCAATATATTATTTTGTTATGTGTAAACAAGTGATTGATATATTATCTTGTGATTTATTTGCAAATCCTTTATTATGTGTCTCATATCTCAGCACCTACAAGTAGAAGAAACTTATATTTATGTAGGTTATTGCTTGTGTCACTATTTAAATAGATGTTAATTGTGAAGAAAATCTTACTTTATTCCTTCCAAAACTACAAAAAACATAGACCTTTCGATAAAAAAAACTCATACATAGATATGCCAAATGCTAATGTTGTGCACAAACAACTAAATTATTGATTAGTTGTGTGTCAAAACAACAGTATAAAGTCTAAGAAAATAATTTTGGTGCATCACCCACATAGTTAGATTCAATTCATATCATCCTTCTATCATCTTTTTTTAGTAGCAGTAATAGCTTAAATTAGGATAGGCGAGTACCAAGGGAACCAACCCTCTCTAGAGGTTCTTTTCATCATAGGTGACCTAGAAACCTAGAAAGATCACATGTTTCATCAGTAAACTAAGTTTTACAACTTTGAAATGGTGCGTACTTAGGTGATAATAGTAGTCTCTAAGTATGTAAGTCCCCTTGTAAAAATAGTATCCACAATGAACTATTGAGTTACCCTATAAGTCAAGACCTAGCATCCAAACCTTAAGATCATTAAATTATATTTCACAATTATATTTTATTTCAAGAGGGTGAAATTCATTGTGAATTTAATCTAAGTTGATAGTGACAACTTACACATCATCAAGGTGTGAAAAGAATCAAGAAAGAGTGTTGGGATGGATACAATTAGTGAATATCCTAGTACTAGGATAGGAGGTTGGTCAATCAACCTTGTTCTCACCAATACTGAATAGCCAAAGTGGTCTATAAAAAATAAAACTTATAAGAAAAATCTAACCAAAAAGATGGAGAAATTGAAATAATATGAGGCATAAAAAAATATGAATGATTTGGAACCTTGGATGAAATATAATAAATTATTACTGGAAGGGGAGAGGATTAAATAATTGGTTCTCACAATGGATGACCCAATAACCAATTTATAATGAAAATTATAATTAGTGTCATCCAAGGGTTATAATAAATAATAGTTTTGAGGAGTTGGTAACCTTAATATTTAAAAGGATCACATTATATTTCAACATGGACCTATAGAATACCAAAGTGACTAGGTTTGATGGAATGTAAAGAAGATAAGTAATAAAAAAAGGAGATAGCTCAAGTGCTAATAAAAATTATTTATTAACTAACAAAGAGTTACTAAAATACGTATCCCCTCAATTGAATTGAATGAAGTCTAGAAATATATCAAAGGGAAATGCAAGTAGTGAATCCTTGTGAAGTTTAGAAGAATCAAAAGAAATAAATAATTGTCTAAGAGAATTAGGAAAGATACTTGGAAGTGAGTTATTTGACATTAAATTGCTTAGAGATAAAGGTAGAGATAAGAGGTGGTAAAGTAGCAAAGAGGTGAATCAAAATAGATGAATTATAAGGTGAAATAAAAGAGTTAAGATAGGAAGAGGAAACATTAAGAGAAAAAAAGGCCCAAGAATAAACAATATATTAGAATGAAGAAAAATCCAAAAATAAAAACCTAAATCTAAAACACCTTCCCCTCTTATGACTATGGCTACAAATAGGATGAAGCTTTAAATGCATTTAAGGACACTAAATAATCTAGTGAACATCTATTTATTTTGGAGTCTAACTAGAGAAGGTTGCAGATAAACATTGATCAAACCAAGTAAACTAATTTCATATGGACAGTCAAGGATAATTCATTGAAGTGGTACATCAAAGAATGTCCCAATAATGACAAAACATGGGATGGATTTAAATCCTTATTTTAATAAAAATGTATTCTAATGATGGCCCATCAAAAAATGTGACTAATATATGAGAAATGATGCAAGGAATAATGTGTTGTTAAAATAATATGATCAATGGTTTAATAGTGTAGTTCATAAGTTGGAGAAACCCTTAATTGAGAAACATAAAATTTAATAGTTTATCTAAGGACTAACCCCCTATAGTAGGGTGATATTGGATGGGAAGTAATTTATATGTTATAAGGAGGTGGTAAATATGATCACTAGAATAAAATCATATTCATGGATACATGAGGGACAAGCCTTAAAGAAAAATAAATTATTAAATTAAGGTTAGACCTAGAGCAGTTGAAGCTTGAGTAGGAAATATTGGCAAAAGGAAAGAAGAAAAATGTGTTATTTCAAATAAAATTTGGTATAATCCCTATTGAAATGAGGTAAACCTAAGTAATGAGTGTCTAATTATAGAAATATCCAAGAGAGCTACCACATTAAAAGTGAAGTTTGTAGAGAAGCCTAAAAGGATAAAATCAATATGTTATAGTTTGTTCCAAGAAGGAATCAACACATCATAAATGATGATCCCCATTTAATCTATAATAAATCCTAAAATTAAATAATTTCATGAAAAAATTTGTTAGAGAACAATTATTTTTGAAAATATCCTTCAAAAAATAAATCATCCCTATTAAGTACCACAATGGGGCTTAAATTTGAAATAAGCCAACAATATACACCATACAATACCTCAAATTCAGGATGCAAGGCTCTCTACTAGTTATCACAAAAACCATGCACAAGGAGGTGGTACGGAGGCTAATATAATATAATAAAGGTTTTCAAGGAAGAGGAAGGAACCAAATACTAACATGCTACAATTGTATCAAATAGGGACTTTATGAAAATGAATATATGAATGAAAGGAGAAGTCCACATGCAATTTTTGGTAATGATAGTGTTGTAGAGGAATAATGGGTAACGTTAGAAATCATAATCAAATCAATTAGAGTTAAAAAACACTAAAGACCCATGAAAGAAAGATCAATTACACCCATACTCAATGAAATTAGAATGCGATGATTGAAAGATAAAAAATCCACATTAACAAATCAATTCAAAAGATCTAAACAATGTGAACCTATAATCCCATTTTGGAATTATGCCAATTTAAGATGTGGATTTCTCATATTGTGCATAACACATGTTGCAAATGCTTTGATGATGATCTTGACTCACAATTATGATGCTCAAATTCTCAAAAGATGCTCTCAAAAAGTCATGAATTCTTTATGATAATTGTGAATGATTTTTATGAAGAAGATGGCTCATTTTATAGAAATACAGATATTTGATCAATGGTGGAGAACAAAGATGAAGATCAATGGTTTAGATTAGATGAAGAAGATCAAGGGTGGAGAATTAATGAGAGCTTTAGTTAACTCAAAATATCCCCTTATTTCAAGGAAATTAGTTTGAGATATTTTGGAGGGAAGATATTTTGAAAATGGAATATGCTTTATGCAAGTTAGAAGAAAATTAGTAACTAAATAATTAAGAAATTATTTAATTGTGAGATGAGAGGGAATTCAGACTTAATTAAATAATTCAAGATTATTTAATCAAAGTGGAGAGATAGAAATTGAATTTAATTAAATAATTAAAGATTATTTAATTAATGTGTAAAGAGGGAAAATTGATGAATTTTGATGAATTAATCAAATAATATCAATTATTCAATTAATAGAAGAAGTTAGGGAATTTAATCAAATAATCAGGAATTATTTAATTAAAATTGAGGAATTAGGAGATAATGAGGAAAATGATGTTAATTAGGAAAATATGAATGTGTGACATGCTTATAAAATTATAGGTGTCTACATTTTTCCCCTCTTTGAGACAATGTACCTATTGTGTTGTTTCAAAGACATGTTGATTGGAAAAAATTAAAAAAAATTGATGCCCCACTATGCCTCAATAGATGAAGGATGGATGGTAGGCTTATTAGACACACAGGACAATTGAGAGGGGGGTAAATCAGTTGTACATTAAACCCTTAAACCCTCTTTAACCATCAAACCCTTATTATCATCAATAGAATGTAAACAAATGAAACATAAACACATTCAACGCCATACACAAGAGAACACTAGATTTGCAGGGAAAACCCTAATAAAGGAAAAAAAACATGGTGAGGATTAGCTCACATATATATGAATAACAACACCAAATATAATAGTCTCACTACCAGAAGGGCTCACTGCTCAAAAGAGAAGAATGGATCATTTCCAAGGTCTCACTACCCAAAGGACTCATTGTCTGGAAGAAACAAGAATGGAAAAAGAGTGTTACAAAGAGATTCACTATCTCAGAGCAACAAGAAAAATCTATCACTGCAACTCTACACCATCTGCAACCTTTGGCTCATTGCCTCTGACAACTTTAGGCACTTTAAAAATGTAGACACCTTCTACTCACTACATCCAATAGCCATCAAAACAAAAGTCTCTTCAAAATTTATTCCTTCCACTTGTGAGTAGCCCTTACACACAAGTCTAGCCTTATTTCTAACAACCTTTCCATCCTCATTCAATTTGTTACTGAAAACCCATTTAGTTCCTATCACATTCTTGTTTGTTGGTCTTGGGAACAATTCCCAAGTTTGATTCTTCTCAATTTATCTCAACTCTTCTTCCATAGCTTTGATCCAGTTCTCATCCTTGCATGCTTCAATTACTATTTTAGGTTATACTTCTAAAATTAAACAAAAGTTTACCCGATCCTTTGTCATAGTAGCTTTTCTCCTTGTCAACACACCTTTTCTCTTATCTCCAATGATTTGATCTTCATAATTATTCTTTTGCACATACTTAGGAGTCTTAGGGATCTTTTCTAGAGATTCTTGCACTTCCATTGTTATCTCTTTTTCTTTATCTTATTCTTTTTTCTTATTCACGACAAGGGGGTTCATCATATTCATATCCTTCTATCAACGTAGAACTTTGATGTTGTTCTTCATCTACTTTGACACTTGTAATTTCAACAATATTCTTCAACCTTTTGTTATAGCATTTGTAAGCCTTGCTTTTTTTAGAGTATCCAAGGAAGATTCCTTCATCAGATCTTGCATCAAACTTTCCCAAGTTTTTTTCATCTCTTTTGATATGCTTCCAAACACTCTGAAATACTTCATAGTAGGATTTTTTCCATACCATAACTCATAAGGAGCCTTTGAACTCTTGTCCTCTATTAAGTATGTATATTGTAGTATGAATTGCTTCTCTCTAATAAAAATTTGGTATATTTTCTTCCTTCATCATCGTTCTTGCTACTTCTTGAATTGTATCGTTCTTCCTCTCCACAACTCGATTCTACTGAGGAGTCCTAGGAATTGATAACTATCTCTTTATTCCATGATCTTCACAAAAACTGTTAAATTCATTAGAGGTGAACTCACCACCTCTTTCAGACCTCAAGCACTTGATTTTCAAATCCATTTCATTCTCAACCATAGATTTAAAGGCTTTAAACTTATCTATAGCTTCTAATTTTTGTTTGAGAAATGTCACCCAACTCATTCTATAATAATCATTTATTAATAACATGAAATACTTATCACCTTGTGGTGTAGGAGCACCATGACAACCTCATGCTTCTATCGTGAAATTCTTGAAGGTTGATTCAATTTTGGTGCTTCAAAATTGTAACAATGTCATATTGATCATTTTTCATGTGTCTAGGTAACTAGTTGTTCAATATTATAGTTTTGTGTCCATTTTTCAAAAATGTAAAAGTTGTCATACAAAATGTAAAATTGCAAAAGGTGTAAAAATAAGGGAAGGTGAAGAATCACCTTGTTCCAATTCATTGGAAAGTAGTTGTAATTGGATGATTCATGTTTAAAATTCCTTTAAAAGGCCTCATGTACGTTTGGGAAGGCATGGGTGATTGAATGTATGATTTTGATCAATAAAAAAAGAACTGTTTCTTGAATTTTCTACAACAAAAAAAATTGTTCTTTGGTGTTGTTCGAACCTATACGGGTAGACAAGCATGTATAAAGGTTTGTAAGTGACAGTATGATCAATCACCTTCTTGATACATTTTGTTTCATGCAATTTGATGAGGTTTAGAGAAAGATATTGCAATTTCTCCTAAAATAGTTAAAACCCTAATTTAGGGTAAACAGTGACATAATTTTGTGTTTTCTCTCAATTTATCCATTAAAAAATTATATTTCTTGGTGGAAAGAACCATCATAGCACCTAGTTTCATATTCTTAAGGTTTCAGGCAAAGAGATTGAGATTCATGCATAAGAGGTTGGTGTTTAGGGTTGTAATAGTCTGAAAACAGAGTTTTTGTGTATAGTCAAGAGGCTAGGACTTAGGGTTTGAGGAAAACACGCTTGAGATGAATTTTTGGTGGAATAATAAGCATAAGAAGACCCAATTTGATGTGTTCCAAGTTTTTGTTAAGAGAAATTGAGTGTGGAGATAAGAAAGCCAATAAGCCATGTTTGTATCATGCCTAATTATGCCTAATTAGCACGTTGTCAGTCCTATTTTGAGACATTCTTTCAAAGTAACCAATATTGATTTTTAGATATGATTTAAAACCCCTTAAGGGGTACTCAAAAATCCAATCATAGTCAAAAGTTATGGCCTGCATCAAAAAATTTGTATGACAATTCCCTTGTGAAGACCTACTAGCATTGAAGATAGGTTTGTGTGAATAAGTGTTTAGTTGATATCAAAGGGTCTTGATATTGATTAGGTTGGGGTAGGATAGATCCCTAAAAGGTCTGAAGATGATGATTAAGCCTATTTGGGTCAAAAAAGGTGGAAACTCATATTTGTGCCTTTGTAAAGGTCATTGTTTTGAGTAGATTTCTTGTGAACTTGAAGAGTCTGTGGGAATTGAAACCCATTGTCATCAAATATGTCTCCAATAAGTTGAGTTAAGAATCCTTTGCATTGCATCACCTTGAGAGATTCTTATTTTGGTAGGTCCACATAGGTTTGTATGCACCAATTCCAAAAGTCCTACGATAGAATATTCTTTAGTTCAAAACCTCTTCTTTGTTTTCTTTCCAAACTAACACTCTTTGCAGATTGCATTGATAGGTTTTGCAATCCTTGGTAGATCTCTCATAGCATCAGTAGAACTGATCTTCACTAGGCTATCAAAGTTAGTGTGACCCATTCTTCTATGCCATAGCCAAATTTCATTGATTTGTGACATAAAGCACTTAACATCAATACCTTTGAGCTGATAAAAATTTCCTTATGTCCTTGTTCCTGCAACAACCAAAGTTTTGGAGATTCCTTTTTTAATTTTACAACCATCAATTTGAAACACAAAATTGTATCCTCTGCTACACATTTTTCCTACGCTGAGAAGTTTATGCCAGAGACCCTTGACATAAAGAACTGTGAAGGGGGGAAATACGGTCCACCAAAATGAATCAAAGTGATGGATCAAAAAAAATTCTAAGACCCTAAATACCTTAAATTATGCAAGATAAGATGCCAATAACAACCAAAAATGCAACCTAACTGTTATAGCAACTATGGGGGATGTTATTAGAGTATAAAAAGCTATGTACCTGGCCAAAAAATTGTTGTTTTTGAGCTATGGAAGACTCATTTTCCTTCAATAGTGAATGGGTCCTTTTAGGGTTTCAAAAAACTAATTTCAAGATCTTGTTCCTTGATTTTTGCACTCTTAAATTCCCTGTTATCAAGTTCTAGAAGTCTATATGTAATTCTTTAGAGTTGTTTCTATGATCTTGCACTTTGAATGACAACTTTTGCAGCTTTGTAACTTTGATAATTTTGCTCCAAATCTTGCTCAACTTGATCTTCAACCTATAAATCTATGATCACACACTCAAGGGTAGAAAAAATTGTTGATTTGTTACTGAATGGGGGTTTTCCTCAGTCAAAACCATTGTAGGTAATCAAACCAATTGATGAAATAAGGAAATTGAAGCATGAATATGAAGTAATGTAAATGCTATCACCTTGGATTATGTCTTGTGAAGAAAATCTGCAAACTATCATGTAGTGGCCATGAAGAATGTAGATCTAGGATCCTTGGAGATGATGTGAACAATAGTTGCAAATAGATCTCCAATGCTACATCCACCTCTTTAGCTCAACAACATGAATGCATGCATCAAACCCTTGAAATGATGATATGATCTTGAATTGATGCAATAAACACATGAAATATTCCTTGAAATACCTTATGAATGCTCTTGAAATGCTTTATAATGCTCTTTCTCTTAATCTCATGAAGCCACACAAGTTTGCTAGGATATCTCATAAAATTGCTAGGTCTTGTTAGGAGAAAAAATGTGAATTAACCCCTTATTTATACTAAATTAGAAGATTAACCCCAAAATTCAAAGAATTAAGGCCAACACCAGATCTGGGAAGAAAAATAATTAAATTCCCACCAGAATGAAATTCAAAATGGGGGGCCTCATTAAGGGAGGACCCATTTGCCATCTTGGGTGAATGGGTCTTGGCTAAGTTTTCTAGGACCAAGCCTCAGGGGATTGAAAGAGGGCTAAAAACCCATTTTGGATCAACTGAGAAAGGGGGGTCCTATTAAGGTTCGACCCATTCAACGTCAAGGGCACATGGGTCTTAGCTCAACTTACTAGGACCAATTTTTCCCAATGAAATAATTTGTTAATTAAATTATGATTATCGAGATAGATCTTCGGGAGGTGTCAAAATTAAGGCCTAAATTTGAATTAAAAGGGGGGTTAATAACTTCAATTAAACACAATTAATTAAGACCACCTATATAAGTGTGAAAGTGCCTTAAAAAAATTTACAACACTTAAACAAGGTACACATTATGTACATTTTATTTAGAAAGGGGCCCATTAGACTTAATTAAGCAAATACATCCTAGAAAAGTGTGAAAGTGTGTTACAACACTTTACAACACCCTTGCAAAGAATCAATTAAGGCATGTTTTAGTCAAATAAAGGTCTTAGAATAGTGTGAATGTGTACAACACATTAAAACACCACTCCAAGACACCACTAATTCAGTTTTAATGTCAATTATCCGAAGCCAAGTAAGGGAAAAGACTACTTTTTTGTTACTAGATTTTTCCCCCACTTTAGTGAGAGGATGACCCCATGTCAAACTCACACTAAATTAGACATCCAAGACACTTAATTATGCAGCAATAACAAAGATACATGATCATACCTTGTAAAAGGCCAAGAAAAATAAACAAAAACAAAGGATCAAGCACAACCGTTTCAACACGATGTGAGACGGGGTTGTTTGTCCATAACATATGTTGCTCACTTTGGGGCAGTGGAACCTCAATCTTTCCACTAGGTGTGTTGTCCCAAAATATGTATATGCTCACTCTGGGGTAGTGGAACCTCAGTTTGTCAACCAGGTGATTTATCCCAACGAGGTGGAAAATGAGAGAATCATATTAGCCTTGCATACCATACAGAATTTATCCTCCTGAAAACTTCGATAAGGCACCACAATGTAAATTATTTTTTAAATTCCTTTGAATATCATCTAAAAATTTTGCTTAAAGGGGACTTTTCTTTTTTCGTGTAATGGTCTTCCTCTTAGGGAGCATTGTTCCTAATGTCTCCAAGAGAGGACAAGTCAAAAGTGTCAGATAGTCGCCCATGGGATGCCTTGTTTACATCATGCCATGACAGTAGATCGTACACTCTTGGACAACATCAAACCCAATGACACCACCAAGAAGAGGAAACATCACAAGAAAAAAGGAAAATCACGCCATGAAATTTTCCAAAATATGTCATTGATGTATGCCCCCACTTTAAAGTGGTTGCTACACCATCAATGTGAGCAATTACTTTAAAGTAGCCAATGTTTTGGTCCTAAGACATGATATATTTCCTCGAAAAACCCTATGCCAAGTCATATGTTTCCAAAGAAAGTTGTGTCATGCAATAGGAAGTAAGAGTTGCCCCCACAAATACATAAGGGATCTATGGATTTGGGGTCAGTATTTATGTGCTACAATGTTTTCATAGAGCATGTAACTATCATCATTCCCCAAATACTCATCAAATTGGAAGAATGACACAGAGAGAGTGAAAACAAAGAAAATCCTTTTGGGTCAACATGGAAGAAACATGAATCTATTGACACCTTGCATCATCCCCAAAGGGAAAACACAAGACAAATGAAAAAGATAAAAGAAAAAGCTTTTGGGTCAACATGGAAGAGGCATATATGTCTTGACACCTTGCGTCATCCCCAAAAGGAAAAAACAAGACAAATGAAAGATGATTACGACATAGAGAATAATGAAGGTATATATAGAAGAATGAAAAAAAAGAGAGAGACATCAAATGAAATGTCACGGGGGGATCACATTACACACATGCAATCACATAAAGAAAATTGAAAAATAAAAAGACTAGTAAGGCACAGGCGAGTCAACCTAAAGTAGGTCATCCACCTCCCAATCTCAGTTGGTATAAACAGAAGGTGGGCAACTAGCTAAAGGGACAAGAGCAAGTGTTGAACTAGGGCACACACCAAGTTCAACACTCTTTTTAGGAGATTTGTTATTTAATCTCATGGAAGAAGAAAACAATGTATTCAACTCATCATGCACTTGTTCATCAATCTTTGCAATGTCAATATCATCATCTAAGTTAATCACAGCAGGAGATCAAATAATAATGTCCATGCAATGTTCTTGTTTATGTTGCAGTGGGGGTTGAGAGTCATCATGGATTGCTCTGGGTAGGTTCAGATTTTGATTTTCTATGTTATTGTTGTTTTCTTGAGTTTTCAATTTATGAGCAATAGCGGGACGTCTACGTCTACACTCTCTAGCACTTCAATTTATTTTCTGTTTATTGTCAAAAAAAAAAATTGTGTAAGAGCAGGTTTATCAATCATAGGTTCCTTCTCTCCCTTGGGAGGACTAGAAGAAACCACAAGAGGTTGCTCAACCAATTTCTCTTTGACTTTGTAAACTTGTTTGACTCTAGGGGGGATAATGGGATTGTGTGATGCGAAAATACTAGTATTGGCCGAATTATGCTTGATCCATGAAGAATCAAAGCATAACAGAGCCACCACTACTCGAATCTCAACAAGATCAATCAAATAAAATTAAAACTAAATATTTCATCAAAACCTAACATACTAAATCATGAAAGCTTTCAAAACATCTACTCAAATCCATCTGAAACTTATCCTGTTGTGGAATTGGTGTTGTGTTGATGTCGAACAATGACCCTTTCCCAATCTTGTGATTAGTGAGCCTGTTTCAGTCGATTCTATGGTAGAGAATCGATGAAACCTAGTGATTGATGTATTAAAACCTAGATTATGCTAAAAATAAACATGATTCAAGCTAAGTTACCATTATTTTATGCTACAAATGATCTAAGTATGCTATTTCTAAGCTAATCTGAGCTAAAATTATGCTAAAAGATGAAAACCCTAATTCATATACAAGCTAAGATGGATGCATGGAAGCCATTAATGGATGCTCTAAGCTATTATGCAATGAAAATGAACTAAAACAAGCTAACAAGTGAGTAAAAGATAAGTGTGTATGTGAGTAAATTCAACAGCAAAAGTTTGCAATTGAAAGATGGATCCATTTCTCTCCAAATAGTGATCTATTTATAGGAGAGCAAATGAGGAATGAATGGTTGAGATCAAAAAGCTTAATCAAAGGTTCAAGATGAAGGGGATGAGAGGAATGGATCATGGATTCTGAACAATGGATGAGAATGCAAGATGAAAGTTAATCAAGGGCCGACACTTGCCTCAAACAAACACACTTTTGACCTACTCACATAGGTCAAAGGTAACTTGCTCAAAAGGTTAAAGGTTAACTTGCATTTGAAGCTAAATGAGTTGATTAGAGGAGAGAGAATATTCCTTTGGGTGAGGAAAAAGGTAATTTACAAATTAAAACAAAGTTTTAATTGTGCAAAAAGGGGGATAAGGAATATTCCCTTTGCTTAGAGGAAAATTAGTTTAATTGCTAATTAAACAAAGTTTAATTGCTAATTAAACAAAGTTTAATTGCTAATTAAACAAAGTTTAATTTCTAATTAAACAAAGTTTAATTTATGCAATTAGGGAATTAGAAGAATTAAGAGATATTTATTAAATTAGATGATTTAATAAATAGGAGAGGGGTGAAATGATATTTAATTAAATAACTTAGGGTTATTTAATTAAATAAGATGACTTAGGAGATTAAATTAAATATTTTGATTTATTTAATTTAATTAGATGAAGTGTTAGTGCGAAAATAGATGAATTAACCTGATTTAATTAATTAGGTCAATAGATGAAAATGATGCAATTAATTAATTAGCTAAGCTAATTAAATTAATTAAGTGAAAAGAAGCTGGATTAAAGAGGAAATGTTGTTAGTAAATATGATTTAAGTGTATGACATCAGTTAGGACATTTTTCAGTGTCTACATTTTTCCCCTCTTTGAAGCGAGGTGCCTTTTGCTTCGGTTCAAATAATAACGCTTTTTGCATCAAAAAATGTTGTCCAAATCAAAAAATAATTTTATTTTTATTTTTTTTAGATGCCCCAATGGAAGGATAAAAATGACACCCTTCCCCCTTGAGAAATCGTGCGAAAATTTCAAATTTTGGGTTGATTTCTCGACAAAGGTTCAAAAGTTGCCCCAAAGGTTCAAAAAGGTTTCAGGATGCAAGAATAATGCCAAAAACACAAAAAACGATGAAAAATTAGGTCCAAATTGGAAAAATTGGTGAAAATGATAATAAACCCCATTATTAATTTTAAATTAGGGCAAAAATCCCTAATTTTCTAGCTTAAATAGGCCAAGAGGGGTCATTTTCAATTCATTTATGCATTCACACTTAAGGAATTCTTGCGATTTGAGCTCTGACCCTTTGACGAAATGGTGGACCGAGAGCTTCCCAGACACATCTCTAATCGATTTTGAGAGTTCCAGTGGCTTCTAGGCGTAGGACCACCGATATGTGATTCAAAACTTGATATGAAATTTGAAATTTTGATGCATTTATTAGGCGTTAGAATTTAGATTCTAGCGATGTCACTATATAGCGACGCCCAAACTTAAATCAGCGATGCCCAAATCATTTTTAGCGACACATACGTATATGGTGATGCTTCTTTCGATTTAAAATTAGGGTTTCTAATTTTAAATGGCAACGCAGGATTATTTAACGACACACTTGTTGATTTAGAAATTAGGGTTAGGTTAGGCCAGAAGATAAATCGCGACGCCAACTTTTCTGGCTACGCACTTTCCAATTTGAAATTTTAAATGCATCAGGTGTCGCTATTTGAATTTTGGATATAACAATGCTATTGTGATTTTTGAGCCAAAAATTCCAAATAACATCAAATTTTGATGATTTCCTAATGACGTGCGCTTCGTGGGTGCAGGGGGTTTTCCCACCATTGATGTCAAGGGAGCACAGGCCCATGGTTCTAGAGAGATTAGGTGATATTTCAGAGTTGCGCTAGGAGCACCTAGGAGAGATTGGATTGTGGTACATTGCATATGCACCCATTATTGGGACTCATTTGGCAATGATGATAGCTCTATACAAGAGATGGCATAGTGAGACCTTGTCCTTCCACCTTCTGATGGGAGAGGCTACAATTACTTTGGAGGATGTGTGGTGAATATTACATTTGCCTATCCATGGTGATCGCGTGATTTACGACACCGATGTCGGAATCGATGCATGCCTCAAGGTGATGGAGATGGACCAGATTGCATTGGTCACATATCATATTGATTTAGAGACATATAGAGGTCATGTGTCGACCTTTAGATTGATCATCGCAACCATCATTTCAGGTTTGGTGGCTCCAAACAAACGTGGCAGATTCTTCAGTCTAGGATGGGGCTTGGCATGGCACCGGATGCTACATGGGAGGAATCTTTTTGTGTGGGTGCCCGTGATGCTAGCTTCCTTATACCTTAATTTAAATGATTTTGTTTATTGTGATGGGAGAGCTCTCGGTGCAAGGGTTACTCCGCTTCATATTTGGGCATGGGAGCACATTGTCGTGCTTCGGTCGATTGTACAAATGGCAAACATGGAGCCGGATGATCCAGTCATTTGGAGATATTGAGGTGCCATTACTCTGAGGCACACTAGACAAATTGGGCTCTTGTACTAGAGACGAGTTATAGATGATATGAAAGTTTTCCATTGGTGCCCATGGCTTCAGATGCCGCCATGGTTTGATGATATATGGTAGTTATACGTTTCCAAACATACATGTTACATGCAGGTTCGAGAGCATAGTATGATCGAGAGATATATCCCTGACAGGGTAGCCAGACAGTTTGGGGATGTATAGGATAGGCCTAATGATGCATATAGGGCCATTTTTGCTAGATCGGCCAGAGAGGTTCCCAAATGGGGACCGACTATTCTGGCTACAGAGGCCATTGAGAGCTTCTGACAGTTGGTTGCCCAGCCTTGGGCATATGATCAAGGTCAGCCCATAGCGCAAACCACTCTAATGTATGATGCATGGTTCATCCCATCGAGGCGACTTATAGATCCGGTAGGTGCTCCTCCTAGAGGGAGACCATGAGGAAGAGGTGTTAGGGGCAAGGGATAGGGAGGCCATTATGGACAGGTTCTAGGGGCTCCTCCAGTTATACAGCAGCCATAGGTTTAGCCACAGGTGCAGCCACAACCAGGACCACGACCACCACCAGATGCATGATACGCATAGATTTAGTAGTTGCAACAGTAGGTGCAAGCATTGACTAGTGAGTGGGACTAGGCCCGCTAGTAGGTTTTGGCTCTTACTGCTGAGTGAGACCAAGCTCAACAACAGGTGATTGTGGTGACAGCAGAGAGAGATGCAACACTGCAGAGGGTATAGGTTGTCACAGGAGAGAGGGATCAGGAGGTGGCTAGGCGGTAGCAGATTGAGGTTATGGTGGCAGTGACACATGGTCGGACCATGTCAGCACGGTTATATAGAGAGGTTGTCACAGAGGCTGCATACTACAAGTAGCACTATCATCGGGATGTTCCAATGGCTCTTCATCAGCCATATTTTTCACAGTGCAACGATGCACATCCTCGAGCACAGGATTAGCCTAAGAGGCAGGCTGGAGAGGGTAGCAACCATCAGGGCTAGGTTTTTGATGTATAGACACTTTTTTATTTTTCCCCATTCTTTATCACTGATATACATTCATGGTCTCTTTTTTGATAGCCTCACGGATATTGTACTTATCATCGATGTGCATACATTGATCTAGATTTTGTACCATGACACATTTTTTGATATATATATGATACAGATACAAATGATTCATGCTATGATGTGTTGACTTTATTTCATGTATGGATGCTTATATATGATCATGATATGGATGTATGCAATGTTATATTCTTTTTCATTATCTTTTCACGATATGATATGGATGAATGATTATGATATGCAGATGTTATGGATGCACATGATGTGGATGCATTTCTTTTTGTATATTTTCTATGCATGTTTTGATTATGGTATATGCATATGGATTTATGGATGCAAATGCTTATGATATACAACGATTTGAGATGCTTAGAATAAAAAATATATATTATTCATCACAACTCAAATGATAATGCAGGATATATGACATGATATGATCATGAGATGTGTGATTATGCTGATGGTTTGTGGATGTAGGGTGTATGCATTGATGATGTTTTTGTTGACTATCATGACACCAGGTTAGCATGAAGAGAAGATAGAAGAATAAAGAATGAATGACCATCGATGATGATGACTGCTTCGAAAGATCCAATAATTCATTGATTCATCGAGACTTTATTAGAGATGGTGATGAAATAATGCAAAATGCAGGATAGGATGCTCACACTTCAGGATTGGTATTTTCCATCGTTCCTTATTGTTTGATATAACACATACACACAATGCATCAAGGTATTGATAACCAGGATGGTGTTGTAACTAGTGTAATGGACTTTGACTCAACAAATAGATATGATAGTTCTTGTTCACATCTTGACATATGGAAACATCCTTGGAATGTAAGTTAGAAGCTTAGAACATATTGGACCAAAGCATACACAATAGTCAACAACATACTCCAAATGACCTTCCTACACACAACTAAGAAAGTATGCACCAAGATTATTTTACAAGAGTATCCACAAGCACATCAAATGAAATATAATGATTAATGCCCCATTCCTTTCTCTCAAAATCTTTTTGTTAGACATCATCGAGAGGTCCTAGGAATGGGTCATTAAGATAAATCATAAGAAAAGATCAAAGACAAACAGTCAGTGTTATCTATAACTCCTGCCTAGTTTAAGTTTAGCTAAGGTGATGTCTAATGTTGATGTCCATCACAGGAAGGATACATCCTAGGACATGTTGATCAAAGGTTGTTTGATGTCAGGACAATGATGCTAAAATGAGTCATTGCTATAAACTTCACTGGCACATGTACCTATGATTTAGACTTTAGATTTTGAATTTTAAGTTTTCACTTTATGACTTGCTATGTTTTCCTTCTACATTTTTTGCCAAAGGTTGAAGGTGACTATCATTTTATTATGGGTGGAAGTTTATTGCGGGTGAAAGCGAGATGGGGTGGATGGGTTTTGGATTTTCTAGAATATTTGAATGTTTTTGGTATTTTGAAAATGTTTTGAGGTTTTTTTGGTCGTTTTGAAAGTTTATGTGAATGTTTAGGATTTTCAAATTTTTTGATGTTGTTTAGGGTTTTTTGAGTTTATGAGGATTTTTAGGTCTTTTGAATGTTTTCTATTGTTTTTAGATTTTCAATTTTCAAATTTATTTGTGTTTTCTGAATATTTGGATGTTTTGGGTTTTTCTAAGAATTTTACAAATTTTTTGGGGTTTTCTGAGTTTCGACCAAGAACCTAACCTAAAGACCTATCCTAAGGGCCTTAGGGGCTGATCATAGATTATCCTTTCCTATGTTATACACACAGAGACCACTTGGTTCGATTGACTCGACCCATTTACAAGATGAAGATATGAACAGATGAGAGATGATAGTTTATTATGACTGACCTAGGGTGTCTTGGGGGCACATCAACAATGGCCTTGCCTACATTCAAACTCAGAGACAACGTAGTTCAACAAGAGGACATTATTTTTTGGATTTTTTATGTTTGACCTTTTTAGGTTTTTTTGATGTTTTCTGGATGTTTTGGATTTTAGCCTTTACAATTTTCTTAATGTTTTTGATTTTTAGCTGTGCAAGATTTTGCAAATGTTTTTGAATTTTTTGGATAAGATTTTATGAATGTTTTTGGTGTTTTCTGATAAGATGTCCCATGACCTCAAGATATACAAGAACCCAATTGTGACACAATGAAATGCCCCCAGTGTGATATATTAGCCTACTTCGATAAAGGCAGGATAGACTGACCTTGGGAATTTTCCAAGTAGTGCTAAAGAGTTCATGATACCTTGCAGTGACAAGCCATGATAAGGACATGGAGGAGGGATGAAAGGTGATGCAAAGAATGATAGGCCAAAAGAGCCAAAGAATAGATGGAGATGCTTTATTTACACAAGGTTCCTATCTTCTAGGTTTTCACCAAGGTACTTGCCCAAAGTGCCACCAAAGTGGTTTTCATTAGAGGATGAATTTTTTTCTTTACTTTTTTCAATCCTTTTTTTATTTTTTTGGATTTTAATCATTTTTTTGATTTTTTTTGTGTTTTCTGATTTACACCCTTCATGTTTAGCCATAAAACTTTTTGAGATGCAAGTTGTTGATTTGCTCCTACAAGGGTTCACCTTCAGGGCTTGATAGTTGGTATGCTTCTGATCCATAGCTTGTTGTGATGACAAAGGGACGCAACCAGTTAGGCTCAAACTTTCCTTTGTTGTCTTGACCTAGAAGGTTCTTCTGATTTTTCTTTAAGACAAGATCGCCTACCTAGAATGAACAACATTTGATTATCTTGTTATAGTTATATTTCAATCAGTTTTGATATACTTGCAAGTGATTAAGGGTGTCAAGATGACCTTCATCCAAGAATTCTAGCTCATTTAGTCGATACACTATATTCTTCCTCAGTTATCATATTCTTCAGTGACACTCGCAATGATGGAAGCTCAACCTCAATAGGCAAGATGTATTTTGATCCATAGACCAAGGAGAAAGGGGTTGCACCTATAGGCATGTGGATACTGGTTTGATAAGCCCAAAGAGCAGGATTTAGCTACAGATTCTAGTCACAACTAGCTTCATTAATTGTTTTCTTTAGAATTTTCAGGATAGTTTTGTTCATTGCTTCTGCTTGGCCATTTCCTTCGGGATAGTACATGGTAGAGAATCGGTGTTGGATATTAAATTTTTGGCACCACTCTTTCACATCTTGATTCTTGAATGGTGTTTCATTGTCTGAGATGAGGGTTTGTGGTACACCATAACAGAAAATTAGGTAATTTAGGATAAACTTGACTATCTGCTTCCCTGTTATGTAGGTCATAGGAATGGCTTCAACCCACTTAGTAAAGTACTCAGTGGCGCTTATGATAAACTTATGGTCATTGGATGAGGTTGGAGTGATTTTTCCTATGAGGTCAAGTCCCCATTGCCAAAAAGGCCATGGTGTGATCATCAGTTGCAACTCTTGATCTAGAGCATTAATCAGATCCCCATGTTGACACTGGATGCATTTATGCACATATTGATGAGCTTATTTTTCCATGGTTGGCCAATAGTACCCCATCCTCAATAGTTTCTTAGCTAATTTCATACCACTAGAATGGGACCCACATATGCCATCATGTACTTTTGTTAAAGTAGTTAAGGCTTCCTCTTGGTTAAGACATCGTAGTAATGTCCCTTCGATGCTTCAACAATAAAGGGTATCACCTAGGACATGAATTAGGATGCCTTTTTGATAAAGGTATTTTTAAGGTTCGAGGTGATATTCGATGGAGGGGTTCCTCTGTTAAGGTAAGTAAAGATGGCGTGGTACCACTGGGATCTAGGACCAACAAGGACACATGCAAATTCAAATTTAGGGATTTTGAAAGTTGGTACGAGAAGTTTTTCTACCAATAATTCACATTGGAGAACGTTGTTCAGCATGTCTAGTAATGATTTGATTATTGCCATAGTGTCTACTGCTCTATTGTTCATGCGAGGAATCTGCTTAAAAGTTATGTCTATAAAAATATCTTTGAGATTCTCCACCATCTTCTTGTAAGGGGCGAGCTTGTCATCTTTAGTTTGATAGTCATCATTAACTTGGTAGATAACCAACTGTGAGTCTCCATAGACTTTCATCTATTGTAATATCATTGAACTACTATCCTAAGACCTGTGATCAAGGCTTCATACTCAGCAATGTTATTGGTACATGGGAATGATAGCCTGTATGACTCTGGGATGCAATCACCTTGGGGGGTGATGAAAAGAATGCCTACTCTTGATCCATGTTGGGTGAACGATCCATCAAAGTACATCTTCCATTGAGCTGTGAGATTAATAAGGAAGACTGATTCATTAGGAAACTCATATATTAAAGGGTTTTCATCATAGATGGGTGCTTCGACTAGCTGGTATGTGATTACTTGTCCTTTGATTGCTTTGTGCTCCACATAATCTATGTCAAACTTTGTCAAGATCATTACCCATTTAACCATTCATCCTATGAGGGTTTCTTTGGATAACAAATAATTTAATGGATCAATCTTTGCGATGAGCTTGATTTGGTGTGAAAACATGTAATGCCTAAACTTTTGTGAAGTGAAGACTACTGCTAGGCATGCTTTTCAATGGATGAATAGTTCATCTCATAGCCTACCAAGGTTCTACTAATGTAGTATATGGATCTTTCCTTTCCGTTCTCATCATGTTGTGCTAAAAGATCTCCTAGTGCTACTGGTGTTGTTGAGATGTATAAGATCAGTGGCTTGTCTGGTATCGGTGGCATGAGCACTGGAGGTGTTAGTAGATAATCCTTGATTTTTTGGAAAGTTTTATCACATTTTTCATCCCATTTGTAGGTTATCCCTTTATGGAGAAGATGTGAAAAGGGATGAATATTATCTAATAGTTGGGATATGAATCTTCTGATAGACTGCAATCTTCCTTGTAATCCTCTCATCTGCTTCAATTTCTGGGGTGGTTCCATGTCTAGGATGGCTTTTACCTTTGTTGGATCGATTTCTATAACTCTTTTTGAAATAATAAAGCCAAGAAATTTCACTGATGTGACCCTGAACACACACTCTTTTGGATTTAGTCATACCTTGTATTCTTCAAGCCTATCAAAGATAGCTCCTAGGACTTGTATGTGCTCATTCCTCTTTTTTAATTTTTCCAAAATATCATCCACATAATCTTCAACTATTTTGTGCATCATGTCATGAAATATGAGGGTCATTTCTCTTTGATAAGTAGCTCCTGCATTCTTCAACCCAAATGGCATTAAATTCCAGTAGTAGGTTCCCCATGAACAAGTAAAGGCAGTTTTATGTTGATCCTCTTTGGCAATTATGATTTGATTATAGCTTGAAAATCCATCCATGAGTGACAACATTTCATGCCCAATTGTTAAATCTATAATGAGGTCAATGTTAGGAAGAGGGAAATCATCCTTCAGACATGCCTTGTTCAAATCTCTAAAATTGATGCATATTCTGATGCCCCTAGTGGGTTTTGAGAATGGCACCAGGTTTGAAACCCACTCAGGATAATCTATCAGTAAGATGAATCCAACGTCAAGAAGCTTTTGTAGTTCCAGTTTGACCAAGAGTGCTATCTGAGGGTGCATCTTCCTTAATTTCTACTTGACTGGTTTGGCGTCAGTATAAACTGCTAAGTGATGTACAACCACATCTAGATCAAGGCCTGGAATATCTATATATGACTATGCAAAGTTGGATCTTCTCTCTTTAAGGAACGTTGCTAGGTTCTTATGTTCTTCATCCAACAAAGATTCAACATAAAAAGTGATCTTAGGTGCTTCTTCTATTCCCACATTGATTGCAGAAGCCTTTTCTAGTAGTACCACTGACTTTTCTAGATGCATTGCACTAAGGGGAGATTGAAACCTTCATCCTTGGGTGCCTCAGAGAGGTTTTCACTGTCAAATGTGTCCTTTCTTTTTACTATTTTGGGACTAGAGAATGCCACTAGGTAGTTTTCACTCAAGGATTTGCATGTTAATTTCATTTCATTTATTTTGTGGCTGAAGGATTCAATCATCTCCCCATAGTATGCCCCTGTATCGAGCTCTTTGTTGAAGCTTTCTTTGTGATCTTCCCATAATAATTTGTCTCAAAGTCCCATGAATCTTGAGATTGCTTCATCATTTTTGAATAAATCTAGAACCGGTGGTCCTTGTTGGTCCATGTTAATGAGTTGCGGGTATACTAGGCATATTTTAGTTGGTTGGTCGTTTGAGAAAAATGATGTTATGGATATCATAAAGAGGGTGTTGTTTTCAAATAGGTCAGCAACATCAAGGGGAAAATCATCTAAGGTTGTATCATGCAATGTAGGTGACCAAGAGGAAGCCTCAACTCGTTTAGCAGCAATACCTTTGCCAATAAGTGTGACCTTGTTAGTAGTACAACCCAAGCCAATATTTTTTAGTCGTTTCTCAGGAACAATGGGTTCTAGTAAACCATTGTCATTCTACTCTAGCTTCTCATTCTTGTTATATCCCATGCTCTGCATTAGCTTTTGACCTTTGTTGTCATCTTCCATGGGAAGAACAAGAACAGGTCGTTCATCTTGATAGAGGAGTTTAGAGATATCTTTCTCATTGATGTCTTCTTGATTCAGATCTCCCCACTTGGTGAAGGTAGTAGCTGTCATCTTGATTATTTTTAGTTCTTTGGTGCTAGATGTTGGTTTCCTGTGATATTGAGGAGAAATAGGTAACTCTCCTAATACAAAGGTGTCTTTCAATAGTTTGAAGCTTCCACAACCATCATCCTAAATCACTGCTTTGACGTCAGGTATGTTTTTTACAATGGGCACTTTTGATGTTGAGGTAGAGGCTAGGGATGATGAGTCAATAAATGAGCTTGATGGTGTAGGTCCATCATTTTTTGGTATTTGTGGGATCTTATAGAACTTGGCCTCAAGAATCTTGCAATAGTAGAAAGGCTCGGGATCTCCATGGATAGTGATTTCTTTGCCTTCAAAAGGAAACTTCACACACTGATGATAGGTTGAAGCTACAGCTTTCAGAGCATGGATCTAGGGTCGGACAAGTAATATGTTATAAGGAAGATCAAGATCAAGTACTTGGAATGTAGTTTCTGCAATAAGAGTTCCTACTTGGATTCGAAGTGCAATGATTCCTCGTGATACTCATTCTTCATCATCATATGCCTTGATGGTAGTACTCTTTGTTTTCTCAATAGTATCATTTGAATAGCCTAGATGCTTGATCAACTACAGGGTACAAATGTTTAGACCAACACCTCCATCTACAAGGACTCTTTTGACCTTGTTTTTATGAATGACAATCTCAAGGTGTAAAGAATGATTATGAGATGGTTGTGATGGTAAATCTTGCTCAAAGAAGGTGAGAAGATGGTTGGTCATATGCCCTACCATTGCTTGAAACTGATCGGTATCAATGTTCTTGGGAATAGATGACTCAGACAAGGCTTTTTCCAATATTTCCCTATGTGCAGGGGATAACCTTAAGAGTTCTAAGATTGATATCTGAGTGGGAGTCTATTTAAGTTGATCTACAAGATTATAATTGATAGGATTAGATATAAGAAAAATAGGTTGTGTCCTAGATTGAGCTGGGACAACTCCTTGAACGGTTATTTTTCCACATCATGTGGTGACTCCACATTTCGTACTAGCTCCTTTGATGGTGACAATAGTGACAACGCTATCGTAGGAGGCAACTACATTGGAATAAGTATGTTGAACATTGGTATAATCCTTAGATTTTCCATTGTTATTTGCTTTGTTATGATCGGGCATAGGGGTCTTGTATATCTTGAGATCCTGGTTCCCAGCTGGTACCTCAATAGATATGGTATTGTTCTCTATGAGATCTTGGATGATATTCTTGAGTTTCATGTAGTTTGTTGTTTATGTCCTTTGATTTTATGAAAGTCACAAAGATCACGCTCGTTATACCAGGATGGCTTCTCTTGTGGTTCTTGGTAGTTTTCAAATTTAGGAAGTGTTATCAGATTTGACTCTACTAATTTCTTCATGATCATCTCAATGGGTTCCAATAACTGTGTGTACTTGCATTTAGGATAGTTGTTCCTGTTACTAGTTTTCCTATGTTGCATGTTGGTGTTACTGATCTGATTGTTCTGAGGTGGTACCATTTGTTGCACAATTTGTTAGATGTTAGCAACTTGATTTTTATTGGGTCTAGGAGCACTTAGTATGACCTTAGTGTCTACCACACTGTCGTTTGTTATATTTTTGTTCTTCGCCCATACACGAGGTTTCTCATTTGAACTGGTTGAAGGACGGTTGTCTTTGTAATCTTGAGTATTTCCTTGTGAGATTAGGGCTCTTTCAATGTTAAGGGCTCTTAGAACAATCTCGTCATATGATGTGATACATTGCATTTTCAAGTGGAATGATAGATTTGGCTCAAGGTTGGCTATAATGATTCCCACTTGTTGTTCGTCAAGAAGAGGCCACTTGCTTTTACTACCTCTTTGTCTCCATCATTGTAAGAAGTTAGCAAAATTTTCTCCTGGATTTTATTTAAGAGTGTACAACTCTTCTAGACTAACGTCCATGTCAAGATTGAAGGAGAAGTGATCGATGAATTTGTCAATGATTTCTTGAAAAGTTTTGATACTAGGAGGAAAATGAGAAAACCAATCCATAGCAGTACCTATTAAACTTCGAGGGAAGGGGTGCATTAGATATGAATCGTTGTAATCCACTTCCATGCACATGACATTAAGTTCTTTGATATGGTCAACATGACTTCCTCTCCCTCTATATTTGTCAAACTTGGGGATTTAAAAACCAGGAGGGAATGGTATCATTGCTATGTTTCGATCAAATGGGTAAGGACACAAGTTCTCTGTATGAGGCTTCTTTGTCTTACCCATGCAAAGTTCCTACATTTCTTGTGAGAGTGCTTTCAATTGTGATGCTAGATCATCTTGTGGATTGGGTGGAGAAACATATGGTGGGATGAGAGATGAGTTATATGGGGTGTATGAAGGTGTGATATTTTGTGAAAGTGAGGAATATGTTCCTGATGTGTTTGGATTGACAATGTTCATATGATGATAATAGGATCCCTTTTTTTCTTGTTGGGTGTATTGTTGAGCTAGTAAGGCTTGATGTTGAGCTTGTTGTTGTTTTTGTGCCACTAGGGCTTGTTGTTGGGCATGCTATTGTTGTTGTGTGGCTTGTTGTGCTACTAAGGCTGCTTGTTGTGCTAAAGCTACTTGTTGAGCTTGATGTTGTTGTGCTAAGGCTGCTTGTTGAACTTAATGTTGTTTTTGTGCTAGGGATGCTTATTGAGCTACTAAGGCTACTTGTTGTGCTTCTTGTTGTTGTTGTTGTGCTAAATCTACTTTTTGTTGTTGTTGTTGTTGTTGTACGACTTGTTGATAAGTTTGTTGTGTTTTTTGTAGAGATAAGGCATGTGCTTGCAATGTGGGATTAGGTGGTTATTGAGACATCTGTGAAGGATTAGGGATATTGATGTTCTGAGTGGGTAGCAGATTGCTGGTGAAAGCTGGAGGCTTCCCTTGGCTTAACATTCCTTGCAATATGGTAGAATGAGGTGGAGGAATGTATGTTTGATGTTCTAATTAATTTGGCATAGAAAAGGGAACTACTAGAAATGATGATATTGTTAAATTTTGTAATCGAAATGACACTTTAGGACCTTGATTCCATTGATTGAAAATATTCCCTTGTCCTATGTTTTGAGGATTGCCTTGTGCAAAAGATGTAAACAAAGGATTTGTGATCAAGGTACTCCCAGGTTTGAGAGAACTTGTAACCAAGGGATTTTTTTAAGATAGATTGATAGTGGATGATGTGGTAATGGTAGATGGAATGGATGATCCCACCGGAGGGTTGGATAAGGATGTCCCTATTTACATTGAGGGTTGATTTTGTGATACATTATTGACATGCCCTTGTGTGTTGTTTTGAGATACTTGGTCTATACTTCTTTGTGTGATGGTAGGCATACTTGTGGTACTCATAGGTGTGGATGAAGAAGGATATCCCTGAAATATTGAAGTGGTGGTGGAATAATGAAGTTCAAGTGGAGTGTGTAGCTATTTTGGATCTTCGGGAATAGGAGGAGCACCAAAGGTAAGTTTCCAAACGCTGGTCAGAGGTGGAGGATTATTTTCAAGAGTACCCACAAGTGTACTACTTTCAAATGGTGAGGTGTGACCAAAATCTTTAGCAAGGCTGGTTGCAAGAGTAGGTATGTAAGTTTGACCTAGCCCTCATGATGGAGTTGTGAAATCTTTTGTTAAACTCTGCACTAAAAATTTTGGGGAGATAGGAGCTACACTTTCAAATTATTGATGTTCCAAAAGTTCTTCTCTAGTGAGCTCAAATCGGTTATTGGTGATATCTTCAATTTCATATGGTCCTGAAGGAGATGATGGTTGTTGTGATGGTGTAACATGGCTCCTAGGATCAAATTCTAAAGGATTTGGATCACTTTAGGTAAATGTAACTTTGTCTTTCCCCATGATTCTCTTGTGTTGTGATCTCATCTTTACCATAAATTTTGTGTCAGCTATTGGAGAGTTGTGTTTAGTTTTGTAATGTTTGAACTCTCTAGTTGACTCAAACCTAGGTAAAAGGGATGCTCTAAGTCTTTTGGGAGCAATGATGATAATGTGGGATGAAAAGATGGGTGATTCAAGAAGTGATCTTTAAGTGTTTTGGGACAACACTTTTGACTTGAGTTTGATGTTTTGATGTAGGGATAAAGGATGCTAATGAACTTAGAAATCTTTAGGGTAGACTTGTGACCTTCAAGATAAACTATTTCAAAGATGATAACTATCTCAACTAAGTGCATTTAAAAGGATACAATTCACATACAACGTAGCTAAGGTAGCAATTGGTTTTGATGTTTAAGTCCCAAAGTGTTGATGTATTTGAAATTTTGCAAAGATAGATGAGGTGAAGGATGAAATTTGATGGAGTGAGTGAAATGTTTGACCCAATGTTAACCTAAAGTGAACCTTTTGCTTTGATAAGACCAAGGTAGTGAAAATGATGCTAGACCTATAAAATTTTCAAATCCTAAAGACTCAATGATTTAGAAAAGTTGTTGATCTTAAAAAAGGCAAGGGTTATGGCTCATAAAGAATGTGTACATGTCAGGGTATTTTCTCAATGTGCATTCATAAATTTTTATCAACAACTTGTTTCTATTTTTGTAGAGTTCCTTAATGTGGTTGTTGATTTATTTTGCACTACAATGTCTAAGTTTAAAGTGATGACCAGTTGACCTTCGTTTAGGGATCCTTACTTTGTGTAAGATCATCTAGTAAAGTGAACCTTTGTTTCAACAAGATCAAGGTAGTGAGAATGATGCTAGACCTCTAAAATTTTCAAGTTCTAAAAAATGAGAGGAGGGATGGGAATGTTCAAACCTGTTCGGGCTCTCCTAGCTCAAGCATAAAAGTTTCTCAGCAAAGTGTAACGGTTGCAGTAAATATTGAAGCCCACTTTTGACTATACCTTGTTCTATGATTTCTATGTTTTAAATGGAGCACTGGAGATTTTCCCCTATGAATTTTGAATCTTTGATGAATCATTTAGAGGAGTTGAGTATCATGAAAAAGACCAAGATTTTGACTCTAAAAGAATGCATACAATTCCAAACTATACCTTGAAGCGTGTCTATAAAATTTTGCTACTAATTTGTTTCTATTTTTGTGAACTGCTTGAAGGTGTTTCTTAAGAGATTTTGGAGTAAGATGCCTAAGTCTAAAATGAGGACCCATAGACCTTGGCTTGTGAATCCTGATTTTTTGTGAGATCATGTGAAAATAGTTTAAGTCTATGGAAGAAAGGAAGATATTTATTGCCACGCAGGTGATGGTAATAGGGGCCTTCCAACCTCAATATCGGCGTGTTCCTCTTCTTCATCTAAAATGATTGTTGTGTTTCTCCACTATGTGTTTGTTTCCTTGTTTTCAAAAGTGAAGGTTCTCAAACTGCTAATGAGCTCTGTTTGTTCACTATTTATGAGTTCAAAGTTTGGCTGAATTATAGCACCTAGAAGATCAGGTTGTTCAATGGGAGCAATTGGTCTCCAAATAGTCATGTGGGGTTCATTTGTCAATTTATCTTTTCTTAAGTGAATTTTTTTTACCACAAACACTTGTCTTTGATTATGTTTCCAAACTAGGTGTTTATGTCAAAAACATCATAACTTTCACAATGTCCATTTCGTGAAAATCATGAAGTTAAAGCCATAATTTCCTATGTTGTCTTTTGAAGAAATATGGGTTTGAGATTAATGTCAAGATATTTAGAAATTGCTACGGATAAATCCTTAGGACAAGCAGTAATATCAAGGCTAACTCAAGAAGTTCGTATTTGAGCCAAAGTGTTTGAAATTTGGATAGTGAATGTTTGTTTTTGGATCGTTTTGAAGCCAAGCAAAGTGTTAAACTGACTCACAATCATTTACAACCCTAGGATAGAAATGGTTATATTTTTTGAGTCCCCACTAGGATTTCTCCAAACACTAGACAATGCAAACAGTTAGAGATTTGGCGGCACTGGCTCCTCTCCACGGCACACTTCTGGGGACCACCAAATCTCAAAATCCTTAAAATCTAGAGATTAAAAGGAATTTTCCTATTTCTACAATTGAATAGTACAGATGTGGGGCAGCTTCAAAATGACCATTCTTGCACCAACAAATATTTTTAGGATTTTGGCATGCTAAACAAATGGGTCGTAGTAAGGGTAATCGGGGACATGGAACCTTGCGAGCGTCCAGCAAGCCACTAAAGGCTTTGATCAATCCTACTAGGGGCTCTTATACTTTTTACGGTAGTACACCATTCTGAAAGACATTGTACGGCTAAGGCCTACATACCATGAGGACTTGACAGTTTAGTCTTATCCATTTATATACTGGCCAGAGTGAAAAATTAGTTGGAGTCACCTTTGAATTGGTCTTAGGCAAGCCCCTCTAAAGATAATAAAAGTGAGAGAGTACACTTGTAGTTCAACCACCCAGTTCACGTAAAGTGCAAGGAGGGAGCACACACAATGTACTTTTCTCACACTAGCATGGTTGTTCAATTTTAAACCCAATTGAAAGATGTGGGTGATTTTTCAAAGCGTTAGAGAATGTTTATGTTTCTCAACATCGCCAAACGGTGCTAGAGAATTGCATACGCATTCACCAACATTGAAAATCACAAAATATAGCAAACAACTATCAATTTTAACCATTCAAAGCAATGATGAATTCATTTTAAGCACCAATTGAAAGATGAAAATTGTCTTGTTCAATTTTAAGCCCAATTGAAAGATGTGATTTGAGGGTTCAATTTTATCCAACTTTGAGTGTTCATTTTAAACCAAATTGAACTCTAGTGTGTTTCCCAAAGCAAAAAGTAGAAAGCATGAAAATGGGTTATAATTGCCCCAAAGTGTCAAACGCTTGATACAGTCATAGAATTTGAGAGAGAAGAGAATTTCTTTCACTTTTGCTCCATGTCCTTAAAAACTGCAAAACCCTGTTAGTCTAACAACCAAAACATAGTCAGACATGCATCAAAGATCAGATAAGCTAAATAAATTAAGTCACATGTCAAAAAAACAAACATAAAATTTCTTACCTTGGTTGGGCATTGTTGAACACGATAATGTCACGGTTTGAGGTTTGGGAGTCACTCTAGTGAAAATGCGAGTCGCTCTGCAGCAAGACTAGTGAGCACAATCGCGTTGCTATTTTGATGGGCATCGCTTCTAACGATGGTGTCATTGTTTGGAATTTAAAAGTGTTAGACTGGTGAGTTTGAGCGTCGTCCTTTGCATTTATTGATATCTTCAAATTAAATATGCATCACCATATTTAAATCAACGTTGGCAGATTAAATGTGTGTCATTGTTTCAAATTGCCTGAGCGTCACTATATGGTGACGCTATTGAAATAGCATCATTATTTGTGATTTGAGCATCGCTGCAACCTACAAAATAGCATGAACATGGAATTTGAGCTAAAAAATAGTTAGATGAATGGTTTTCCCTCCTTCTAGCACCAGAATGTGATGCGAAATATCAATATTGACTAAATTACGCTTGATCCATGAAGAATTGAAGCATAACAAAGCCACTACTACTCAAATCTCAACAAGATCAATCAAATAAAATTAAAACTAAACATTTCATCAAAACCTATCATACTAAATCATGAAAGCTTACAAAACATCTACTCTAATCCATCTTAAACTTATCTTGTGGAATTGGTGTCATGTTTATCTAGAATGAGGACCCTTTCCCAATCCTATGATTAGTGAGCCTGTTTTAGTTGATTCTATGGAAGAGAATTGATGAAACCATAGTGATTGATGTATGAAAACCTAGATTTTGCTAAAAATGAACATGATGTAAGCTAAGTTACCATGATTTTATGCTACATATGATCTAATTATGTTATTTCTAAGCTAATCTAAGCTAAAATTATGCTAAAAGATGAAAAACCTAAATCATATACAAGCTAAGATGGATGCATAGAAGCCATTAATGGATGCTCTAAGCTATTATGCAATAAAAATGAACTAAAACAAGCTAATAAGTGAGTAAAAGATAAGTTTTTATGTGAGAAAATTCAACAGCATAAGTTTGTAATTGAAAGATGGATCCATTTGTCTCCAAATAGTGATCCATTTATAGGAGAGCAAATGAGGAATGAATGGTTGAGATCAAAAAGCTTAATCAACGGTTCAAGATGAAGGGGATGAGAGGCATGGATCATGGATTCTCATCAATGGATGAGAATGGAAGATGAAAGTTAATCAAGGGCCCATACTTGCCTCAAACAAACACACTTTTGACCTGCTCACACAGGTCAAAGGTAACTTGCTCAAAAGGTTAAAGGTTAACTTGCATTTGAAGCTAAGTGAGTTGATTGGAGGAGAGAGAATATTCCTTTAAGTGAGGAAAAAGGTAATTTACAAATTAAAACAAAGTTTTAATTGTGCAAAAAGGGGATAAGGAATATTCCATGGGAATATTCTCTTTGCTTAGAGGAAAATTAGTTTAATTGCTAATTAAACAAAGTTTAATTGCTAATTAAACAAAGTTTAATTGCTAATTAAACAAAGTTTAATTGCTAATTAAACAAAGTTTAATTGCTAATTAAACAAAGTTTAATTTATGCAATTAGGGAATTAGAAGAATTAAGAGATATTTATTAAATTAGATGATTTAATAAATAGGGGGGTGAAATGATATTTAATTAAATAACTTAGGGTTATTTAATTAAAAAAATGACTTAGGAGATTAAATTAATTTTTTTGATTTATTAAATTTAATTAGATGAAGTGTTGTGCGAAAAGAGATGAATTAACCCAATTTAATTAATTAGGCTAATAGATGAAAATGATGCAATTAATTAATTAGCTAAGCTAATTAAATTAATTAAGCGAAAAGAGGATGGATTAAAGAGGAAATGTTGTTAGTAAATCTGATTTAACTGTATGACATCGATTGGGACATTTTTCAGTGTCTATAGATTGTTTGTACTATCTCGTGGTCTCTTGTGGGAAATTGCAGGAGGTTGCTCTATAGGTTGTTCTTGTATGGTCGAAAGTGTGTTTGGTTCAATCATTGTCTCATCAAGGATGGTTGGTTCAGTTGTAGGTTGACGCATGTTTTGAAGGGATAATTCTGTTATTTTCTTTGCCTTGAATTTTTGATATGATTTGAAAAAGAAATCCTCACGAGGCTTCATAGGTTCCATAGGCTCGAGCCAAAAGTAATCTAGTGAAAATTTCCCTTTTTCTGAGGCAGGATGGAATCCACTATGATGCACAGTGAAGATTTCATTGCAAAATGAAAACTTTAGACGTTTATGCACAACCAAAGGGACGACATTCATGGAGTGAAGCCATGGATAGCCTAGCTTCAGATGAAATTGATTTGATTGTGGCATGATGGAGAATGAGACTGTTAATATTTTTGGTCCCACTTTGAAAGGGAGATCTGTTGAGCATATTGTAGGGAAAGCAAATTCGTTGTGTCTTAATCCATGCTTTTGAGTTATCATGTGTTTCTTGATATAGCTCATGCACATGTAAGAATTATTTTGTGATCACATTCTCTCCATAGATGGGATCAATCAATATCCCATTAGTGGGCTTATTATTGATTCAACCAGCTATGTAAAGAGGACCATTAGGTGCACGTTTAGGTATGTCATTTTGTGAGAAAGCAATGTCGAGAGGTTGTCTAGTCAAGCCCTTATGAGGATTAGCAACAATAAATTCTATCACATTCTTCATGGGAGGTAATTGCATATGATCATGATCCATGTTAATATGGTTCTTAGTTTTAGTAGGAGGATTGATTGTGCCATGTATGTTGCTATTTTCTTGTTTGTTCAAGTACTCCTAAAGGAAGTAACTAAGGCTATAGATGATTTGTGTTTTGTTTTGAGTTTTAAGCACTTTCCTTAGATTTTGTATGATAGGAACCAAGCTAATTTCAATGCATTCACTAAGGATATGGGCTTGTAATTTTTCTAGTTGTTCATCTAGTTTGTCAATAACATCATGGACATTGATTATAGGAGGTGAAGTCATGGGAAATGAAGTATGCAAACTATGAGCCATGGAGGGTTGATTCTCAACACTATCACAAAGAGAGTTAGGAAACCCAAGATCCACGATGAGTGAGCTATCACGGGATGAGATGAGCCTCGAACTACATCTTATAATAGTATTATGAATAGGACACCAAGTTGTAAAGATCATACAAGTTTTACAACCCCAGTGTGCAAACCATAGAATAGAAAAGGGACAATACAATAACCTAGAATGAAATGCAATTTTTAGAGGCTAATCAATGCGATTTCCTGATTACAATGCAAGAAGCTGAAAATGAAATGTTTTGATGCAA
Organism: Sequoia sempervirens; assembly: GCA_007258455.2. Taxonomy (NCBI): domain Eukaryota; kingdom Viridiplantae; phylum Streptophyta; class Pinopsida; order Cupressales; family Cupressaceae; genus Sequoia; species Sequoia sempervirens. The sequence continues at coordinate 31,364,275 of VDFB02000020.1, forward strand.
TTTTGAACTTTTAACAATGCACTAAAATGAAGCAATTCAAGCTAAATGCAATGAAATTGATGAAACAACAAATCAAGAAACTAGAACAGCAAGATAATAGTACCAAACTGAAGCTAAAAACTAAGATTTTAATATCCTGAAAATGTAGATCTGTAGCTAACAGGGACTCATTCACCAATAAAGATGAATGGGTTTTGGTTAGGTGTTTATGAGATTTTTCTATGGATTTCAAAGTAAATTTTGATGCTTTTTCAGTTGCCAGAAGGTTCAAACCAGACCTGATCAGGGACTTATTTGCCAATAAAGGTGATTGGGTCCTAGTTAGGTATTTTTAAACTATTTTTTAATGATTTGCAAGCTCTTAGTTATGTCTTTTAGTTCCAGGTTTGAGATAGTAAGCTTCAACTTTAGATTTTCAAGAAATTCAATGTAAAAATGCAATGAAAAGATGAAATGCAAGACCTAATTTGAAATGCAATATTGTTTTGATTTTCAAATGCAATTGTATGAGGTCTAAATGAGATGCAAAATGACTGATTTTTTTCATTTTTTTTAGATTTAAGAAGTGCAAAACAATGCAAATCTAAACCCTATATGATATGCAATATTTCAATGCAAAAGAAGTAACCCTAAATGATATCTTAATTCAATGCAAATCTAAATGCAATATTTTAACTTAAGATGCAATGAAAGACTCCAAAAATTAGAAAATTACAATGTTGAATGACTTGGGCTTACCAATAAATGTATAGGGTGAAAACTAGGGTCCACCAAAATGAATCAAAGTGATGGACCATTGATTTTTCTAAGACCTTAAACACCTCAAATTATGCAAGATAAGATTCCAATAACAACCAGAAATGCAACCAAACTAATATAGCAATTATGGGGGATGTTTTTAGAGTATAAAAAGTTGTGTACCTAGCTAGAAAGTTATTTTTGAGCTATGGAGGACTCATTCGCCTTCAATGGTGAATGGGTCCTTTTAGGGTTTCAAAAAACTGATTTCAAGATCATTTTCCTTGATGTCTGCACTCTTAAATTCCCTGTTATCAAGTTATGGAAGTCTGTACGTAATTCTATAGAGCTCTTTCCATGATCTTGCACTTTGAATGACAAATTTTGCAACTTTACAACTTTGATAATTTTGCTCGAAATCTTGCTTAACTTGATCTTCAACCTATAAATCTATGATCACACACTCAAGGGAAGAAAAAACTTACTGATTTGTTACCGAATGGGGGTTTTCCTTACTCAAACCCCTTGTAGGTAATCAAGCCAATTGATGAAATAAGGAAATTAAAGCATGAATATGTAGTAATGTAAATGATATCACATTGGATTATGTCTTGTGAAGCAAATCTGCAAACTATCATGTAGTGTCCATGAAGAATGTAGATCTAGGATCCTTGGAGATGATGTGAGCAATAGTTGCAAATAGATCTCCAATGCTACATCCACCTATTTAGCTCAACAACATGAATGCATGCATCAAACCCTTGATATTATGATATGATCTTGAATTGATGCAATAAACAATTGAAATTTTCCTTGAAATTCCTTATGAATGCTCTATAATGCTCTTTCTCTTGATCTCATGAAGTCACACAAGTTTTCTAGGATGTCTCATAAAATTGCTAGGTCTTGTTAGGAGAAACAAAGTGAATTAACCCCTTATTTATACTAAATTAGGAGATTAACCTCAAAATTCAAAGAATTAAGACCGACACTAGATCTAGGAAGAATAATTAAATTCCCGCCATAATGAAATTCAAAAAGGGGGGTCTCATTAGGGGAGGATCCATTCGCCATCTTGGGCCAATGGCTCTTGGCTAAGTTTTCTAGGACCAAACCTCGGGGGATCGAAAGAGGGCTAAAAACCCATTTCGGATCAACTGAGAAAGGGGGGTCTTGTTAAGGGAGGACCCATTTGCCATCAAGGGAAAATGGGTCCTAGCTCAACTTACCAAGAACAAATTTTTCCCAATGAAATAATTTGTTAATTAAATTATGATTATCAGGATAGATCTTCGAGAGGTGTCAAAATTAAGGCCTAAATTTGAAATAAAAGGGGGGTTAATAACTCCAATTAACCACAATTAATTAAGACCACCTAGATAAGTTTGAAAGTGCCTTAAAACACTTTACAACACTTAAACAAGGTACACATTATGTACATTTTATTTAGAAAGGGGCCCATTAGGCTTGATTAAGCAAATACATCCTAGAAAAGTGTGAAAGTGTGTTACAACACTTTACAATACCCTTGCAAAGGATCAATTAAGGAATGTTTTAATCAAATAAAGGTCCTAGAATAGTGTGAATGTGTACAACACATTACAACACCACTCCAAGACATCACTAATTCAGTTTTAATGTCAATTATCCCAAGCCAAGTAAGGGAAAAGGCTACTTTTTCCATTACTACATTTTTCCCCCACTTTAGTGAGAGGATGGCCCCATGTCAAACTCACACTAAATTAGACATCCACAACACTTAAGTATGCAGAAAGAACAAAGATACATGATCATACCTTGTTAAAGGCCAAGAAAAATTAAAAAAACAAAGGATCAAGCACAACCATTTCAACGCAATGTGAGACGGGGTTGTTTGTCCATAACATATGTTGCTCACTTGGGGTAGTGGAACCTCAGTTTATCCATGAGGTGAGTTGTCCCAAAATATGTATATGATCACTCTGGGGTAGTGGAACCTCAATCTATCCACTAGGTGATTTATCCCAACGAGGTGGAAAATGAGAGAATCATATTAGCCTCTCATACCATACCAAAGTTATCCTCCTGAAAACTTCGATAAGGCACCATAATGTAAATTCTTTTATAAATGCTTTTGAATATCATTAAAAAATTTGCTTAAAGGGGATTTTTCTTTGTTTATGTAATGGTCTTCCTCTTAGGGAGCATTGTGCCTAATGTCTCCAAGAGAGGACAAGTCAAAAGTGTCAGATAGTCGCCCATGGGATGCCTCATTCACATCACACCATGACAGTAGATCGTACACTCCTAGATGGCAACCCAATGACACCACCAAGGAGAGGACATGTCACAAGAAAAAAGGAAAATCACACCATGAAATTTTCAAAAATATGTCATTGATGTATGCCCCCACTTTAAAGCGGTTGCTACACCATCATTGTGAGCAATTTATTTAAAGTATCCAATGTTTTGGTCCTAAGACATGAGAGCTTTCCTCGGAAAACCCTATGCCAAGTCATATGCTTCCAAAGAAAGTTGCATCATGAAATAGGAAGGAAGGGTTGCCCCCGCAAACACATAAGGGATTTATGGATTTGGGGTCAGTATGTCTATGCTACAATGTTGTCATAGAGCATGGAACTATCATCATTCCCCAAATACTCATAGAATTGGAAGAATGACACAAAGGGATTGAAAACAAAGAAAATCCTTTCATGTCAACATGGAAGAAACATGAATGTATCAATGCCTTGCGTCATCCCAAAAAGGAAAACACAAGACAAATGAAAAATATAAAAGAAAAAGCTTTTGGGTCAACATGGAAGAGACATAAATGTCTCGACGCCTTGCATCATCCCCAAAAGGAAAACACAAGACAAATGAAAGATGATTACGACATAGAGAATAATGAAGGTACATATTGAAGAATGCATAAAAAGAGAGAGACATCAAATGAAACATCACGGGGGGTCACATTACACACATGTAATCACATAAAGAAAAGTGAAAAAGAAAAAGAATAGTAAGGCATAGGCGAGTCAACCTAAAGTAGGTCGTCTGCCACCCAATCTTGGTCAGTATAAATAGGTGGTGGGAAACTAGCCAAAGGGACAAGAGCAAGTGTTGAACTAGGACATACACCAAGTTCAATACTCTTTTTAGGAGATTTGTCATTTAAGCTCGTGGAAGAAGAAAACAATGTATTCAACTCATCATGCAATTGTTTATCAATCTTTGCAATGTCAATGTCATCATCTAAGTTAATCACAACAGGAGGTCGAATAACAATGTCCATGCAATGTTCTTTTTTATGCTACAGTGCAGGTTGAGAGTCATCATGCATTGCTTTGGGTAGGTTCGGATTATGATTTTCTATGTTATTTTTGTTTTCTTTAGTTTGAAATCTATGAGCAATAGCGTGACGTCTATTTCTATGCTCTCTAGCACTTCGATTTCTTTTTTAGTTTATTGTCAAAAAAAATTTGTGTAAGAGCAGGTTTGTCAATCATAGGTTCCTTCTCTTCCTTGGTAGGACTAGAAGAAACGACAAGAGGTTGCTCAACCGCTTTCTCTTTGACTTTATAAACTTGTTTGACTCTAATAGGGACAATCGGATTGTTTGTACTATCTCATGGTCTCTTGTGGTAAATTGTAGGAGGTTTCTCTATAGGTTGTTCTTGTATGGCTGAAAGTGTTTTTAGTTTGGTCATAGGTTGAGGCATGTTTCGAAGGGATAGTTCTGCTATTTTTTTTTCCTTGAATTTTTTATATGATTTGAAAAAGAAATCTTCACGAGGCTTGATAGGTTCCATAGGCTCGAGCCAAAATTAAGTTAGTGAAAATTTCCCTTTTGCTGAGGTAGGATGGAATCCATTATGATGCACAGTGAAGATGTCATTCCAAAATGGAAACTTTAGACATTTATGCACAACCGAAGGGACAACATTCATGGAGAAAATCCATGGATATCCTAGCTTCACACGAAATTGGTCGGATTTTGGGATGATGGAGAATGAGACCGTTAATGTTTTTGGTCCCACTTTTAAAGGGAGATCTATTGAGCATATCATAGGGCAAGCAAATTTGTTATGTGTCTCTATCCATGCTTTTGGGTTATCACATGTTTCTTGATATAGCTCATGCACATATAAGAATTCTTCTATGATTACATTCTCTCCACATACATGATCAATCAGTATCCCATTAGTGGGCTTATTATTGATTCAAACAGCTATGTAAAGAGGACCATCAGGTGCACATTTAGGTATATCATTTTGTGAGAAAGAAATGTCGAGAGGTTGTCTAGTCTAGCCCTTATGAGGTTTAACTTTGATAAATTCTATCACATTCTTCGTGGGAGGTAATTGCATATGATCATGATCCATGTTAACATTGTTCTTAGTTTTATTAGGAGGATTGATTGTGGCATGTATGTTGCTATTGTCTTGTTTGTTCAAGTACTCCTAAAGGAAGTAACTAGGGCTATACATGATTAGTGTTTCATTTCAAGTTTTAAGCACTTTTCTTAGATTTTGTTTTATAGGAACCAAGCTAATGTCAATACATTCACTAAGGATATGGGCTTGTAAGTTTCCTAGTTGTTCATCTAGCTTGTCAATAACATCATGGACATTGATTATAGGAGGTGAAGTCATGGGAAATGAAGTATGCAAACTATGAGCCATGGAGGGTTGATTCTCAACACTATCACAAAGAGAGTTAGGAAACCCAAGATCCACGACGAGTGAGGTATCGCCAGATGACATGAGCCTCGAACTACGTCTTATAATAGTATTGTGAATAGGACACCAAGTTGTAAAGCTCATACAAGTTTTACAACCCCAATGTGCAAACCCTAGAATAGAAAAGGGACAATGCAATAACCTAGAATGAAATGCAATTTTAAAAGCCTAAGCAATGCAATTTACTGATTACAATGCAATAAGCTGAAAATGAAACGTTTTGATGCAATTTTGAACTTTTAACAATGCACTAAAATGAAGCAATTTAAGCTAAATGCAATGAAACTGATGAAACAACAAATCAGGAAACTAAAGCATCAAGATAATAGCACCAAACAAAAGCTAAAAATTGAGATTTTAATATCCTGAAAATGCAGATCTGTAGCTAATAGGTACTCATTTTCCAGTAGAGACAAATGGGTCTTGGTTAGGTGTTTTTGAGATTTTTTCTATGGATTTCAAAGTGAATTTTGATGCTTTTTCAGTTGCCAGAAGGTTCAGATCATACCTGATCAGGGACTTATTCACCAATATAGGCGAATGGGTCCTGGTTAGGTATTTTTAAACTATTTTTTAATGATTTGCAAGCTATCAATTATGTCTTTCAGTTCCAGGTTTGAGACAATAAGCTTCAACTTCAAAATTTCTAGAAATTCAATGTAAAAATGCAATGAAAGATGAAATGCAAGACCTAATTTGAAATGCAATTTTGTTTTGATTTTCAAATGCAATTGTATGAGGTCTAAATGAGATGCAAAATTATTGATTTGTTTTTGTAATTTTTAGATTTAAGAAGTGCAAAACAATGCAAATCTAAACCCTATATGATATGCAAGATATCAATGCAAAAGAAATAACCCTAAATGATATCTTAATTCAATGCAAATCTAAATGCAATATTTTAACTTGATATACAATGAAAGACTCCAAAAATCAAAAAATTGCAATGTTGAATGACTCGGGTTCACCAATATATGTATAGGGTGAAAACTAGGGTCCACCAAAATGAATCAAAGTGATGGACCATTGATTTTTCTAAGACCCTAAACACCCCAAATTATGTAAGATAAGATTCTAATAACAACCAGAAATGCAACCTAACTAATATAGAAACTATGGGGGATGTTTTTAGAGCATAAAAAGTTGTGTATTTGGCCAAAAAATTGTTTTTGAGCTATGGAGGACTCATTCGCCTTCGGTGGCGAATGGGTCCTTTTAGGGTTTTAGAAAACTAATTTCAGGATCATGTTCCTTGATGTTTGCACTCTTAAATTCCCTGTTATCAATTTTTAGAAGTTTGTATGTAATTCTATAGAGCTCTTTTTGTGATCTTTCACATTGAATGACAACTTTTGCAACTTTGCAACTTTGACAATTTTGCTCCATATCTTGCTCAACTTGATCTTCAACCTATAAATTTGTGATCATACACTCAAGGGTAGAAAAACTTGTTGATTTGTTAGTGAATGGGGGTTTTCCTCAATCAAACCCCTTGTATGTAATCAAACCAATAGCTGAAATAAGGAAATTGAAGCATGAATATGAATTAATGTAAATGATATCACCTTGGATTATGTCTTGTGAAGAAAATCTGCAAAATATCATGTAGTGGTCATGAAGAATGTAGATCTAGGATCCTTGGAGATGATGTGAACCATAGTTGCAAATATATTTTCAATGCTACATCCACCTCTTTAGCTCAACAACATGAATGCATGCATCAAATGCTTCAAATGATGATATGATCTTGAATTGTTGTAATAAACACTTGAAATCTACCTTGAAATTCCTTTTGAATGCTCTTGAAATGCTCTATAATGCTTTTGGTCTTGATCTCATGAAGTCACACAAGTTTGGTAGGATGTCTCATAAAATTGCTAGGTCTTGTTAGGAGAAACAATGTGAATTAACCCCTTATTTATATTAAATCAGGAAATTACCTGAAATTCAAAGAATTAAGGAAGACACTAGATCTGGGAAGAAACATAATTAAATTCCTGCCAAAATGAAATTCAAAAAGGGGGGTCTTGCCTAAGATTTCTAGGACCAAACCTCAGGGGATTGAAAGGGGGCTAAAAACCCATTCTGGATCAGCTGAGAAAGGGGGGTCCTATTAAGGGAGGACCCATTCACCATCAAGGGCGAATGGGTCTCGGCTTCACTTACCAGGACCAAATTTTCAATGAAATAATTTTTTAATTAAATTATGATTATCGGGATAGATCTTCGGGAGGTGTCAAAATTAAGGCCTAAATTTGAATTTAAAGGGGGGTTAATAACTCCAATTAACCACAATTAATTAAGACTGCCTAGATAAGTGTGAAAGTGCCTTAAAACACTTTGCAACACTTAATCAAGGTACACATTATGTACATTTTATTTAGAAAGGGGCCCATTAGGCCTAATTCAGGGCCCATTAGGCCTAATTCAGCAAATACATCCTAGAAAAGTGTGGAGGTGTGTTACAACACTTTCCAACACCCTTGCAAAGGATCAATTAAGGAATGTTTTAGTCAAATAAAGGTCCTAGAATAGTGTGAATGTGTACAAAACATTACAACACCACTCCAAGACATCGCCAATTCAATTTTAATGTCAATTATCCCAAGCCAAGTAAGGGAAAAGGCTACTTTTTATATTACTACAAGAACATCATTTGTTTTATACTTTCCATCAAAGTTAATTGAACCTTTTCCATAGATCTTAGCAGATGTATCATCACCAAACTTAACAAGACCACCATGATACTTCTAAAGTTTAACAAAATTACTCATGTCACTTTTCATATTATTTGAGCATCCACTATCAATTATCCAGTAGTTTCTTTACTCTCTTGCATGAAAAGTAGTCAACATAGTTCCTTCAATATTTTGACCTATTTTTGGGCACTTTCCTTCATACATATTTTAGAATTAGTAGAATTATTTCCCATATTTAGAGCCATGAATAAGCATTCATCACTATCCTGGTCAGGATAGTCTGATTCCTCATCATCAGATACACCAGTATCTTTTCCAACATAATAACTCTTCTTGATAGATTTACCTTTATGGTCCTTATGCTTGTCATTTACAACTTTTATTGGACATTTAGAAGCATAATGACCTATGTTTCCACAATTGAAAAACTTAAATGGTAAGTTACCTCTATATTTTCCTCCCTTTTTCAATCTACTTACAAAATTTTCTTCCACCTCATCAAGATCATTAGGATTTGATTCATTATCCTTCTTTTCCTTGCTATCTTTAAAGGCAATTTCTTTCTTTGTAGTATCTTGACAAAAATCTCTCAAATAAAAAGAAATTAAAGCACGAAACATCTGATCTCTAGAATATTGATCCAAATTCTGAGCTTCCTCAATAGTAGAAACTTTATAACTATAAGATTTAGGAAGAGTTCTCAATACCTTTTTTACAACTTCACTTTCTTCCAACTTACCACCAAGACCATTGATGGCATTAACAACTTCATCCAATTTGAGCATGTAGGTTGTAATGTCTTCATCTTCTGACATCCTTAGGTTTTAAAATTTGGCTTTGAAATTTTGTATCTTTTCTTGCTTGACCTTATCATATCCTTCATAAATGCTCTGCAACTTCACCTAGACCTCTTTGGCAATTTTGAGATTTATCACCTTTCCAAGTTCAGAATTAGAAAGACCACTCAAGATAGAATTTCTTACTTTTTTGTTATTCTCATAATCCTTGACCTCATCATCACGTGTAGGACCATTACTAGGCATAGTATATCCGATTTCAACTGACTTCCAGACTCCAAACCCTAGAGACACAAGAAAGGATTCCATTATGGCTTTCCAATAATCATAATTCATTCAATCAAACATAGGAGCTTTGACACCCTTCTTGTGCACCATTTGGATCTACCTCAAGTGGTTAAGCTTCTTCCAATAAACCACAACTTTGATACCAATTTTTAGACACATAGGACAACTAAGAGGGGGTTGAATCAGTTGTACATTAAAATCTTAAACCATCATTAACCGTCAAAACCTTATTATCATTAGTAGAATGTAAACAAATGAAACATAAACACATCCAATACCATACACAAGAGAACACCAGATTTACGTGGAAAAACCTAATCAAGGAAAAACCATGATGCACATTAGTTCACATATATATGAATAGCAACACCAAATATAATAGGATGACTACCGGAAGGGCTCACTGCCCAGAAGAGAAGAATGATTCACTACCAAGGGCTCACTACCGAAAGGACTCACTATCTGAAAGAAAGAAGAATAGAAGAAAATTGTTATAGAGAGATTCGCTATCTTAGAGCAATAGGAAAAATCCACCACTACAACTCTACACCATCTGCAACCTTCATCTCATTGCCTCCAACAACTTCAGGAAGACTAAAAATGTAGAAACCTTCCACTCACTGCATTTGGTAGCCTTATGCATTTAAGCTCACACTCAGATCACCACACTTGATCACATTCCCATCATTTCACACCACACCACACATCACACATTCTTCAAAAATTAACCTTGCTTATATATTCGCCACAACCTGAAAAACCTTCTCAATGTCAGCCTCAATGAGATGTATGCACCTCAAATGTGCAACCACTAAATAAGTTAGCATCAAACACTTCTATGGTGGAAAGAAGTGAAGGAAAACCACACCAAACGTTAAATAGGACCCAAATCTACACTGACACACTTTTCAACGCTTCCATAAATAACAAAAAACCTCCACAATTAGTGCTAGCACGCCAGGTTAGACAAAACTGCACTAACACTAACAAGCGACCACATACATGCCTTTCCAAGTCTAGAAATACCACACGTACCACCTGGAAACATTCCACAATGTCCAATAATATTCCAACACCATCAAAATATTCAGCAATACTGTCGTAACCTCTTGAAACTGAAGAACACTTTCATTTTGTGCAACCATCCACACTACCATAGACATATGTCTCACTTACCAACCTTACAAAACAACTGAACACCAAATTTTTTGGGGAAAGGTAGATACAAACAATCTGAGCACATTCCCAAATCCATAAGACAAGAAACCTCAATGCAAAGAAATATGGAGCAATCTCATTTCTCCCAAACAACCTTCTTCATAGGCAAGACACTATCAAAAACAACTTCCAATGCTACATGATCTAGAACCTAAAACTCTGGATATAGCACCTTTGAACACCTCTAATCATCTCATCCAAACTGCACAAGCATATCTTGAATCATGAAGAAATGCAGAGCACAACAATGAACACACCTTTTTCACACTACACACTCTTTTATTCAAATTTTCTCAAAAGCACTTTGAACCCAAGTAAATCAGTTGCATTAGCAACACTATAAACACCTTCTTAACATATCTACAACATTTTCAACACTCGCTCAATACCACAAACACTTCTCAACATGACCACAATAGAGGCTGACATCAAACCACAACACTAATGCCAACATAGTGCAACAAACTCCAACAATATTCCTAACCATACTAGATATTGAAATCAATGACAACACTAATGACATCACTAGAAAATATCCAACAAGGTTTCCCCCTCGAGAGATCAGTTAAAAACTAATTTTTAGGTCAGGCTCACGATAGGATGATAGGATAGGTTCAACAAAGAAGGGGGAGAAAAAAGCATGTCCTAAGAGGCCAAGAAATTGATCAAGAAATATGGGGAAGGCAAGAAATAGGCTAAAGGGGGATGGTGGAATGAAACCTAGGGGTTTGGGGACCATGTAAATGCATTTGGAGTCATTTCCAATTCATTTGCACCTTGAGAGATTAGAATTCCTAGAGCTCAGAGTGATTTCTTGCTTCAAACACCTTTTTACTATGGCTCAGATTGTACATGCCCCACATCACGCAAACACAGTATGAAAGTTCCAACGGCTTGCTAGAGTAGACCCCCTAGTATGTACTTAACCCTTGTACCTTCACACATAGTTTTAGGTTCATTTATTGCTAGCCAAAGGTAGAGAAACAAATGCATCGAGTTAGACTAAATTCTTCTACAACCCGACGATGCTTTTGCAAGAAGCACGATGCTTTTGTATAAGCGAGCGACCTAGGAAATATGGTTCACTTTTGACTGTGGTAAAGCAATGTGTTTGTGAAAATGCTTACTTCTAAAATGGTAAAGTGACTTTTGAAAAAGTGTTTTCTTTTGACTACTACAAAATGATGATTTTTTATAAAAGGTCACTTTTATTTTAGAGCTTGATAGACTTAGGTTTTTTTATCAAATTTTTGATAGATAGACATTGTGGGAACTATGCTTGTAGGTGGTACTCAATCCTATTTTGTCATGGGAGTAACGACCTAGGGTATTGGATTAGATGGAATGCCTGATGGAGATAGATGCGAATTTTATTGGTGTTGTTGGATTGTACTATATCACTTATATGCCAAAGATTAGGGCACACCGAGGGTTTATTAATGCACTAGTAGAGAAGTGGCACTTGAAGACTTCATCATTCAGGCTTCTTATTAGAGAGGTGAATATTATGGGTGTCAATTTTCCTCTATTTTGTGGAGTAAATTTCTTGGTCTTTGGAATCTGGATTAGGTCTTCCTAGACTCCCTTGACAAATTTGTTGACCAATGGAAGTGTCCCTCCACCTCCTCTATTCTTCGTTGGATTTGGGAGCTTATGGCATCGCATATTGCATGGGGAATTTTGAAAGAACATAACAAAAAAATCTTTCGTGATTCTATGCTCAAAGTTGGTAGTCTTTTCATCAAGATTCGTCAGGTAGTATTGGAGAATTTTTCTCTCATTGATTCTGAGTCAACTCAATGTGCCCCTACTACCTGTTTAGTTGGGTATGACCTTTTGGTGACTTCTAATTAGAAGATCCCCTCTATTCCTTCTGTGATCTCTAAGTCCAATTTAAATGCTAGATTGAGTACTAAGTGGAGGTCACTGCCTTCAGGGTGGGTTAAAGTTAATTTTGATGGGGAAACAAAGGATAACCTTGGGCCTACAGGTTGTGGGGGGTGTTAAGGAATGAGAATGGTATGCTCTTAGGCGTGGTGACACTCTCGTTGGTAAATTGGACAAATCACTGTGCTGAGGCGCAAGCTGCATTTATAAGCATAAAATATGTTGTGGATAGGGGTTACTCTAAAATATGGGTTGAAGGTGACTCTTTAAATATCATCAATTATCTATGTGGCACTCATAAGCCTAGCTGGAATGTGGATCAATTAATAAAAGATACTATAATCATGTTAAGTTCTTGTGAAGAGACCCACGTTTCTCACATTTTTCGATAAGGTAATTCATTAGCATATTTTTTTGCCAGTGAGGTTGTCATGTTAAATGAGTATCGTGCATTGGAGGAGGGCTCTCTCCTTCCTAAGAAATCTAGGATATTAATGAGGAATTATGGTGTTGGCTAAGTCAATGTGGTGGCATAATTTAATCTTTAGTACTATTTCCCTACTCACACACTTTGTGGGTATTGTTTGGTTTGTTGGCTTTTAGTCGAGCGATTATCGTAAGGGTTTCCTTCTTCTAGTCTTTGAGGATATGGGTGGTGACTGAAGAAGAATTGATTCGCACTCTTGCATGAGCCTAAGGAAGAAGAAGAAACTATGGAGGATTCTACACCATGGGAATTTTATGTCATTTTTAGAAAGATTGCATGGGCATGACTCAAATGCTTCGTTAGAATTTCTTTCTTGTTGGCATAACCGTAAGCTCTAGATAAAGGGCCTGGTAGTCAATATCAATGAGGAGACGACTGCTATTGTGACTGGGTTGTCGATGGTTGGTCATAAGTTATATAAGGACAAGAAGATTAATGAGGAAGCAATGGCCCAATTCTTCAAAGACGACGAATGGAAAAAACTTGTTAAGATGGAAAGTTGGCACTATGAGCGCAAGTCCCTCAAGAAGGCATGGGCGAATATAGCGGAGGTGATAATGCAGTATGTGACTTTGGAAGGCAGGTTCACTACAATCCTTGGTCACCATTTTACTCTTTTAAACCATTTCAAGCATGGGATATTTGTTTCCTTTCCATTTTTTTTGTTGTCTTCCATGGAAGTTTTTGTTTATGCTCATTTAAAAGATAGGAGGGCATTGGTCCTCCATGAGGATCTAATTCTTTTCACCATGGAGCATGTTAAAGCTCTTCTCCCTGCCCTTGCTATTAAGGGCAAGGAGAATATTTTGAGTGATGCTTCTAGTTCGTCTGGCTCAAATACTAGCATTGTTGAAGAAGAGGAGTGGAATGAAGAAGATGAAGAAGGGTCCCCATCTCTTGTGACTACCTCCTCGAAAAAGAGGAAGAAGGGTAACCTTTAAAGTAATCAGGAAGCTAAATGCCTTGTTCTTTCTAGCAGTGAGGATATGGAGGTGGGTTCAGGTGATTCCTCTCCCAGGAATATATATCTTTGGATGTTGGCCAAGGAGAAGCCAAAGGTGGTGGTAATGAGGAGGGTTTGCAGGAGAATTTTCTGACCACAAAGGCCAAGGATAAACCGAGGAGGGCTTCCAAACACATTACCAAATTGAAGAACCAGGCCTCGAAAGATTTAGCAAAGGACACCATGGTCCTCTGTGAGGAGAAGGTTTCTATTGAAAAGGCGATGGAAATTGATGACTCCTCAGTTCATAGTATTCCTAATGTGGAGCTGGAGGATGAGAATAAGGGTTAGGATGAGGAGGATGTTGAGAAGAAGCATATGAAGTCGGAGCCTCTGAAGGTAAATCCCCTTTCTAAGGACTTCTCCTATCTCAATGATGATTCCACCTCTATGTTTGAACTGCTGGACATGGAAAGGGCAGGGCCACTAGCACTTCTAAGTTAGCTAAATGGACTCTTTAGGATTTTAATAAGGTTAACATTAAAATAAGGTGTTTGAAGGAGAACTTGAAGAATATTCTGAAAGGCTTGGCCTCAGATATTTTGATTTGGACCTTGAGGGTTCCTTCCACAATTTAAAATCCCTGTGTGAAGAGCGCTTGGCTAATTTAGAAGCCAAGATATTGGATACTAATGTAGACATAAAGAAGCTTCTCCATGTTTGTCACATTTTAGTGAAGAATAGTGCAGACTCTTTGGAAGTCCTATTTCGTAAAATTAGTGAGCTCAATGAGGACCAATTGTATTTTTCTAAGTTAATGGAGAAAGATCACTCGGCCAAGGGAAAAGGTAAAAAAGGTGCGAAAGATGGTGGTAAAGGCCCTGTTGTTAGAGGGTCTGTTGACTAGAAGAAGTCCTTTGAAGCTGAGAAGAAAGATTTGTTGGACATGATTGAAATGCATAAGAGCTAGGAGCTTGAAGTGGCCAACACCTTAAGCAATATGAAGTAGTGTTTTGTTCTCTCTTTTTTTTATTGTTTTTTTACTATTGGGTATCGGTTTCTTTCCTGTTGTTTTGCAATTTTGATGTTGTTGGGTGCTACTGATAGTTTACTGTTTTATCTCTCATGCAGCACTTTGTTTCTTTTGTTGTTCTGGGTTTTGGTCTGTTGCTGGTATCTTACGGTAGTATCTTTTGAGTAGAATTTTGTATCTTAAGTTGTAAAGGGTTTCGGGTCCCTTCAAAACCTTCTTTTCTCATATAATCAAAACAATTGATAACACTTATATCAGTATCATAACTACCTTTAGTCTTATCACCCCCTTCTCACATTATATCTAGTAACGTTACTAACATTGACACTACTAATTTATTGATAAGTAATAATAATAATCTTACCTTTGACACTCAATACTAATATTTATTTCTCATTACCCCCCTCATAAATACCAAGTTAAATATTAATGGCATCCACATATCTATATTCAAAATTACCCTTCATTTATAACTCTAAACCTACTTAACATCATGATTCATATCAACATATAAATCTACTATTATTGCTACTTAGCCAACTGTAGATTTCACCACTAACTAATAATATTAATGTTACCCATAAAGTTAGTATTGCTAATATTCATATCACATAAATTCCTAACTAATGAAGATATTATTGTGATTGAAAATCACAACAATAACATCATCATTTGATATGGTGCCCATTACTCTTTTTGACATCTTCTTAATCAATAGCACTAAAAATCATGCTAATCAGGCAATAAGAATTTTATATAGGTATATTATCCATGAAATAAGGCAAATAAAGAAACACCATATTCAAATGTAGCCATTACTAAAGGAAAAAAATTCAAATCTTTAGAAAAATTTCATGACAACAAGTTTGGTGATCTTAATCCGAAAAGATGTAATTGATACTTAATTATTTCTCTATCCCATTAAATTAGAATATAAAATCAATTAATACATCTAAAGTCATTAGTGACGAAAAATCCAAGATTCATATAGACTTAAGATTGGATTCAATTTCTTCCCACGTAATTAAAAGTTGAGTTAAACTTTTATAATCCACTAATAAGTTCAAACACTAGAGATGCATCGAAGGTGGTGAATCAATTTCAATTTAACTCACCCTTCCAAGTTACCTATTTAATTCCTAATCATTAGAGATGAAATCGATACATTAAAAAGTGCTTAAACTAATCTCACTAGCATGAACATGCAAGAAATAAGCTATCAAACAAAAACTAAACTATCAAATTATCACAAGTAACACTCAACACTATTGGACCAACAACCCAGCAACCCAAGAATGATTATGCATGTATGCAATGTACAACACAAACACCAAATACATAATTATTTAAATTTTCCATCTTTTATTAACAATTATATTTAATCGAGTGAGATTCCACACTAAATTGAATGGCAACCGTTGGTGTGGTATCCACTAGAGAGAAGTCTAGTTTGGTGGCAGGCTTGAACAATTTGAATTTGAACTCAAGCCCTGGGAATCATGGAGCATGGCAGTTCAGGTAGGATACGAATTTGGGATTTTCTTATACTGCAGATGGCAAGGCGGGATCGTGTGGTGAGGATAAGCTTTTGATCCTTGGTGGCGAATCTGGGAAGGATGGTTCATGTCATGAGGATGTGGTCAAAGATGTGTGTGTTTGGAGGAGAAGTGTGCGGGTGAGACACTCAAGGTGTCTTATGATGGTTGTCCCTCGTTGGAGTCAGTTCCTAAGATCCAAGGGGATAAAGTGGATGTTGGTTTTCAAGAGAAGGTCCCATCAAGGGAATCTTATGTGGCTAATCCGAGTATTCCCCAAATTGAGCTTGCTTCGATGGAAGAAAATTAGACGAAAGGGAAGTCTTCCTTGCTGGGTCAGAATTGGTCAGACTTTTTTTCCTCTAAGCTTAAAGGAAAAGGAATTGCTTCTGAGTCAATTTCTTTATCTAATGAGGAAGGTTTTTTTTCCTTCACTGTCCTGGATTCTCTTGTTGACAAGAATATTGCTAAAATGGATTTCTCCCTGGTTGGCAAGGTTTTAGGTCCTCAGCCTAATATTAAGGAGGTTCGCACTTGGGTGCGTAAGAAGTGAGCTTTAAAAGGTCAAGTGGAAGTTACAGCCATGGCTGAAAGTTTTTTTTCCTTTGCCTTCTCTTGTGATGAAGACCTAAGAAATGTGTTTGTGAAAGGGCCTTGGTCATTTGGGCGTCTCTCTATGGTTCTTCATCCTTGGGAACCTAGGATAGATTTGTCCAAATGTCTTTCAAATTCCACTCCTATGTGGGTTAAACTTCTAAATCTGATGTTGGAATATTGGGATGAAGAAGTCTTCAAGGTAGTAGCAAATTCTTTTGGAAGGATTATCTCTATTGATGAGGCCACTCGTTCCAGGAAGAGGTTAGTTGCAGCTAGGTTTTGTGTCATGATTGACCAAGATGTTGTGCTTCCTGAGTTCTTCTTTTTAAAATCCAAGGTGGGGTCATGGAAGCAGCAGATTGTTTTTGAAAATTTCCCTTTTGTTTGCTTCAAATGTAAGAAGATGGGGCACTAGGCTAAGTATTTCCCTATGTCTGGTGTCCCATCTAAGGTTGTTAAGCAGACAAAGGTGTGGAAGATAAAGGAACCAAAAGAGAACCAAGGTGAATTTGTTGTTGGAAATGATAAGGAGGGTGAGGGGAATATTGAAAATCGTCATGTTCCTCCTATTGAGGTTGGCAACGATTCAGAGATTCCCATGGAGGAGGTTGTTGATCACTCTTTTACTCAGGATGTGGATCATGTCTCAAAGAACATATTCTCTCCAAAAAGGCCTATGTTGGAGTTGGTTGTGTGATCAGGAGTAAATGGGGTCTCAAAAATGAGTAGCAACACAAAACATGCAAGAAACCACCTAAACACCTAACACCTCAAGATTGGGCTAAAAGTAAAACCTAAAAAAATAAATAGAACAATAATACCTTGTTAAGCTACTCCTTTGGTTGGCCCTTCGATTATTGACATGATATATGTTCCTCTTGATGGAAAAAGATGTATGAATGAGAAGCAATATGGATGGAAAATATATGAGGATGTTATGTTGTGTGCAAGGAAATGGGAATTCTAGCCAAGTATGGTTCAAGTGGAAATTTTGCAAGAGTTTGGTTAGCACAATTATCTCCTCTCTAAATGAGAGAAAAGAGGGGGTATTTATAGAGGAAGTTGAATTCTCTAGAGAATTCAACAGTTGAAATTCATCCAATAAGAGAATTCAACGGTTGAAATTCATCCAACAAGGTCAAGATGAAGGGCTATGGTGATTTGAGGACTCAACATCTCTCACATCTTGACATGTGGAATGTGAGATGGCTTAGGGATGGTGATGTGTAAATGAGGTGGAAGGAGGGTACATGAGGTGGAAGAAGGACAAGTACTTTGCAAGTACTTTGGGGAATGAGAAGATTTCTTCAAAAAGGAACTTCTTGTCCCCAAATGGGAATGAAAGTGACTTTTGAGGAATTTTAGAATTCCTCAAAAATCTCCATGGGAAAAGGGAAAGTAGTTGGAGAAATAAATGTGAATTAAAAATTCACATTGCTTGCAAGAATCTCATGGACAAGACAAGGTTCCAAAAGGGAAGCCTTTGTCCACATGTGACTTGATGTGACAAGTCAAAAGATTCTAGAAGATACATGGGAAGAGGAGATTCTAGGAGGAATAAATATGAATTTAAAATTTACATGGGAAAGAGGATCAATACCAAGAAAGGAAAATGAAAAGGTTGACTAAAAAGGCATGCTAAATGTGGCTAATGACCTTGATTAAGGTTGTGCAAACACATGATTAAGATAATTAACTAAAGATTAGAAGCAAGTGGAAAATGTTGGAGGATGTGACACATCCTAACCATAAATTAATTAAATTAATTATGATTAGAAGAGGGTTAGATGGCTAAGAGGAATTAGAGACCCACTTGCAAAAGTTGGAGGATTTGACAATGAGAGAGAAAAAGAAAAATTTAAAATTGGCTTAAATTCAAAGAGGTTACATGACTAAATTAAATAAAGTGGTATATTTATTTAATTTAGAGAGGGAATAAGGTAAAAGTATTTAATTATTAACTTAAATACTTTAGGAGCCTTATGCAAATGATGAAATATTAATTAAATGAATGATTTAAATAATATCGGCAAAGTGGACGAGTAAAGGGATGAATAAGCAGACAAATTTTACAATATGGAAGTGGTCAAATTTGGATGTCTACATTTTTCCACCCTTCGAAATACTATTGGAATAACAGGTTTTCGAAGAAAATAAAATGCAGATGACTCTATAGAAGAAGCGACCAGAAAAGAGATTCCCTAGCATAGGGGAAACCAGATGAGCTACCCAAACGGAAGGAGATGCCTCAGTCTCGTGAGAGAAGACTCATGACAGAGGAATGGAAGAGAATGGTAGGGTATGCCCCCTTGAGAAGGCAGACGGGGAAGGATAAGGGGTCCCAGACAACATCTCGAAAGTATAAAGTGGTATATGTCATTGGAAAGAGCACGAAAAATCGAGAAGATTGACTTTTGAACGGAGTCAAATAGAGGCACAATGTTAAAATGGCGGCCCTGGGAAGATAGAGGATGGGGGAATTAGTTGGAGGAATAATTTTGTTATATAAAGGGAAGAAATTCCCTTCATTTAAAAAAAGGTTAAAAAAGGGGGGGGGGGGGAAAGGCTATATAAGGTAATTGTAGGAATTACCTCTCCTCATTTGAACAGTAGTCAGTTGAGGAAGGAGGAGAAGAAGAGAGAAGGAGAGCAGTAGAGGATAGGATGTCGGATTACGACACCAACATTATCTACCGGGAAAATGAGGTGCAAAGGTTCTTCAATGAATGCATCGTTCCACGCCAGGTTAGCCCCAAACCCAACTTTGTGATTTTTTTTTCATTTTATTTGAGTTTTAGAGAATTTGAAAATATGGGTTTTGTTGGGAGGGGAGGAAGGAAAAATGGGTAGGAGGAAAAACCGAAATTGATTTTTTTTTCGATCGGGGAGGCAAAAAAAGAGTTAAGCTGGGAATGGAGATGGGTATGCCTCGAAAGAGGGCGAGGTTGAGGTCAAAGGGCAGGGATCAGAGTTGAGTCCCACAGAGGGGCGGGTCCGCCTTCGCACAGGGGCGGGTCCGCCTACGCCCAGATGGGTCCGCCCATGAGCGCGGCACGGGCTCGCTTGAGCTTGGGTGGTTCTGCCCATGCTCAAGTGGGTCTACTTGCGAGCTCAGGCGAGTCCGCCCGCGAGCTCGAGAGGGTCCTCTGGCGCTCAGGTGGGTCCGCCTACACTCGGGTGGTTCTGTCACGCGAGCCCGGGCGGGTCCACCCTTGTTCATCCAACCGCGAGCCCGGGTGGGTACGCCCGAGCTTGGGTCGGTCTAGCCATGAGTCCAGGCATGTCCACCTGCGAGCCCAGGCAGTTTTGCCCGCACCCGAGTGGCTTCACCCAAGCTCGAACAGGTCCTCCTGCGCGTGCAGCCCGAGCTCGCCTGGGACCTGGGTGGGTTTGCCCATGCCCGAGCGGGGTCTTCCCACAGCAACAGTAAAGATAAGTGGGAAAGAGGGAAAAGAGAGGAAAAAAGAAAGGATAGGGGATGAGAGTCGAGACAAGTGAAAGGAAAGGAAAAGAAAAACAAAAAGAGAAGATAGAAGAGAAGGATTGACAGAGTTGGCATGTCATGGATGCAAGATTTTGGCCGATTGCAGATGCTGGAGAGGCGATCTGAGGTACTAAGGAGATGTATAGTGGCTATGACAAGTGTATATCATCAAGTGCTAGCAGAGGCAGGACTATTGCACATGTTATCATATCCGACGATTAAGGCCCACAGGGCCATGTTGACAGCGTTGATAGAGTGTTGGGACTCAGCCACGTCAACATTTCGTCTGCTGACAGGGGGAGATGATGGTGACTCTAGAGGACGTATGGAGGATTTTGAAGCTCCCCATAGTGGGGCTTCTAGTCAGCGATCACATGGTAGAGGACGAGGCACTAGACGAGTTTGTACAGATTGTGTTTGGTGATGACGAGCTACCGATTCAGCTGCATCAGCTAGACGTGGACAAATGTTTATAATGCATAGTACTCGCATTATCATTATACCTAGCAGGTTGATTAGCGGGATCCTGTTAGCGGATAGGAGTGGTAAGTTCCTGTCTCTAAGGTTTGTGGGGGTGATTCAGCACATCATCGAGGGTCGAGAGGGTCAGTTTGCATGAGGGACCTGTCTACTGGCATAGTTGTACCGGGATATGCATGTTATATGCTATTGGGAGTCACTGAGTGTGTCACACATCACATTGCTACAAGTATGGGCCTGTGAACATATTAGGGTTACCAGGTCGATTGTGTTGAGAGAAGGAGGGTAGGATGACAGAGCGAAAGTGGCTTGGGGATGGGGAACAGAGGCGGGAGCAATATTACGGTATCGGGAGGTTAGAGATGTGGATTTCTAGAGGAGATTATTTGATGAGGTGCAGGCTGAGATGATAGTCTGGTGTCCGTATATGCTACGGTGATTCAGGGACTGGAGTGAGGATGAGAGGAGATACAGGAACTACTTCTTCACCCGATGTTATATCATCAAGAAGGATCCACGCGTAGTTGAGTTGCACATGCCAGATCGGGTGACGAGACAGTTTGGAGTGAGGCAGGATATTCTCGCGGAGCGAGTGACATTTCAACGATTGACACAAGAGCGGCCATGGGGGGATGAACTAGATTTGGTGGTGGTGAAGGAGGAGTTGGAGACAATGTGATTGGTGGCATACCCTAGCAAGAGGGAGGGGTCGAGAGATGCAAGGACAACAGATCAATATGGTCAGTGGTTTTGGTGACATCCGCCTCCACGGATTACACCAGTGATGCCTATTGAGGAGGCACTAGGGTTCAGGTCAAAGGATGAGAGATGACTAAGGGCAGAGTGGGAGGGATAGGGTCCACAGAGACAATGGAGAGGAGGACAAGAGGCAGCCAGAGCAGCTAAGGAGCCGGTGAGGGTAGGCAGGAGGAGGAGATGATGATAGAGAGCCCAGGGAGGAGATGGAGTAGAGGAGGGAGAGGAGGCCAGGGTTGTGGCGCAGCAGGATAGGGGGTAGGAGGCCCAGAGGGAGAGGAGACATGAGGGTCGTGCAGCCACAGGAGGTTGGCAGCAGGAGAGACAGGAAGCACATGTAGCCACAAGAGGGAAGCAGTGACAGAGACAGGAGGAGGCTGAGGCCATTGGAGAGCAGGAGAGCATGACGGGGGGGAAGAGGGGAGTCCCCATGGTGATTGATGTGGATGAGGTGGAGGCGTCGGCAGAGAGTGAGGGGTATGAGCCATAGGAGATGGACATTGATATGGAGGTACATGACATCCTGCCACTATCGACAATGCCACCTAGAGGAGAGGATCCAACAGAGGTACTGCGAGGGGCCCTGGAGAGGCTGCGACTCAGTGAGGAGTGGTTATGGTAGTTAGAGGCCGAGCAGAGCAAATTAGAGGCAGAGATGAGTGAGCTACAGGCACAATTTTCCTAGAGTGAGAGGGACTACTCAGATCCGGCCACAATGGTGACAGAGGTGGAGAGGAGGTTGCAGAGAGAGAGGGATGAGGCATGAGATAAGGTGGTTGACCTACAGGTAGAGGTAGAGAGGTTGTGAGCAGAGGTGGCCATGGAGCATGAGGAGGGGGATGCAACGAGATAGGAGAGAGACCGTTTGGTGGCTGAGGAGGCGATACGACAGGTTGTTGGAGTAGGGACAGGGCAGGGGCCTACAGAGATTGGGGTAGGGACCGCAGGAGATATAGAGGGTTTGCGGAGATAGATAGAGTGGTTATGAAGAGAGAGAGCAGATCTGCATCAAGA
Organism: Sequoia sempervirens; assembly: GCA_007258455.2. Lineage (NCBI taxonomy): Eukaryota > Viridiplantae > Streptophyta > Pinopsida > Cupressales > Cupressaceae > Sequoia > Sequoia sempervirens. Next base: position 31,386,952 of record VDFB02000020.1, read on the forward strand.
GTGGGATGATCTCGGGGATAGAGTGTATTGTTTAGAGTAGACAGTTGGAAATATGGGATTAATGCAGCGAAGAGAGGAGGAGATGAGGTTGTAGATACATGTGTTGTAGACAGAGAGACATGGCACAGGAACAAGTACAAGCCATAGAGGCAGAGAGGGATGTGGCTCAGGCATGTGCTTAGGTGTTACAGAGTGAGAGCTAGGTGGCGGAGGCACAGGATCAGTCTCTTTAGAGAGAGAGGGATGTGGTGGTTTCACAAGTATCAGCTCTTCAGAGAGAGCGAGATGCAGCTGAGTTGAGACTTCAGGCACTGCACAGGGATAGGGATGCAGTGGTGGTTCGGGCACAAGCCGCGCATAGGGAGAGGGATGTCGTAGAGGTGCGGATGCAGATGTTGCAAAGTGAGCAGGACACAACACAGGCTTAGCTATAGGTAGCGCAAGTCAAGGAGGGGGAGCCAGGGGAAGAGGTACAGGGATTGCAGGCACAGTTACAGGCTGTAAAGGCTGAGAGGGACAGGGCCACAAAGTAGGTACAACAGTTGATATTAGCACAGGAGGCCTGGGGGTAGGAGCGGAGGACCATTAGTGGGGATCGAGACAGGTACAGGCATGAGCAGAATGCTGCTAGCTATCAGGCTACGCAGAGGGATGACTACATGTAGGAGGTGACCTATTGGAGGTGTGCCTATGAGTATGCAGTTCCAGATCCGGCGCAGTGCACAATGTGCTACATCAGAAGAGTACCTCAGATGCTAGCACTGTCTTAGTCATTAGGGACACGTACCAGGGGGTATAGCAACTATCGATGGACTCCCTCTCCTTATGGTGGGTACCAGGGGACCCCCATGCACAGAGGGCCAGTGTCTGACTCTCCTCAAAGATCAGACATGGGAAACTCACAGTAGAGCAGTTAGAGAGCAGATGACAGGATACCAGTTTTTTTTTACAGGTGCAGGATGGAGGTTTAGTACATGTCAACAGAGATCAGATGTGATCTACATCTCTAGATTTTGTACCTTATTTGATGATATACATGATGGATATATATTTGATTATCTTTGAGACATGATGATGAGACGGACATTGTATTATTTTGATTATGATATGCGATAGCCCTTATTCACACTATGTGTTATGTTTTATGTGATGGATGATTTAGTTTATGTATGCACATGTATGTGATATTTTATGCTTATGTGGATGGATGATTTAGTTTATGTATGCACATGTATATGATATTTTATGTTTATGTGGAATTTATGCTTATTTGGATGATGTGATCATGCATGTATTAATGTTTATAATGCAGGATGAGATGAATATTTGGTATGAAATGTAATTAGGATGGATCTAACAATATATTTTGCAGGTGGCAATGCATGTATTATGTAAATGTTAATATGGACATGTATGGGTTAAATGAAACTAAGATGTGTAATCTAATCAGTCTATGAAAGATAAAATATGTTGTATTTACAATGTATCATGTAATATGAATGAAACATGAATTCATATAATGCAAACCTAAATGTCAATGAGGACTTGCATGGGAATGCGGGTAGATGATAGGTGTAACGTGGGTGTGATACTGCACCTGTCAAGAACCATTAGTACCCTGAGAGGAAAACCAAGGGGAAAAAGAATCAAAGTTTGCACAACCTAAATCATGAGTCATGGGCTATGAACAAGGTTGAATGAAGGGTGCATGCAATGAAATGAAATGCAGTTAGGAATGCAATTTTCCATCTTCGAAGCATTAATTTTTGCTATAGCATAAGATACCAAATACCATGATATATGAGACCAAGGAAAGTTGGCATCAAATGCATGAAACAAACACAACAAACAAGGTTATCCTAACACCCCAAAGTTGAGAGGACCTTGGTCGGGCTAGGTATTAGAATAACCACAAGCACAAAGGGATGTTCCCAACGTAACACAGGATTCTAGGGATCTTGGTGGGTACTACGTGGGAATGACCTAGTAAACAACAACAATAAACAATCAAGAGATGCCCCTTCATTAACTCATCAAAACACACCATAATATGATGGATCATGGTAGTTTTGATAAGTGAGGATAGGGAGCTCAAACAATAAACAAAAGCTAAAAGTATGAAAAGATCATAATCAAAGTGAAACGTCCTTTGCCATAGGATCACGAGGATGGATGGGTGATGATGTGGTCTATTAGGAAGGAGGCATCCTGTTGAGACCAATGATGGATACTAAACTAAAGTGACTCAGGTGACGCAAGATATTTTTTATTAACCAGATCTCCTGACACTAGAGGATTTCATTTGTGAAGAACCAACTAGATAAGGGTACTCTTGACGACATGACACAAGAGACCAGACAAAGGACCGACACACCCTATAGACCTAGGGGCTCGAGGGCTGATCAAAGATTAGCCTTGCCTACGTGAAAGCACAAAGCCCTCGTAGTTCAAGAAAAGACTATGGATAAAGTAGAAAGAGGACTAATGGAGACCAATGAGACAACGATGAAACAAAGCCCTGGGGGTGGATCAAAAGATCGACCTTGCCTACGTGCAGGCAATGTAGTTCAGAGAAAAACAAACGATGACCGATCATGGATAAAAGCGAAAAGAGGATGATGGAGACAAATGATGGGGGACCATAATAGGATGATCTGAAGGCCTCGGGGGCAGATTAAATGATCAACCTTGCCTACGTGCAAGCGCAGGGGCAACGTAGTTCAGAGAAAAACAAATGATGACCGACCATGGATAAAAGCGAAAAGAGGACGATGGAGAAAAATGATGGGGGACCATCATAGGATTATCTCTAAAGCCTCGGGGGTAGATTAAATGATCAACCTTGCCTATGCAAGAGCGCAAGGGCAACGTAGTTTGACAAGGATGAGAAGACCGTCATGACAGGATGAGGTCTAGATGGAGACCGACACGATGGATGATCCTATATGATGTAATAAACCGACTGACGACCAGACGAATGACACAAGCTCAAAGTGGGATAACAAAAAGCTCAAGATGAGGGATAGCCAATGTGGAGCGTCCAATGCTCAATCAAAATATACCAAGCAGCCAAGGATAGGATGGGAGGGGATGTGAGGATAGGATGGATGAAGTCATACAATAACTAGGATGCAAGGTAGATAATGATTAAGCCCTCTATGGATGACGCCTGTTACCAATTTTTCACCGCACATGCTTATCCAAGGTGCCACCAAAGGTGGTTTTCACCATAGGACGAATTTATTTCTCTTTATTATTTTTTGATTTTTTTGATTTTTTTGAATTTTTGCAGGTAGGGTTACCAAGCAGATTTAAGTGTAGAACCTCTTCAGATGCATGATATTGATAGGCTCTTTGAGGGGATCTCTATCAAGGGTAGCAAGTATGTATGCCCCAGATCCATATTTAGCAGTTATGATATAAGGACCCAACCAATTTGCTTCAAATTTTCCTTTCTTATTGTGGTCCTACTAAGTATACTGGTTCTCTTTAAAGACAAGATCACCAATCTGGAACTATCGAGGGTGAACCTTCTTGTTGGAGTTACGCTTGAGGCAGTTTTGGTAGGCTTGCAGATGATCATAAGGTTTGATTCATCTTTCATGAAGTAACTCCAGCTGTGCAAGCTATGCAACACGAGCATCTTCCTCACTGATAAGGTTCTTCAAAGAAATCCTCAGTGATGGGATCTCAACTTCGATTGGCAAGATGGCTTTGACACCATACACTAAAGAATAGGGGGTGGCACCTATAGGGTTATGGATGGAGGTGCGATACACCTAGAGAGTGGGATGAATATGGAGGTGCCAATCTCAACCAGTGTTATTGACAACCTTTTTGAGGATGTGGATAAGGGTCTTGTTGGTTGCTTCTACCTGACCATTACCCTAGAGGTAATAAGGTGTTGACCAACAATGCTGGATATGAAAAGTGTCACAGGGATGTTTCATGGCCTAGTTTTTTGAAGGTTTTCCATTATTGGAAAGGATGGTGGATGGAATACCATATCTACAAAGAATATGGTAAAGGATGAATTTTGAAATTTGAGTACCGGTGATTTGTGAGAGTGGCATTGCTTCCACCCATTTGGTGAAGTACTCAGTGGCAGTAATTATGAATGTATGGTCATCTGAAGATGGTGGGTAAATCTTGCCAATCAAGTCAAAACCTCATTGAGAGAAGGGCCACGATGCTAGGAGAGGCTGAAGGTCCTGTGCCAAAGCATGATCAAATTTGCATGTTGCTGGCAAGGAAGGAATTTCTTCACGAATTCACAAGCATCATGCTCTAATGTAGGCCAATAATATCCAATTCGAAGAATACTTTTGGCCAAGGAAATACCATTTGAATGGGCCCCACAAACACCACTATGTACCTCATTTAGTGTAGTATAGGCTTCGATCTCACCCAGACACCTAAGGAGGGTTCCATCATACCCGCGATGATAAAGCGTATCACTGACGATAACGTATTGAGCTGAACATTGAATAAAGGATTTTTCGTTGGTTTCGTGTGAGGTCTGGGGGTAGAATATTATCATGTAGATAAGTATATATTTCTTGGTACCATGGGGAAGAGGGACCTACAATGTCACACACCATGTCAGTCTCAGGGATATTATATGCTGGGATTAAAAGTTGTTCCACAAGGAACTCACATTTTGTTTGATCTTTAGGCATGTCAATCAAGGTGCCAATAGTAGCCATAGCATCTGTATCCTAGGAATTTGGTCAAATTGTATGAAGGTGAAATAGTTCTTGAAGTCATCTACCATGTGTTTGTAGGGCAACAACTTGTCATCTTTTGTTAAGAATTCATCATTAACTTGCTTAATGACCAACAATGATCACCAAAGACTCTCAAGTGAGTTATGTGCCACTGTTTTGCAATTCAAAGACCGTGAGGAGGGCTTCGTACTCAGCTATGTTGTTGGTACATGGGAATGCTATCCTGAATGATTTTGGTATGTAGTCACCTTGAGGGGTAACAAACAAAATTCTTGCACCCAATCCATTATGAGTATATGAGCCATGAAAATACAATGTCCAAGTAGGTGCTTTTGAAACTGTGAAAACTTCTTCATTTGGAAATTCAGTGACTAGAGGGTAAGCATCCACTAGGGGTGCCTCGGCCAACTGACCAGATATGACTTGACCCTTTATGGATTTGCGATCCATGTACTCTATGTCAAATTCACTTAGGAGCATTACCCACTTAGCCATGCGACCAGTTAAAGTGATTCTGGATAACAGATACTTTAGTGGATCAATTTTTGCTATTAATTTGACCAGACAACTGAGCATGTAATGTTGAAGTTTTTGTGTACTGAAGACCACTGCAAGACAGGATTTCTCCATGGGTGAATAATTTAATTCATAGCCGACCAGTGTTTGACTGATGTAGTAGATTGCTCTTTCTTTTGAGGACTCATCATGTTGTGCCAATAATTCCCCCAGTGCGACTGAAGTGGCGGAGATGTAAAGCAGGAGGGGTTTCCTTGGAATCGGTGGCATTAAGATCGATGGATGAGCCAAGTATTCCTTGATCTTATCGAAACCTATCTGACACTGTTGGTTCCATCTGAAGGTGGAATCTTTTTTCAGAAGATGGGTGAATGACTAACACTTATCTGCAAGTTGGGCTATGAACTGACGGATGGATTGCAGCTTTCCTTGGAGACTTCCTAATTGTTTCAGATTATGCGGGGGTGGCATATCCAAAATAGCTTTCACCTTGGCGGGATCAACCTCAATGCCTCTTCAAGAGACTATGAAACCCAAAAATTTCCCTGATGTAATAGCAAAGACACACTTTTTTGGATTTAGTCGTAACTTGTAATGTTCTAACTGCTCGAAGATCTTTTTTCAGGATGGCAGGGTGCTCTGCTTTGGTTCTGGATTTTCCTAGCAATTCATCAACATAATCTTCCATGATAATATGGATGAGCTCATGGAAAATGACAGTCATTTCCCTCTGATATGTTTCCCCCGCATTCTTGAAACCAAAGGGCATAACATTGTAGCAAAAAGTACCCCAAGGTGTTGTAAAAGTGGTCTTGTATTGGTCTTCAGGTGCAATTCGGATCTAATTGTAACTAGAGAAACCATCCATAAGGGATAACATCTCGTGTCTTGTAGTCAGGTCGACCAATATGTCAATATTGGGCAGTGGAAAGTCATCTTTTGGACAGGCTTTGTTAAGATCCCAAAAGTCTGTGCAAATTTGAATGTCTCTGTTTGGTTTGGCAACAAGCACTATATTGGAGATCCAATCAGAGTAGTCAATGGGTCTAATAAAACTGGCGTCCAGTAATTTCTCCAATTCCTTCTTGACTAATAATGCTACCTATGGATGCGTTTTTCGAAGCTTCAGTTTGACTGGCTTGGCATCTAGGCGAACATCCAGATGATGAACTACTAAAGCAGGGTCTAAGCCTGGCATGTCTAAGTATGACCAGGAAAATTTAATGATGCCATCCTGGAGTAGCTGAACAATGACTGAATATTCTTGCTCTGATAGTGATTTGGCTACATAGGTGATCTTAGGGTTTTTAGTAGTGCCCAGGTTAACTTCTTGAGTTTCTCCAATTAGGATGGATGACCATGTGAATAATTGAGTCCCCACAAGGGGAAGATGAACGTCTCTATCCTCCAGTGCCTCTTCGAGATTTTCACTATTAGATGTGTCATTTATTTTTACTTTTTCCAGGTTAGGAAGTGCCTCGGGGAGGTTTTCACTAGATGACCGTTTTTTATTTTTCTTGTTTTTATTTTTGTGACTGGAGCGTTCATCCTCCCCCAATCCCATGAGGTTGATATATCTATCTGGGGAAACATTGACAGGTGTGTTGTCATGTAGGTCACAATCAATAAGTTCAGGATGGCGAAGAGAAAGGCTGATGGTAAAGAAGGATAGGTAGTTGAACATGGATGAAAGGTCTGTGTGATTGACATCATCGTACGTAGGTATGATGGATTCTTCCTCGGGTATGTCCTCCAAGAGACCATTGTCCATAGTCACACTATTGGAGGTATTAGAGGATGTCACAGGACCTTTCTACTTTTTGTCATATCCTAGGCCTGTATTCCATGGAAGCTTTGATACATCAATAGGTTGCAACTGTCCCTGTTCTTCCTTACCTAGGCCCCCGGGTTGGGGTTCTTCACGGTATACCCACTAACTGATATCCTCTTTTGGTGCATCTGTCTTTATACTAGGAGACCGGAAAGTGGTAGTGGAAATGTTTTTTGCACTGAAGGTGATAGTCTTGTCTTCCTTTGGTATAGCCTGTGAAGGTTGGTCGTGCGTGTGTGGTGATGGTGGCATGGTTGCCACATTTAGAGCGGTATGCATTTCATATTCATCTCACCCCTTGTAAATGATCTAAACTTTGGTGACTATAGGATTGTTGGCAGAAGATGGAGTGGTTGTCGTGGTGGATGATGGATTGGAGGATGATGACTGAGATGCCCCCATTTCGACCCTAGGACAATAATGTAAATGGGGAAATGATGCTTCTAGAGTGCGGCAGTATTCAAATGGTTGTGGGTCGTCATAAATGGTTATCTCTTGTCCATTAACCGGGAACTTTAGGCATTGATGGTATGTGGAGGGGATGGCTTGCATGGGGTGGAGCCATGGGTGGCCGAGGAGGAGATTATATGGTAAGTCCAGATCAAGGACATGACAAGTAGTGTACTGAACTACAGGTCCAACCTGGATAGGAAGACTGATAATCCCTTCAGAATTTATTTTTGAATTATCATAAGCTTTGATCGTGATGATTTGATTACTCAAATCCGCTTGAGTATACCCTACCTGTTTTATGAACTTCAGAGTACATAGATTGAGGGCAGAGCCATTATCTACTAGGACCCTTTTTATTTTATGACGGGCAACCAAGACTTTGATGTGTAAGGGACGGTTGTGATTGGCATCAATATTTGGCATGTCATTATGCCTGAAGTGTAGTTGGTAAGATAAAGCTAGGTGTCCTACTAAAGCTTGGAATCATGTGGGATCGATGTCATTAGGTACGTGATTTTCTTGTAAAGCTCTGTTGAGTATTTCCTGATGCACAGGAGAAGACTTAAGCAGATCCAAGATTGAGATCTGAGCAGGGGTTTTTCCTAAGTGATCAAGAATGTTGTACTGAGAGTTTACAAGATTTGGTTGGATGGATGTGGAGGTTGCAGGGACTGTAATGCGAGATCGTCGAGTTACGACAACACATTGGGGATCTTTAGCTTTAACATGTATCATAGACACACGAGGTTCTACCTGCTTAATGTAATGGATAATTCCATCATAATTAAGGGGTACATTCTTATATCTTATGTTATTTGTGTTGTTGTCTTGGGGATTATTGTTGGAGGTGTTTGTGCCTTGATTATGGTTAGGGAAGGCGTTTTGATATATCTGCAATTGAGCATTGGATGATGAAGCTTGACTGGTGTCGACTTTGATATCTCCTCAATCAATAAGATCTTGGACATAGTTTTTGAGACCTTGACACTTATTTAGAGTGTTCCCTTTAATCTTATGGAATTCACAATATTCATTCTCCCTAAACTAGGTTGGTTTGGGCTTGGATTCATCAAGTAGTTTGGTAACAAGATATGTGATTGGATAGTTGACCTGTAATAGCTTATTGAAGATGACACTCAAGGGTTCTCCTAATTGGGTATACTGGCATTTTCCATTCCCTTGACTATTCTAGTTTGACTGTTGAGGAGGACGAGATGCCCCTTGTGGCACGGATATGGCACTAGGCATAGATGGTTGTTGCCTCTGGGATGTATTAGCTACCTAAACATGTTTAGTGTCAGTGACACCATCATTCACTGTGTTTTTGTTCTTGTTCCAAAAATGTGACTTATCACCGGATGTCCCTTCTTTGTCATGGTTGTGTATCTTGATGTGCCCTTTGGAAATAAGGGTGCATTCAAGGATGGGTCCTTTTTCCACTATTTCAGCGAAAGTGGTAACACAGTGCAACCTGAAGTTATGAGCCATGTCGAGATGTGAGTTCTCCACAAAGAGGGTGACCATGTCCTTCTCTTTGAGAGGGGTTTTCATTTGGCTTGCTAGTGCACACCACCATTGAAGGTAGCTAGAAAAGGTTTCACCTTCACGTTGCTTCTCTTTGAGGAGATCTAAGGTATCACTGTCCTTCTCCAAATTGTAGGAGAAGTAAGAAACAATTTTTTTTTCTGAAAGATCCACAAAGGATTTTATGGACCCTCGTTCTTGACTCATGAACCATTCTAGGGAATTTCCTATCAGGCTCCGTGGAAACAAACACAAGAGGTAGTTGTCGTTGTGCATAACTTCCTAACACTAGGAGTAAAACTCTTGCAAGTGGGCCTTAGGATATTTGTTTCCCTTGTATCCGTCGAACTTTGGTATCTCAAAGTGTTTTGGGAAGGGAATTAATGAGATGGATGTGTCAAATGGATAGGGAGATATATCTTTGAATTTAAAGGATTGCTTACTAGTCCCAGCTTGGAGATCTTTCAAAGCAGCCTTGATTTCCAATAGGTTTGCATTAATTGGTGTCATAGGAGTCGACACAAATGGGTTGGATGGATATGAGTGGTAGGATGACGAAGGATCCTACTGAGATAGTGTCTAAAGGTTGACATATGGATTTTGATAGTGAGATGATGATATCCCTTGCGGGTATTCCAAGGGAGTTTGTTGGTACTGGGGTTGTTGTTGTGAGGTATAGTAAGGATTTGTTTGATAAGAATGCATGACCGAATGTTGAGGAGCTTGAATGTGATATTGTGGATTGGTTTGTTGGTATTGAAGGTACTGCTACGACTGTTGGGAGGCCACATAGGGTGGTTGTTGTTGGAACTGTTGTTGGTTATGATAGTAATAATGTTGAGGAGGTTGCTGATGTGATGTCGACTGTTGTGTGGGCCAAGATGGGATGTTGTGTTGTGGTTGAACTTTCAGACATAAAATGGATGCGAGGAACGGGGATATGGCCTAGATGACAAGTCAGGATGGATTTCCTTGCGATTGGTATGGTGGTTGTTGTGAAGAAACTAAAGGATTATGTGGGGGTTGTTGCTGATGAGGCGGTTGAGAGAATGTAGAGGCATTCTACAAAGGAGGTTGTTGGGTACCAATGAGAACATTTGGTTGGGATGTACCTTGCAGAGGTAATTGAGGTGGTATGTTAGATTGGGGAGGCTGTTGAGATGTGTAGGAAGGCAGTGGTAGGTTTGTGGCCCCAAGAGGTGGAGGCAATGCGGTAAAAGAGTTGCCCCTAGCGTTGACTGACGGTTGGTTTGAAAGAGGTGGTGTTGTCAGCATTAATGGTGGAGGTTGCATAACATTTTACGGCATGCCATAGGCGAAAGGATTATTGGGATCAGATACTTGAGGGGCCCCCATGACTGAGATTGTGGCATGTGGGGGTTATTAACATGATAAAGAATGGCGTTGTTGAATTCAGGTTGATGCCAACCCTCCACTAGAGGAACATTGGGGATGTATGAACCACCTGGTGCATTTTGTGAACTTTGGGGCATGTTAGATGTGGAACTACTATATTTGGATAGGTCGACACCTAATGGAGGTTTGACACCTTTTTCAATTAGGTGGGCCAAGATTTCTTCCCCATGTTTTTCGAACAGGTGATTTGTCATTTGCACATTGGTGGGGTTACTAAAATGTTCCTCAAGTGTGAGTTTGAGTTGATTGACCATGTTCTCATCTCTAGGTGGCAACGTGTTTTGACCGTCAGTGTTGGACTATGATGATGTACCATTCTAGGGGTCTCGAGGGATATTCATACTATTATTGGGATCTTTTGAGACATTTGTTGCGTTGTTGGGATCTTGAGGGATATTCGGTTGGGAATTTTGGGCTTGTTGTTCAGCCATTTTCCTTGCCTGTGACCGGGTCTGAATGGGCATGCAAGATGATGTGAGGATGATCAAGATGATGATTGAAGGATTGACCTAATTGGATGGTGAATTAGCCAGCAAGGATGTGGCTCAATAGGATTGATGAAGGATCAAATTTTTTATTCGACCAAAGTGGATTTTTTGATGAGATCATATTGGATTGATCGATAAACAATTGGTCAAATTGGATTGGATTGAATAGATTGACTGGGTGATTGATGATACAAGGATTGGATTGGATTGATTATCGATTGATAAGATTGGGTAGTAGGATGAATGATGATGACTGAAATCCTAAACCGAGTTCAAGAGTAATCCTTGGTAACGCAAGGTGTTGATTAATCGATTAAGGGATGGATGTATGATAACAGCACCGAATCCAACTTGAGATAGAAGTGGATTGATTGGGCCAATGAGGATGACCAACTCAGGATGGATGAAAATCCTAAGTTGGTTGGATAGATGACGATTAGAGTCGAACACTTAGGTCAATTCGGATAACTGCTTTAACAAAGTTTAACGGAATAACGACGATCTGAAATGGAAGAACGATATCTAGAACGGGGTGAACGGCTAGGTGAACAGGGGTTTGAAATGGATGAACGATAACTCATAATGGGTGAATGGATGCTCGATGGTGGAGGTTGACTTTCAAAATGAGGAAACGAATGTTCAGAATGGGCGAATGGCAACTCGGAATGAAGGTATGACTTTCGGAACGACTAGATGAAGGATCAGAAAAGTTGTCTGAAGGTCAGGTCTGCCCCTGGAAAGGGGAAGGTTTGCCCCTAGAGGTCAAGTCTTCCCCTACTAGGGAAGGTACGCCCCCAGAATTGAAAATGGTCAAAAATAGTTGTCCAAAATTGAAAATGGGCAGAAAATAGCTATTTGAGATAGGTAAACGGGCACACCAAATAGGGAAATGAACACTCAGATCAAGGGGATGAATGCTTAGGATGACGAATGGATTCTTGAAATGGGTGTACGAACGTTCAGAATAGGGAAACGAGTGATCCAAATCAAAAAACAAGCGCGCAAAATGATGAAAAGGGTGTCTAGAATGATGAAACGGATGATAAAACTGACTGATCAAGGGTCAAGTCCGCCCTTGGGATGGGTCAGGTCTGCCTCTGGAGGGAAATTTTTCCCCTCAAAGAGGTCAAGTCCACCCCTAGAGGTCAATTACGCCTGTCTGAAAAAAGTTGGTCAAAATTGGCTAAAGCAGGCTAGAAAGGGGTTGGTTCAGAGGTCAAGTCCGCCCCTGGAATAGGTCAGGTCCACCCCTAGAGGAAAGGTTCACCCCTAAACAATTCTGAACTTTATTTTTGAAAAGAAGACTAAGGAAAAGGACCCAAAAACACAGCAAGCATCAATCAAAGGATAAGGCTGACTCAACTAAAACAAAATTTACTGGTTTCGCACAAAGAAAACAGTTCAAGCAACACAATCCTAAGACTAGCAGAATGGGGTATGGCCAACAAAGTCTTCTATTTTAGGATGAACATGGTTTCTAAGGATTCATTGATATACACCCGGTACGTGAGGCCCAAACCGTGAACACCAACCCGTTACAAGAGTGAGTTGGGAACCTTAGCGAGATACTAAAGGCTCAGACCAACTCTTCACATCATCCCGACGCTTCTCCCATTACAACATGGTTGGATTGGGGTACAACTTTGTCTCTCCCCCCTTTATATACCCCACCGGTATGCATGGTTTGGATTGTCCCTTGGGGTGATGAAATCCCCAAGCATGTCCCCTAATAAAAAGAAAAAAGGGAGACACAAAGACTTGGTAAGCTATGATTTCTCGTCACCCAGGATCACCAAATAGCGCAAGGGGATTAGATATGTCAAATAGCCTACCAACAAGCACAACACACAAGATTAATTGACACCCCTAATTAAACTATGTGCCTAAGTTATCCAAAAACAACAAGCAGCAATTGATAAATAAATAACATTGCAAGGAAGATTTGTTAGTGATTTTTCTCCTTGTTTCTTGCCAAATGTTAATTAGATGTTTGCACAAACATAATCAGAACACATTAGGAGGTCAGAAACACTTAAAACAACCAAAAAAAGTGCCAAAAACTCAAATTTCACCTTCTGAAAAAAGTTGTCTAGGTCAGGTTTGCCCCTCTGTTGGGTCAGGTCCGCCTATCTGTCAGGTCAGGTCCACCTATCTATTAGGTCAGGCCCACCCCTAAAGGTCAGGTCCACCCCTCTGTGAAAAATCTACAAATTTTATGTTTCTAGAGTCTATGGAGGGCAGGTTTGCCCCTGGGCAAGGTTGGGTCCACCTTTGGAGGTCAGGTTTGTTTGTATGTTAGGTTAGGTCCGCCCCTCTATAAAAAATCTACAAATTTTCTATTTTTGGAGTCTGTGAAGGGCAGGTCCGCCCCTAGGCAAGGTCAGGTCCGCCTCTAGAGGTCAGGTGCGCCTGTTCGTTAGGTCAAGTCCGCCCCTCGAGGTCAGGTCCGCCCCTCTGCAACCTACACCTGCAAAAAGTGAAAAAAATAGCAAACATGAAAGATATAGACCCGTCAGTGGGTCCCACTGAGCGTGCCAAAAATGTGATCTGGAGTAAATGGGGTCTCAAAAATGAGCAACAACACAAAACATGCAAGAAACCACTTAATCACCTAACACCTCAAGATTGGGCTAAAAGTTAAACCTAACAAAATAAATAGAACGATAATACCTTGTTAAGTTGCTCCTTTGGTTGGCCCTTCGATTATTGACGCGATATATGCTCCTTTTGATGGCAAAAGATGTATGAATGAGATGCAATATGGATGGAAAATATATGAGGATGCTATGTTGTGTGCAAGGAAATGGGAATTCTAGCTAAGTATGGTTCAAGTGGAAATTTTGCAAGAGTTTGGTTAGCACAATGATCTCCTCCCTAAATGAGAGAAAAGAGGGGGTATTTATAGAGGAAGTTGAATTCTCTAGAGAATTCAACGGTTGAGATTCATCCAACAAGGTCAAGATGAAGGGCTATGGTGATTTGAGGACTCACAATCTCTCACATCTTGACATGTAGAATGTGAGATGGCTTAGGGATGGTGATGTGTAAATGAGGTGGAAGGAGGGTACATGAGGTGGAAGGAAAAGTACTTTGCAAGTACCTTGGGGAATGAGAAGATTTCCTCAAAAAGGAACTTCTTGTCCCCAAGTGGGAATGAAAGTGACTTTTGAGGAATTTTAGAATTCCTCAAAAATCTCCATGGGAAAAGGGAAAGTATTTCGAGAAATAAATGTGAATTAAAAATTCACATACTTGCAAGAATCTCATGGACAAGACAAGGTTCCAAAAGGGAAGCCTTTTTCCACATGTGACTTGATGTGACAAGTCAAAAGATTCTAGAAGATACATGGGAAGAGGAGATTTTAGGAGGAATAAATATGAATTTAAAATTCACATGGGAAAGAGGGTCAATACCAAGAAAGGAAAATGAAAAGGTTGACTAAAAAGGCATACTAAATGTGGCTAATGACCTTGATTAAGGTTGTGCAAATACATGATTAAGATAATTAACTAAAGATTAGAAGCAAGTGGAAAATTTTGGAGGATGTGACACATCCTAACCATAAATTAATTAAATTAATTATGATTAGAAGAGGGTTAGATGGCGAAGAGGAATTAGAGACCCACTTGCAAAAGTTGGAGGATGTGACAATGAGAGAGAAAAAGAAAAATTAAAAATTGGCTTAAATTCAAAGAGGTCACATGACTAAATTAAATAAAGTGGTATATTTATTTAATTTAGAGAGGGAAGAAGGTAAAAGTATTTAATTATTAAATTAAATACTTTAGGATCCTTATGCAAATGATGAAATATTAATTAAATGAATGATTTAATTAATATCGACAAAGTGGACGAGTAAAGGGATGAATAAGGAGACAACTTTGACCATATGGAAGTGGTCAAATTTGGATGTCTATAGGTTGTTGTTTCACCATCTCCTCTTCTTACTAGTTTGGAGCCAATGGTTAGTGGTGGTGCTCTAGTTGTGGCTCATTATGCGAGCAAAGATGAAGATGGTTTTACCCAGGTGTGTGGTCAGAAGAAGAAATCTTCTTCTCCCCCCCTCAGCCTCACAAAGGTGTCACCACAAGAAGGCAGAAAATGAATTGTTGGTTTGAGTCAAGGGGCCAGGGTAGTCCTACCCTGCAGAAGAGTAGGGAGAGGGAGTGCAAGCTAGATATTTCTAAGGGGGTCTAGAAAACCCTCTTTGATTTGTGCTCTAAGAGCACCCCCTCTTCTTGCAAATGAAGATCATTTCATGGAATATCAAGAGGTTAAATAACTTGCATAAACAAGACCTCCTGAAGAATCTTGTCTAGAACCATAAGTTGGACATCTTGTTGATCCAAGAGACGAAAATGCAGATTAATAAGTTGGAAGCTTTGAAGAATTTGTTCTACAAAGATTGTGGGTTTCATGGAGTTAGCTTTGAAGGAGCTTTGGGTGGTGTGGCCACTTTTTGGAATGCTAAGCTGTTGAGAGGTGTCCTAATCGTTGATGGTTTCAACCATGTTGAGACTAAGTTTTTTTGGGTCAGGGATTCTTATACTTGGGTTATTTCTAATGTGTATGCTCCTAACCTTAAGAGAACTAGGAAAAAGCTTTGGGATGATCATAGGAGTCTTAGGATGAAATTTTTGGACCTCCCCTGGCTTGCAATGGGAGATTTTAATACTCCTTTGTATGATAATGAGAAAGTGGGAGGGTCTCAAGCCAATCATGAGAGCAGTTTTGATTTAAGAATGTTTATTGATGGCAATGCTCTTGTTGATGTTAAGCTTTCAGGAGCTAGCTTTACTTGGTCCAATCGGTGTATTGGTGTGGATAATATTCAAGTTAGATTAAACAGAGCTTTAACCTCTACTTCCTGGTTTGTGGAATTTGCTTGTTCATTGTCTTCTATTAGGAGATGTGGGTCAGACCACTTTCCCATCTCTTTTGTTGATGATAGGCTTCAAAGTCAGAAGAGATTTCCTTTTAGGTTTGAAGCCATGTGGTTAAGAGATCCTCATCTTATGGATTGTATCAAAAAATGGAGGAAAGTTAACATTGATGGTTCTGCGATGTTCAAAGTTGCCACGAAGCTGAATTTTGTTAAGAGGAATCTCAAAAAATGGAACAAAGACTTGTTTGGTCACATCTTTGTTTCTAAAATTTATGTTCTTAAGAATTTGGATGGTCCAACATGCCATCCAATCGAAGGGTTTATCAGAGGATCTACAATTACTAGAAGATAGTCTTCTCATGCAACTGCATGATATCGTTACCAAGGAGGAGGACTTCTGGAGGCAAAGGTCTCGAGCTATCTGGTTGAAGTCTGGGGACCATGATTCTAAGTTCTTTCATCTCACTGCTCTTAGGCCTAAGTTTTTAAATAGAATTTCCTTAATTAGAGCTTATTGGTTGTTGTTGGAAGACGAGGAGGCTATTAGAAGAGTGACTGTTGTTGGAAAGTGTGCCTCAATCTTACTGACATGAAACTCTTGTAAGGGAAAATTTGGTGAGACTCTCTAAATGTCTTACCGACTAGTAGCTATGCTCTAAACGTCTGAAGTGCTCAGATCACTGAGACTTTGTTTTTGTCTTGCTGACGAGAGTCATCGGCAAGACATTTCAATCACTGTGAAAGTTCTAACTCTTTCCGCCTGGGCAGATCTCTTGCCAACAGATTGGTTTCTAATGGTTATCGGGGAGACTCATGGCGACATAAGTCATCAGGGAGAGGCTTGAACATTCGAAATAACTCACTCCGATAGAGTATGTCTCACCGACTGTTATTCACAAGAATGCCATCAGGGTGACATGAAGGCTCGATAAGAATCTAAGCGACAGTGGAGGTCTCGCCGACAGTTTAGCTTTCTGTATGAACTCTTGGCGATAGCTTTTCTCTCGCCGACTGTTCTGTGATCGTTATGACCTCTTGGCGATAGCGTTCCTCTCGCCGATGGAATTGTTTGTGAACTATTGATGGATCTCCATGTGATGAACTTCGGTGTAACCTCTTGCCGATGGTGTTGCTCTTGCCGATAGACTGGTCGGAGTAATATGAACTATCGGGTATGCCTTCGGTGTGATCTCCTGCCGATGACTATTGGTCTCGCTGACAGACAGATGTTTTCAGTGAGAACTCTTGCCGATGGTTTTCCTATCGCTGACGAGTACGAACATCGGTGTAACATAAATTTCTATAAGACTCTTAGCGATAGCGAAACTCTTGTTGATAGTTCTACACAAGCTGGATTTGTGTTCGGTATGATGTTTCTCCGATAGCGGTGGTCTTGTTGATGGTTCTATGATCGGGCATTGTGGCATCGGGGAGACACGGCCTAGTGTCTCACCGACATGCGACACAGTTTGAACGCCTTGACTGAATGTCTATCCTACATGGTTTGTTTTAGACCAATCAAAGAAGCAGAATGTGAACCGTTAGCAGTTGGACTGTTGCGACCGTTCCTGTGAGGGAGATGGATAGACTGTGAGGAAAAAATATTGTGCTCTGGTAATGGTGGATGAAGAAAAAAAAGTTTGAGAGAACAAAAGGGTTGTTTAGATTGAACACGATTTGGTCAGTGTGTATGAATTCAATTCTGAGAGCATTGTAACTGTGATGTTCAATACAAGGTTGATCAAGGAAATGTTGTTGTAAATTGATTATCAGAAAGTGAAGTCTATACTTTGTATGTATATTTGTTTACTGTAATACAAAGAGGCTTTTCTTGGTGTGGTGGGTTTCTCTCCCGTAAGGGTTTTCCCACGTAAATCTGGTGTCCAATTGTGTATGTTCATTTCTCTGTTTCTATTATTTCTTTGATGAGTATCTTAATTGAACTATAATTGCAAAATTTAAAGTCACCTTTGCATTCTTCTTTGAGGTTTTGACATTAGGAGAGTTTGTTCTGCACCTAAGCTTTCCTTACAACTGTTAGGTTCTTTGAACAACTCTTGATGGATGATCTAGTATGGGATCAAAGGAGTGTGGATGCCTCTGTGGAAGTTATTCCTAAATTTGTGATGGAGAATTTGAATAAGGAGTTGATGGCTATTCCTTCGGCCTCGAAAGTCAAAGAAGCAGTTTTCTCTTTTGAAGGTAACAAAGCCCCTGGCCCTAACGACTTTCCTTTTCTATTCTTCCAGTCGTGTTGGGATATTATCTTTGAGGATGTGATTAATGCTACTAAGGATTTCTTTGGCTCAAGAAGTCTCCTCAAAAGCTTAATGTGACTTTCATTGTGTTGTTTCCCAAATCTGTTGATGCAAATATTTTTGGTGAGTTTCGCCTGATCAGCCTCTGTAATTCTATTTATAATTTTTTTTTGAAAGTGCTTGCTACTAGATTGCAGAAATGCTTGCCAAATCTAATTTCTAAGCACCAAAGCGGTTTTGTCAAGGGTCGTCAGATCCTTGATTCTATCATTACGGTTCATGAGCTTTCCCATTCCATTAATGTATCTAAAAAGCCGAGTTTCTTTCTGAAGTTGGACCTACTCAAACCTTATGACAAAGTGAGAGAGATTTATTTTGAATGCCTTGGACTGGTTTGATTTTTGCGAGAAATTCCTCCAACTTGTTGAGCAACTCATTTCATTTGTTGTCCTGATGAATGGCTCTCCTCCTTTCTTTCAGAGGTTGTGTGGGCTGAGGCAAGGAGACCCTATCTCACCTCTTCTTTTCATCCTGATGGAAGAGGCTTTGGGTCGTAATATCTAGAAGGTGCTTCAGGCCGGGGTTCTAAAGGGTCTTTCGCCTTCGTCCAAATGTGATCTAATTACTCACCAACAATTCGTTGATGACATTATTATGATGGGTATTTCTTCTATTAAGGAAGTTAGAGCTATTAAGTGGTTGTTGGCTAACTATGAGAAGGCTTCTGGTCAGAGGATCAACCTTCCTAAGAGTCAAATTTTCTTCCTCAACACTCCTGAAGCTCTGCAGCTTAATCTTGCTAGAATCTTGTCTTGCAATAGAGGTGAGTTTTCATCTTCTTATCTGGGGCTCCCTTTATGTATCTCTAATATTCTAGATTCCTTTTGGTTGGGTTTGTTGGATAAATTCAGTAGGAAGTTTGTGAGTTGGAAAGGTGCACTCCTCAGTCAAGCAGGTAAAATTTAGCTTATTTCGTCTACTCTCCAAAACCTGCCCCTGTATGCTATGAGTCTCTTCAGGGTTCCTATAAAGTTTCAAGATAAAATGGAATAGATTATGAGAAGGTTCCTTTGGTTAGGGATTGAGACTAAACACAAAATTCCCCTTGTGGCTTGGGAGTCGGTGTGTAGACCAAAGAAATGGGGAGGTCTGGGTATTAGAAATCTAAAATCTTTTAATAAGGCTCTTTTGTCAAAAAATGTTTGGAGGCTCCTAAATGGGGATGTTGGGTGGGCCCCTTTGGTCGCTAATAAGTAATTGTATGGTTTGGAGAGACCTTGGAACATGTTGTCTTCAGAGGAGATTCCTTCTAGTTCGTGTTTTTGGAGGAATATTATGTTGTGTAGGGACTTGATTACTAGAGGTGTTAAGTGGCTATTGGGTGATGGTAGAAGTATTCTTTTCTAGGAAGATGTTTGGTGTGGAGCCTTCCCTCTTATTTGTCTTCCTTCGGTGCCCCCTATTGTCCCCTTGTGTAAATGGTTATTTGGGGCCGAGGTGGCTAATTATTTTATAGATGGGGAGTGGAAGAATTTTGAGGTGTGGGACCCATCTTTAAGGGTTCTGAAGGATTTCTTATGTAAGGTTCGGATCCCCTCTTTCCCTAGACCAGATAGAGTCATTTGGGCCCCTTGTACTAGTGGCAATTTTTATGTGGCTTCTGCTCTCATAAATTTTTTGGAAGCGCCTACATCTTTTCCTTTCTAGGGAGGTTGTGGAATAAGAAGTTGATTCCCAAAGTGAATGTTTTCTTTTGGCTGCTTATACAAGGTAAATTTCTAACGCAAGAAAACCTTTGTACGAGGGGGTTTGTGATTCCTAATAGATGTGTTCTTTGTGAAGTTGATGGTGAGAATTCTTTCCATATTCTCCTTGAGTGTGATTATTCTTTTTCTCTTTGGAGTAAGTTTCTCAAACTTAGGGATATTGGTTGGGTCTTTTCGGATTCTCTTGCTAAGTTTTTTGATAAATGGACTTGCCCTTCTTCCTCTCCTATTCTATGATGGCTATGGGATCTTATGGCCTCGCATATTACTTGGGGATTATGGAAAGAAAGAAATAACAAGATCTTTTAGGAGTCTAAGCTCAAGGTTGATAGTCTTTTTATCAAGATCTGTTGGGCCATTATGGAGAATTTTGCTCTGATTCATTCTGATTATGCTTGGTGTGTCCCTTCTACTTGTCTTGATAGTTATGAGCTTCTGGTGACTTCTAACTGGAAGATTACTTCAATTCCTATTGTGAATCCTAAGTCAAGTTCAGTTGCTAGATTAAACACTAGATGGAAGCCTCCTTTGTTTGGTTAGGTTAAAGTTAACTTTGATGGGGCAGCAAAGGGGAATCTTGGGCTTGCAAGTTGCAAGGGGGTGTTAAGAGATGATGTTGACAAACTCCTTGGCACGTGGCACTCCTGTTGGGAACTCAGACCAATCATTGTGCAAAGCTGGAGGTTGTGTTCATAAGTATTAGATATGCTATCAGCAAAGGATACTACAAATTATGGGTGGAAGGTGACTCCATGAACCTAAATTATTTGCGTTTCACTCATACTCTGAGTTGGAATGTCAACCAACTCATTAAGGATATGATAATCATGTTGCAATCTTGTGATGAGACCTGTGTCTCTCACATTTACCGAGAAGGAAACTCGCTCGTAGATTTATTTGCCAACGAAGCTATTAGTTTAAATGAATTTTTTTCATGGGAGGAGGGATTGATCCTTCCTGAGAAATCTAGGAGTTTAATAAGAAATGATGGCGTGGGGTGAGATGATGCAACATTTATGGTCTAGTACCTTCCTCCATTTTGCACGCTTTGTAAGTGTCTTGTTGCTCTATGGTCTTCAATTGAGTGTTTTTCACAAGGGTTTTGTGAGTCTTCTGTTGGTAGTCATGGGTGGTGACAGGAGCAGAATCAAGCCACATTCATGTGGAGACATTTGGAGAAAGAAGAAACTCTGGAATATTTTGTGCCATGGTAATTTTACTCCTTTTTTGGAGAGATTGCATGAGCATGACCCTAATGCCTCGACACAATTTGTTTCTTTATGGCATAATCGTAAGCTCAAGGTTAAAGGTTTGGAAGTGGAGGTAAATCAGGATTTGGTTGCCACTGTTACTGGGATGCCAACTGTGGGCTGGAAGTTCTTCAAGGATAAAAAGAGTAATGAGGAGGCGATGGTCCAATTTTTTAAAGATGATGAGAGGAAGAAATTAATAAAATTGGAGAACTGGGGCTATGAGAGAACTTCCCTCAAGAAAATTTGGGCGAGCGTTGCTAAGGTGCTAATGCATTATGTGACTCTGGAAGGGAGGTTTAGGTCTATTCTTGGTCACCATTTTACTCTCCTCAACCATTTCAGACATGGTTTGTTCATTCCATTCCCTTTCTTGTTGTTATCATCTTTGGAGGTTTTGATGTACACACATCTGAAGAATAGGAGGGCCCCTATCCTCCATGAAGGGCTTATTTTATTAATTATGGAGCATGTCAAGACTCTTATCCCTGTTCCAGCCATCAAGGGAAAAGAGAAAGCTTTAAGTGATTTGTCTAGGCCGTAGAGTTTGGAGTCCTCTTTGGATGAGGAGGAATGGAATGAAGATGAGGAGGATATTTCTCCTGCGGCTGCAACTACGTCTTCAAAGAAGAGGAAGGTGGTTGGTGCTAAGTACAATAGGACTGCTAAGCGGCTGGCCCTTTCTGAGAGTTAGGACATGGAGGTGGGGTCGGGTGATTCTTCTCCCAAATTTGTGGAGGTGGTTGTTGGTAAAGATGGTGGTCTTGAGGTGGGGACACAGGATAATGTTGTGGGTTTGGTTGACAAATCGAGGAGGCTGTCGAAGCGTATTGCTAACCTGAACAACAAGGTCTCTGAGGTTCCAACTAAGGACCCCAATGTGGCTGGTAAGGATAAGGATTCTTGAGATAAGATGGTGGCTATTGAGGATTCTCCCATGCAGGAATTTCCCAAGGAGGAGTAGGACAAGGAGATTAGGGGTCTGAATGAGGAGGATGCAGAAAAGAAAGAAGCTAGACAGGAGCCCTTGAAGGTAAATCCTCTTTCTGAGGACTTTTCTTACCTTAATGATGATGCTACCTCCATGTATGAATTACTGGATATGGCTAGAGTTGGGTCCACTTGTACCTTTAAATTAGCCAAATGAACTATATGGGAGCTCAATAAGATTAATATTAAAATCAAAGGTTTGAAGGAAAATATGAAGAATGTTCTGAAGGGTTCGGTGTCAGACATTCTTATAGACAGAATGGTGGACCTTGAAGGTTCCTATCATGACTTTAAGTCTCTGTGTGATGAAATATTGTCAACTCTAGAAGCCAAGGTTTTAGGTATAAATGTGGATATCAAAAAATTAATGCAAGCATGCCATATCTCTATGAAGAATAGCATGGACTCCTTGGAAGTCCTTCTCAGGAAAATAAGTAAGCTCAAAAAGGATCAAGTTTTTTTCTCTTAGCTTATGGATAAAGAGCATGAGGCCAAGGACAAAGGTAAAAAAGTTGCTAGGACGATGACAAAGGATCGATTGGCAGAGGGTTAGATGATTAGAAGAAATCATTTGATGCTGAGAAGAGGGAGTTGTTGGATATGGTCGAAAGGCATAGGAACCAACAGATAGAGGTGGCCAACACTCTGAGTGGCTTGAACTAGTGCCTGGTCTTTTTCTTTGTTGCTTTCTATTTCCTACTGGGTGTAGGTTTCTTTTAGGTTGCTTTGTTGTTTTGTGGTTGTTGGGTGTTGTTGGTAGTTGTTTGTCTTAATTTTAGTGTAGCACTGCCCAGTTGTATTTTTTGGTTGTTAGGTTGGTGGTGGTGGTCTTTTGAAAATCTTTTTCTTGCACCATTTTGTATCTTCTATTGTAAAGGGTTTTAGGTCCCTTCAAAACCTGTTTTTCCCTTATAATCAAAACAATTATATTTAATCTAAAAAGTTTCAAAAGCATTAAGGTGATACTCTACCAATGTAATTTGTGTTTTTATCCAACGAATATTCTTCTTAAATACTTTTTAGGTGATTGAATCAACTACTTTACTTAGACACTTCTTAAACTAAGCATATATATATAATGAAATACTCTTCTTCTTGGATAAAATAGAAATATTTCCCAACTCATTAAACAATCAAATAGATGACTCCAACTCTCTAATAAGAAATCAATCCTAGAACATATATAAATAAATGATACCAGTCAATTGAAACTACTAATTCTAAACACTACTTAATTATAACTCTTAAATGATAACTAGAAACTATTTCCAAATAGAAACAAGATTCTTTGAAAGAAAAAGAAAAAGAAATAAAGATATAACCCTTAATTCACAATTTCAACTTAAACATGAAATATTTCCATTAACAAAGGAAAATTGATTTAAAACTAACTTTGAAATTTCCTAAATGTAATTTTTCCTTATTGACTCCATTAGAAATTCACAAATTAGTTTTTCATTCAACCCTCCTTATCAAATTCATTTCCTCAATCAGGGGTTGTCATTTGAACAACAATTTATTAAAATTCTTTGCTCATTTAATCCTTCCCATATGATTGATTATATCAAAACATGTTTAAACAATTCTTAATCAAGTCTAGTTTGTCTCTTTATAATTTAAAAATGAATAAAATAGTTCATTAAACTCACTACCTTACAATTTTAAGTTTGAACATTAAGACTCATTGTTCATGTATGATATATAAAATTTATTAAGTATTCTTGAATTAACTTTTAAGGAGAGATGAATTATAAAAATAAAGGGGACAAACAAAAATATGAAAATGTTACATATCAACACTGATTAACTAAGTAGTTTTTGGATGGGGAGCTCTTTGGGTGGTAGTGATGGTGGTGGCAATTTTTCAAATTCTGAAAAGGCGGGAGATTTGGATGTCGCTTCAGGCGATAATGGCGGACGGTGTGTTGATGATAAGGTGATGTCAGGCAGGGCCCTTACTACAGGTAAGCTGAGTGGGTCCCCTTTTGTGGCTAATGTTTCGTTTGATGGTAAAGGGGCTTTGAAGAATGTGTGTCTGACGCTTTCCCCGGTGCCTGGCACTGAAAATGTGGTACATGGCTTAGAAAAGTCAGGGTATTCCCTGTCCTCAGATGGGTGTGATGGGACTCCTTTTGCAGAGGGTCTTGGGCTTGATAAAGCTAGGAATGTTTTATTGTCGAAATCTTCTATCAATTGGTCTAATCTGTTTGGGGCTAAGCCTAGAGGAAAATGTACTTCACCTCCTTTGTTGCTAATAAAATGACAGGGGAGTACTCTATTACTATCTTGGATTGCATTGTTGACAAAAGAGTGACTAATATGGACATGGTTCTACTGGGTAAATTTGTTGGTCATCGGCCTCATATTGAGCTAGTCTGTAAGTTTACTTTGATTCATTGGAAACCTAAAGGACAAATAGATGTGGTTGTTATGGCCAAAGGGTTCTTCTCTTTTTCCTTTACCTGTGAAGATGATATGGTGATGGCATTGACAGGGGGCCTGTGGTTCCTTGGAAAGTCATCCTTGATGCTAAAGAAATTGGAAACAGGTTTTAATCTGAACTTGTGTTCGTTCTCTACCGCTCTGGTTTGGGTCAGATTGCCTGGTCTGCCTTTGGAATTCTGGGATGAGGAAGTGTTTAAGGGGATTCCTATCACTTTTGGTTGTCTATTAACTATTAACCAAATGACGGCGTCAAGGAAGCGGTTGGTTTATGCCAGATTTTGTGTTAATGTGGAGCAATCTGTTGATTTTCCTTCTATGGTGAAGATTAACTCTAAACTTGGAGTGTGGGAGTAGATGGTTGAATTTGAATCGAACCCCTTTTCCTATTTCCATTGCAAAAAAGTTGGCCATTGGGAAAATAAATGCCCTCTTAAAGTTCCTAAGCAAATGGCAAAATAGTGGAGAGAAAAAGAGAAACCTCAAGCTCAGGAGGTGGAATCTCAAATACCTCGAGCTCCAAAGATGGAGACGGGAGGGGAACCTCCCTTGGAGTTCACTCAAGATAAATCTTTGAATGAGTTAGAGAAGGTGGTTGACTGTCAACCTGATCAAGGGAAGGTGAATCAGGAGCTTCAGGTTGAAAACGTGCCCAATATGGATAGTTCTTTGGAGGAAAATAATTCTTCTGTGGTTCCTTAATCAGGTTCCCCCCATGGGGAAGATATTCCTTCTAAGTTGGTTGAATCTGGTTCTCCTCTTGGGGGAAGTATTCCTCAAAATGTGGTGTTGAAATATGAGGGGTTTGAGATGAAACTTGAGGTGGAGTCTGAGTAGTTGGAGGATGTGGATAACCAGCCTTATGTCATGGTACGTGGCCACAATAGGAAGAAGCATTCTCCTTTGCGCGGGCGTTGTGACAAGAAACTGGCAGAGATTAGATTGTGGGTCTGAGTCGCATGGGAGAGGTAGGCCCCCAGCTAATGTTACGAGAGATAAAGAGAGTTGGATGGATATTGTTGATGGTACGTAGAGAACTTTGTTGGATATGTGCTCTAAGAGCACTTCCCATAAACTTACATGAATATTATTTCCTGGAACATGAGGGGTATGAATCACCCTCATAAACATGATCTCCTGGCTAATATGGTAAGAGATCATCATCCTGATATTGTTTTAATTCAAGAAACAAAAATGGGTGTTGATAAACTATCTAGACTTAGATTGAAGTTGTTAAAGATTGTGGTATGCATTGCTCTAAGGCGACGGGCGCCTCTGGTGGGATTGTCACTTTTTGGAATCTTCGATTTATTAGAGGTGTGAAGGTTTTCAATGACTGTAATCATGTGGCTACTTCTTTCTTCTACCTGAATGATAAGTTTTCCTAGACTCTATCTAATATTTATGCTCCTAATTGTAAAAGTGCTAGAAAAAGGCTTTGGGTGAACCTTGCCTCTTTTAAAGTTTGTCATAATATTGATAATTGGTTGGTTATTGGTGACTTTAATACTCCTTTGCATGATGTTGATAAGATGGGTGGTTCACAAAATGTGGATGATAGTAGATCTGACCTTATGCAGTTCATAAATGATTCGGCTCTTCTTGATCTTGATCTAAAAGGGGTGTCCTATACTTGGTCAAATAGGTGTGTAGGTGATGCCCTTATCTAGGTTAAGTTGAATCGTGCCCTTTTAAACCCTGAGTGGTTGGTCCACTATTCTTGTTCCCTTTCAGCTTTGACCATATTGGGGTTGGATCACTTCCTATTAGCTTTGTCTGTGGACCTGTTGGGTGGTAAGAAGAATTTTCCTTTCCAGTTTGAGAAAATGTGGACATGTCATCTTGATCTAGGTAGTTTGGTGAAGGACTGGTGGAGTATCGATGTGGAGGGGTCGGCTATGTACAAAGTGGTGAAAATTTTGGCTAATGTTAAGCTTAATGTTCGAAAATGGAATCGTACTTCTTTTGGCCATATTTTTTAGGAGAAAGATGGGGTGTCTAAGGAGCATCATACGATTCAGCAAGTTATTCAATCGTCTAGATATAATCAGGACCTGATGTTGAAGGAAAATTTCCTACTCTCCAAATTACACAATATTATTGCGAAGGAGGAGGAATTTTGGAAGCAGCGATCGAGGATTATGTGGTTGAAGAGTGGTGATAGAAACTCTAAGTTTTTTCATATTTCTACTCTGAAACATAGAGCTTCGAACCATATTAATTTGATTAATTTTAACAATCAAGCTTTGGAAAAAGATGTTGAACTCCAGACTGTTGCGGCTTCTTACTTCTCTCAGTTGCTTTTTGTGGAGGGTGTGCTTGATGGGGCTTGTCAAGAGGATATTCTAAGGGATATCCCCCAGCTGGTGGATGTTGAAACTAATAGGAAGCTTGTTTGTATCTGCTTGGCTAAGGAAGTTAGGGGAGTTGTGTTCTCCTTTGAAGGTAATAAGGCTCCGAGGCCTGATGGTTTCCCTATGTTCTTTTTGCAGTCCTTCTGGGAAATTATTGCAAAAGATGTGGTGGTGGCTACTAAGGATTTTTTTAGATCGGGTTCCCTCTTAAAGGAAATCAACTCCTCTTTTATTGTTTTGATTCCCAAAAATCCTGGTGCTGCTTCTTTTGAGTAATTTCCGCCTATCAGTTTGTGCAACTCCATCTATAAGATTATATCCAAGGTGTTGGCGTTGAGGTTGCAAAATATTATGCCTTTCATCATTTCCCCTCAATAGAATGGTTTTGTGGCTGGTAGGCAAATTTTGGATTCCATTCTTTCTGTGCATGAGAATATTCATTCTCTTTCTGTTAATAAACAAGTTGGTTTTATCCTTAAACTTGATTTACTCAAAGCTTATGATAGGGTGGACTGGGGTTTTTTGTCTAAGATTCTTCTTTCCTTTGGTTTTGGGGAGAAGTTGGTGGCTTTGGTGTTTCAACTTATTTCTACCCCTCAGTTCTCTGTGCTTATCAATGGGTCTCCTTCACCTCTTTTTGATTGCTCTAGAGGGTTGCGGCAAGGGGATCCTATTTCTCCCTTTTTGTTTATAATTATGGTGGATTCTTTGGGTCGCCTTATCCAAAGATTTGTTAATTCTGGATGTATGTCTAGATTATCCCCTTCTTCTGCTAATCTTGTTTGCTCTCATCAACAATTTATGGATGATTCTTTGCTGCTTGGGCAGGCATCTATAAAGGAATCCAAGGCTATTAAACGGATTTTACATCGATATGAGGTTTTGTCTGGGAAGAGAGTTAGTTTACAAAAGAGTGTTATTTTCTTCTTCAATTCTTCGATTCAAAGACAGATCAAGATTGCTAGAATCTTGCAGTGTCAAATCGGTGAATTGCCTGCCTCTTACCTGGGACTCCCCTTATGTTCTAAGGCTCTTGATTCTTTGTGGAGAGGGTTGCTTGAAAAATTTAATTCCAATTTGGTTGGGTGGAAAGGGGCCTTATTGAGCCAAGCGGGTAAAGTTCAGCTGATTAAATCCACCTTACAGAATATTTTGGTTTATGCTCTTAGTCAGTTTCATATGCCGAGGAAATTTGTGGATCTCTTGGAAGGTATTCAAAAAAACTTCTTATGGACAGGGGTTGAAGATAAAAAATAACTCATTTGGTGGCTTGGGATGATGTATGTCGGCCGAAGAAGGTTGGGGGGCTGGGTATTCGCAAAATCAAACCGTTTAACATTGCCCTTTCGGGGAAACAACTCTTGAATCTTTTGTTAGCTAAAAGTGAGTGGGCAAAAATCGCTAGGAGTAAATACTTACATGGTGCTGATGGGATTAGAGAAGCGTTGTCTATTGAGTTTAATCCCCCGAATGGATCTGTGTTGTGGAACTTTATGCTAAAGGCCCGTAGGCTTGTTGATAAGGGTCTCTCCTAGCAGTTGGGGAATGGGAGGAGTATTTTATTTTGGGATGATAATTGGATTGGTAATGGACCTCTTAAGGATTAGCCTTGGGATTTTCCCTTTATTGACCTTGGTCTACATCTAGTTGGCAGATCTATTGCTGATTATATTGATGGAGGAAATTGGAGGAAATTGTATGAGCCGGATCCTGGTCTTGAAGTTATTTATAAGGCTAAATCTTGTGTTCACATTCTTGTTAGTCCTTCTCTTGATAGGTTTGTTTGGAAGTTGTCCTCTGAGGGTAACTTTTATGTTTCCTCATCTTTCTCTTTGAATGATTCTTTTGCGGGCCCGCCTCCCTTTTGGGCTTTTGTTTGGTCCTCTAGACTAATTCCTAAGATTAATATTTTCTTCTAGCTATTTTTTCAGAATAAAATTCTTACTACTGATAATCTGATAAAAAGAGGTTTTGTTATGCCTAATAGATGCTTTCTTTGTGAAGAGGAAGCGAAAAATACTTGTCATTTGTTGTCTGGGTGCAGATATGTTGGAGTGATCTAGAATCATGTTCTTTCGCTTTGGTATCTAAGTTGGGTTTTTCCTAGCTTTGTTAAAGACTTATGGTTCCAATGGGCGTGCCCTTCAACTAATCTGGCCTTGCAAATTTTTTGGTCCCTTTCTCTGCCTCATTTGACTTGGGGGGTGTGGTTGGAACATAACAACAGAATCTTTAGAAACTCTGCTCTTCCTGCTTTATCTGTGGCCCATAAGATTTGTACTGGTATTAAGGAGAATTTTCTTTCAGGGATCTCCTTCCATGCTGGTCAGAGGATTAATTTATGCTCCTATGATATTTCAATTGCTCAAAAGTGGAAGTTGCCCTGTGATATATCCTTCCCAGTTTCAAAGGGGAAATCTTCAAGAGAGGGTGTTGTTTGGAAGGCGCCACCGAATAGTTGGGTTAAGATCAACTTTGATGGTGTTTCTAAAGGTAATTTGGGACCTGCTGGATGTGGGGGAGTGATTAGAAACTCTAGTGATAGGCTCGTCTCTGCTGTGGCACTCCCTTTGGGAAACTAGACAAACCACTTTACGGAGGCGGCGACTACCTATCATAGTCTTGCTCTGGCTCAGAGAAGAGGGTATAGAAATATTTGGTTGGAAGGTGATTCTCTAAACATTATTAATAATTTGAATAATTTATCTCCTCTTTCTTGGACAATTGAGGCCTTGATCAAGGATTCCATTGAAATTATTAAATCCTTTGATAATGGTTATATTTCCCATATTTTGAGAGAGGGAAATAAGTTAGTTGATTTCTTCGCTAACTTTGGTGTTAGAGATAGTAAGGTTTTGGATTTAAATGATCCCCTCCCTTATGAGGCCACGACTATTTTTATAAATGAAAGTTAATTTATTCTGCAATTTGTGCACGTCCTTGCTCACGTGGTGGCATATCATTAGGAAGGAGGGTATGGTTATGATTTTGAGGAAAGGCTATCATATGGCATGAGGTTTGAATTCATTATGGTTTGTTTGTCCTGTGGTTGCCTTCACACAGATTGTGGGTGTTAGCTGCATTAATTTCCAGAGTCTTCTGTGGGATTTTTTGATTCTGTGTGGTGTCTATTGCTTTTCCCTGTTGAGTTCTTGGTCTCTTTTTTCCATCGTCATGGGTGGGGACAGAAACTTCGCTGAGCCTAAATCTTGTGACACCGTGAAGTAGAGAAAGGAAGTGTGGGAGATTTTAGAGAAGGGTGGCCTAACTCCCTTCATGGAGAAACTGCATGGAAATAATACTCAGGTTACTGCCCTAGTCGAGAAAGGATGGAAAGGGAGAACCCTGGAGTTGGGTGGCAGGGAAATTGAGGTGGATGAGGAGTTTATAGCTCAAATTACTGGCCTTCTGATTAAGGGCATGAAGGTGTACAGGGATAAAAAATAGTCACTGGTCACGATGTCTCTTTTCTTCAAGCAGAATGAGAGTGATGACTTGAAGCCTGCGAAGAGTGGAGGGTATCTTAGGACTTCCTTGAAGGCTCTCTAGCGGGATGTTGTCAAAGAAATCATGAGGTATGTTACCCTGGAAGGAAGGTATACGACCATTAACAATTACCATTTTCTGTTGCTTAATCATTTTAGGCACAAAAAATGGGTGTCTTTTCCCTATTATCTGCTGGTGTCGATGGATTGTGGGATTAAAGAGCACAGGAAGAACCCCAAAAACCATGTATTGCATGCGGGGCTGATTCTTTTAATACATGAACATGTTAAAGCTCATGATGTCTAGAAGACTCTAGTTACTCTAAAAGCTAAAGATAGGGAGGGTTATGATACTGAGTCAGGTGAGGAAAGGGCTTCTAAGAAATTGAGGAAGAGGAAGTTGATGTTAAATAAATATTCTGAGTTAGACAGGGATGATGTTGATTATGTCCCTAATTCGTATGCTTCTTTGGAGGAGGTCCCCATATCCCTTGTTCAGGATAAATCTGGGAAAAGGAAATTGATTGAGGAAGGGGGCTATACGACTTGTAGTGATGATTTGGAGGTGATTATTCCTTTAAAGGGGAACAAAGAAAAAAATGAGCTTTACGGGGAAGCTTCCTCTCCTCCCCCTGCGTCTAGACTTGTGTAGGATCTTGAGGAGGGAAGTCAGAAGAGAAGGGTTTTGAAGAATGCCCCTTTCTCTATGGTTGGTGGCTTCCATGGTGGGGATGTTTCGAGCGTTGTCATTGGGTTGCCTAAGTAGAAGGATAGAGCTGTGGGTGGTGATCAAGCTGTAGGAGCTAAGAAAGCAGACACGGAGAGGATTCAGAAGAGGTAGGTTGCTGCGGAGCAAATTGCTAACTCCATTCGTAGGATGAAGTCTCCTGTGACTGCTACTAAAGGTAAGGATGCCTCTGAGGAAAAGGTACATGAGAGTTCCTCTGAAGAGGATGTTGTTGTGGGAAATCGCATTGAAAACTTTGATAGGGAGGATCTTTCTGATGTGTTGGGTTCAGCACGTGATAGTGCCAATGTTCTTTTAAAACTTTTTAAATGGTTTTTTCATGAGATTAATAGGACTAATGTTTGCATTAGAAGCATTTCTTGTAACGCTGAGGATCCTACGATCCAAAGCCAAATTCATAATTTAATGGCTGGTCTCAATACTGTTGCTAATATTGTGGTGGAGGAAACCGTTAATCTGAAATAGAGTATGGAGGTTAGAATGTTCTCCCTTGAGAAAATTGACAAAATTTGGAACATGGTTATGAAGAGTGGGGAAGATCCTAAAGTCCTGACTAGGCCGGATTCTGCGAAGGCTTTTCCCCCTATTAAGAGAAAGGAAATTTTGTCTGCTGATGATATGGTTGCTAAGGGTAAGCGAACTGGGGAGGATTATGTTGTTGCTAAGGGCTCTGCTAAAGGCTCTATTTTGAGCTATGAGGTAAATACTAGTGGGCCTAGGGTTAGAACTAGAAATAGACTAAAAAATTAGGCTGGGGCCTTAGGTTTGGAGGTTTTTGATACTGGGGTTAAGGGACAGAAGCTTGCTGCTAGTGAGATGGAAGCTCTGGAAATTCTGAACAATATGTAGTGTTGTGTGTCATTTTTTGGATGCTTTTTGGCTGGCGATTTTTTGTCATTGGGCTGATGGTTGTTTCTTGATGTTTCCTTTTTGTGTTAGTTATTCCTTTTTGTAAAGGGTTATTGGCCCCTTCAAAACCCATTTTTTACCTCTAATCAAAACACTAATTAACTAAGTAATTAATAAATAACTAAAAACTAATTTCAAACAAACTTATGATACCTTAAATATGAGTCTCCTCAACTATTTGTCCTTTTTTTCTCTTTGAAAATTACTTTTCACATGTGTAATGTTATTTCTTGATTTCCTCCATTTGATTGTTGTTGTAAAAAAAACATTTTGTAAAATTTATGTTGCAAGTTAACAAGAGGAAGAATATGAAAGAAACATATTTCAACTCTTTTTCCTTCATGAAACCCTAACTTGGTTCTACTCAATTTGGTTTTTTTTCAATTTTTTGTTTTAATTTTAAAGTAGGAGACAATATGTTTTAATCATAACTTTTATTTGGCTTACTGGGTTTCTCTCTGATTTTTGTATATGTTATATGAAAAATTGATTTGCAAAAACCATTTAAATTTTATCATCTAACTCTTTGTATTCCATTTTGTGTGATCAGGTATATAAGACTGTTTTATGACAGATTTCTATTGTGAAAAAGGATGCCAATGTTTTCTTAATAAATCTTAAATGGTGATCTGGGTTACTAAAAAAAATTAATATGTTTTTTTTAGATTAATTATTGAAAAACCCATTAAATTTTATCTTTCAATATCATGTGGATAAGTTTTTATGATCAAATTTGTGAAACTACTTTGAATTAATATATTGTTTGTCATAAGGGCAACAATATTGTAATCCTTAACAATTGATTAATCAAGTGAGTTAGGATGAGTATTTGATATTTTTTTCATTTACCTTTCCATAAGAGGAATTAATTTAAAACTCTAATAGAGTTTTATTGCTTCTTAAGTTTTCTCAACAAGTTAAGAAGTTTTCCATCCAAGACATAATCTTTTATATTCCCTTAAAGATTTACACCAACATTCATTTCTTTATATCAAGGGATTGAAACACACCTATTGTCTTCTTTGAATTTACAAATCTAATTAAAAATATAAACACAATTACAAATTGAACCAGCCACCATACCGAACAATTACTTTTCCCAAAACTCCACTATTTGGAACTTGAAGCTTTTTCCCAATTCTCAGGACTCATGTCTATTTCTAGAATCCTAACTTTCATAGACCTCCCATTGATTCCAATTTTGGTATATATGCACCTGAAAATAAGAATTCAACAAAAATAATATATGGTCACAAGCTTTCCTCCCAACCATAGGATTGATTTGCAATCCACCCCCGAGCTCTAAGGGTCACATAGCTTTCCCTTACACACACCATCACTATTCACAAGGGTTCCTTAAACAAATTACACAACATACTATGCACAATGAAAACACATATACTATAATTCATCACCCTATCCCTTAAATAGCTTCTCACATAAAGAGATACTAAAACAAGATGGAACTCCACAAGACACTACCAAATACATAATTTCAATAAATAGCACAAAATGATCTACTAGTGAATTGCACATAAAATACAAAGCATAAACAATATTCATTAACATCTAAACAAAGATCTACAAAAGGGTAGGCCTTACCAAACAAGAGAAAATCCAAAAGTAGTAACCTCTTATTCTCCAAGCATTACTCTTCCATGCTTCCTCTCCCATCCTTTCCTTTTATCCATCAAGAGAGCTCCCCAAATGATAAAAAAAAAAGAGTAGCCAAAAGAAAAAAGAGAGAAGCCAAGGAAAAGAAAGAAGCCCCTTCTCCTTTCAAAGAGAAGGAATGTATAGAAGGAAAAAGGAAACCAACTCCCCTAAACTTCCCAACCACCCAACCAACTCCAATTTTTTCCACTTTTCATAAGTGGGAAATTAGAGTGGGTTTCAGACTTTATTTAAGGGGTTTTATGGAATAAAAAGACCCCTAATCCATAAACCCACCTCCTAGGAAACATTTTATACACTTAATACCACATAAAGACTTCTCAAAACATACAATAAGTAATCTTAATAAAAAGGTGACTCAAAGTCTAATAAAACAACCTTTCACACATGCACAATCCTTACAAAACAAGGTTAAAACACATATCTTTGAAAAGACTAGGAATTCACAAGAATAACATAAGGGAAATAGCTATGTGACCCCTTCACCAATATTGGCCAATTTTAACTTGTTTACTCAACCAAAAAAAGGTGTCATTATTTATCATAACCAATAGTAATTGAAACAATTAGTATATGAACAAATAACCTTCTAATAATAATTGACTAAGGAATTAAATCTACATATACTTTAACTCTACCTACTTGCATAATACCTTTTAAAGTCGAGAAATAATTGATCATGTTATTTAATATCAAAATATTACCACTTATCAATAATCTATTTTACTTATGACAAATACTACTACAACCAAATATTGAATATCAATCATTACCTTTATATTCATTCACTTACTCACACTCATAATATAAATCACCTAACATGATGAAATCCATTAATATACATAATGATATTACCAATAATGAAACCTCTCGATCATCACATACTTACGTAGATAGGGAATAGACCTTATCTGGCTATCACATGAAATCACAACCACTAGTTAGTTAGTTAACAATCAAAAATATAAACAACTTGATGTATAAGAACAATAATCAATAATATATATTTCCCAACACAAAAGAACATAAAATATAGGACATAAATCATTGATGACTAATAAGATCAACAAAGCCACAAGGGGCGGGGTCTTAGAAATAAATTTTATCATTATATTACAAGCTACTCAATCTTTGTGCATATTGATCATGTAGCCATTAAGTATCTAATGAACAAACTAGTTGTTCTAGTGGTAGGCTAGTTTTATGGTTGTTGTTGTTGCAATAATTTGATATCACAATAGTGTTACGCCTACTAAATCCAATGTAGTAGCTTATTTTCTCTCTCGAGTGACTACTCTTGTAGTTGATCTCATTATTGATGATCCCTTCCCTGATGAGCACCTATTTACATTAACTATGCAGACTCCCCAGTATACTGACATTGCCAATTATTTAGTCATAGGTAGAACACCTCCCACTTATCACCAATAAAAAAATATTATTTAGTGAGAGGAGTCTTCCATTTCCATGGATAGATGGAATGTATCTTTTCTACACTAGCCTAGATAATGTGATTTGTAGGTACATTAGAAGAGATGAAGTATTTGATATGCTACATGCATGCCATGACAATCCTTGCAGTGGGAATTTTGTTGCTAAGAGAATAACCTTGAAGATATTGAATACCAGTTACTATTGGCCTATGCTACATAAAGATGTAGTCAAATATACAAGATGTGATAAATGGAAAAGGATGGGCCATTCCATCCATAGTAATGAGATGCTCATATAGCCATAGTTAGTCATAACACCTTTTGATAAATGGGGCATTGACTCCATAGGCCCAATTGATCCTCCTAATTAGAAGGAATATATATTAATTTTCACTAATTATTTAAAAAAGTGGGTGGAAGTATGAGCTATGAAACATGCAAGAGACAATAAGGTGATTGAGTTCTTATATGAAGGATTTTTTACTTGGTATGGTGTACCCAGAGAAATTGTTATAGATCAAGGACCCCAATTCACTTCAAATTTGATTAAAGAACTAGTTAATGAATATATCATTGATCATAAGAATTCCACTTTGTACCATGGAAAATATAATGGGAAAGTTGAAGTTACTAGCAAAGGAATAGAAATAATATTGACTAAACTAGCTGCCTTACACTGTAAAGATTGGGTGGCTCACCTTCCTAAAGTAATTTGGACATAAAAAACAACCTAGAAGACCATAATAGGTTTTAAACCCTATGAAATGGTTTATAGCATGAAATATGTCCTTCTCATTGTATTTGAATATAAGACCTTGTACACAACACTTCAATTGGGTATGGAATTATTTACAACACAACAAGAAAATGTCATGTCTAGAATTTTACCCCACAGGGAAAGAACACAACCTACAATTTTTTTTTGTTTTAAACACATAAACAAATGTTAAAGAGTCACTTAACCAACACGACAAGGTCCACCCTATACAATTTGGATAGTGTCGCTTGTGCAACTTCATCATTAATCCTAACACCCTGGGTTAACTGAAAAACATTTAACCACTACTTGGATTGATACTAGGATGAGGTTATCAGATTTGGGAGGCTCCTCACTAGTATGAATGCATCATCAACCTATTAGAACTATAGTCACTACAATCTATCTAAGCTACTCCCTTAGTAGTTTTCACGATACAATTATTTATCTATTTATTTTCCCATCATGGGTAATCACACATGTGTATTTGAGGATAATATTATGAGCTTATTTAATGATATTTATTGGATAACATTTGATCTATATGCATTTCCTTAAATAGGAATATCATGGGTATCTATGAAATTTTCCATCTAACACTGTCAATACCATTGTTGAATTTATTCAATAATATCAATTTATTGTTGTTTGAACAATACTTTATTGCCAATCTTGAACCAACAAATTAATGAGATGAATATCAAGAATTGTTAACAATTTTACTCACTTACTCATTAATCCAGTAATAAAATTATTATTAAATGACAATTTATTCATCAATGGGACGTTATTACCAATCAAAATCCAATTAAATTTTATTTAATAATTCAATAGTATATCATTAATAACGTTGTTTTCATCGATAAGTACATATACATTGATATTGAACTGTCCAGGTATTTTGGATCATTTGGATCACATCTTACATGGGTAACGTCGTTATTGCAAGTTCAAGACTTGCGTTAATGATTTAATCTTGTTGACTCTTCTAATACTTAATTATTTAATTCGAACTTAGTATAGATGCTATTAATATTTCAATTTGAACAATAATACTAAAGTTAATATTTAATTATCCTCTACATCTCTCCTTTTTGGAAGAAATAAAACTGTTAATGCTTTATGTTTATTATGGAAAATTTTAGTGTCATTTATTCATATTATTGTTAATGGCGTTACATTGACATATAATTACATGTGAACACTTCTATTTGTTAACTTGTTGTTGCTTGCCAAACTTTTATTACTACTATAACATCGTTAACATTTAACTTCGATAATGGAGGCCATAAATCTTGTATTCATGAACGTGATAATAAAACTTCAAATTTATTTATTATTGGCATATATGATATATAATTTTTCTTTAATATTTAACTACTATTTATTTAATTAGTTATATATATTTTTTAATATACATATAATGAGTATTTTATTTTATTAAATTAATCTTTAATATATAAATCAATATCCCTATATAAATATAAATACTTCTAAAAAGAGAATTATATAAAGAGAAATTAGACTTGAAAGATATAAATATTTAATTTTTTTTAATAAAAGGGTAAAAATGTATTCAATCAGAGAAAGTAACTAAGTACAGCCAACAAGAAGCAACTACAAGTAGCAACAAGGCACAAGCAACCACCAAAAACTAGAGAACTTCAAGCCAACATCCCAATACAACTAAAACCCAATCATAGCCCACCCATATCATCCTGAATCAAACTCTACAATTTATGAGCGCAATCACTAGGAAGTTGTCCCCACTCATCCACCTTCCAAACATCTCTAAACTCAAAAGCCCATTTAGACAAGCAATTAGCAACATTGTTCCATTCCCTAGGAATATGAACAAAAGACACCATCTCAATCGAACTACACAACTCGTGAATTTGTCGCACAATAGAAGATAATTTCCAATTCACCTCGTCAATGCTCTGCTTGTTTAACAAATTAACTAAAATTTGTGAATCAGATTCACAAATGATCTTGTGCTAGCCAAGAGCACAAGCTTTTTCTAGTGCTACAAGAATAGCCAGCGCCTCCATGAAATTATTAGTTTAGATACCATAATACTTGGAGAAGAAGAAGAGGGCAGTCCCAGAACTATCCCTCCCTAACCCACCCACACCAACATAACCTAGATTACCTCTAGAAGAACCATTAGTATTAATTTTGAAGGTCCCAAAAGGAGGAGGAGACCATCTACCTTCATACTATATTTTCCTTTTGGGTTGTCTTCTTCCAATGGAACAAGCCTTCTTCAAATTGAAACCACTTAAACCCAAGTTCTAAAACACCTTCGCCTCCTCAGCATTCAGGGGGGCCTCTACCTCACACTTAGCAGAAATAGTCTTCTAAAACATACTAAGAATATGTTACCAAACTTGGACCACCACCAACCTTTTATCTTGGAAAATCCTATGATTTTTCTCCAACCAAATCTGCCATAGAATGCATGAGGGCCCCACAACCCACGCCATCTGGAGAGGGAAAGAAGTAGTAGGGGGTCTCCCTAAAGACCTCCAAAACTTAGAT
Source organism: Sequoia sempervirens (assembly GCA_007258455.2). NCBI lineage: Eukaryota > Viridiplantae > Streptophyta > Pinopsida > Cupressales > Cupressaceae > Sequoia > Sequoia sempervirens. The sequence continues at coordinate 31,425,400 of VDFB02000020.1, forward strand.
AGGGATAAAGCATGCACACAAGGGTGCTTCCAAATCGCCCACCAGAAATGCCAAATAGCCCTAGAGAAGGGACATTGAAACAAAAGATGAGATGAAGAGTCCTCATTACTACCACATAGAAAACAAATGGATGGCCCGTGAAAACCCCTCTTTAGGAGATTGTCCCAAGTAAGGCATCTATCCCGAACCACTAACCAAAGGAATAAGTTGCATTTGGGCCACACAAACTTATTCCAAACAAATTTCCACCAAGAGGTTTCTTCCCCCCGTACTTCCTTTTGTCCAAATCACAATACCTTGTTGCCACAGAATAGACCCCTTTAGGATCTAGGGCCCAAGCCAAGACATCACTTTGTTGTAGAGAACTACAAGGTCTCTCTACCAGCTTAGCATGATCTACATCTGAACCCCTAGGAGGCTAGAGGTGACATCCTTTCCATTTGAAGATCTCCCCTTGTCCCAACCTCTCACCTTCTTTAAAATCACTAACCTTCGTCCATCCAGCATCTAGAAAAATAGACCCAAAATTTCGTAGATGAGGATGAGAAGTGAATAAAGCGGGGAAACCATCCCAATAATCAATCCAAAAAAGGGCATCAACCCCCTTGTGACAAATCCAAAAGAGCCCCTATTTGATCAAACTAACACCTTTTTTAAGAGTATCCCAGATCATAGACCCCTTAGCCTCCAAAGGGTAACAAGGAATATCCACTTTTGTAGCACCTCATAAATACTTGACCTTGAGGATTTTAGCCCAACTTTGATCTTGACTAGTACACCAACGCCAGTAAAGCTTGGCCGCCAAAGCCTGACCCGTCATAGAAGCTTGGCGACAACCTAGTCCCCCATATTAGATAGGCCTATAAATAGAGTCCCACTTAACCAAACTCCACTTCTTAGAATCCAAACTCCTAGCCCAAAGAAACTGTTTAGAGAGTGCATCAAGATCTCTAATAAAGCTCACAGGAGCAACTTGAACCATACACCTATAAAGAGGAAGCGCCTAAACCATAGCCTTAAGGAGCATAATCCTCCCAACAGAAGACAACCACCGATAGGTCCAATGATTGACATGACCCCTAAACTTGTCCAGAATGAGTTGCCAAGTCCTTCTCGACAAAGGGGGCATAAAGAGGGGAACTCCCAAATGCACAAAAGGAAGATTACCTATCTAAAATATGAGAATGCCCGCAATCCGAGTTTGAATAAGTGGAGGAATATTGAAGAAAAAGATAAAAGACATCCCTTCATTAATTGTTTGACCCAAAGCAGCAAGATAAACATCCAGAGCCTACCTGAAATTACTCGCTTCCTTGATTCTTACCATCCCCATAAGGGCAGTATCATCCACAAACTACAAATGTGTCTATGGAGCTAGACCACCTCCCCAAGACCAGCCCTGAATCAGCCCCCTACTCCCATAAGCTTTAAGGAGTCTGCCCAAACCCTTAGCCATGATGATGAAGAGATATGGAGACAAGCGGTCACCCTACCTAAGGCCCCTAGAAGCACAAAACAAGGAAGAGGGCACACCATTAATCAAAACAAAATACGACATTGACATGACACAACTCATCACCCAATTAATCCAGGCCTCAAAAAACCAAAAGCACCTAGAATCTTACGAAGAAAGGACCAATTGACCTGATCATATGCCTTAGCCATATTTAGTTTGACAAACATAGCCTTCTCTTTCGAGGCCTCCATGGAGTGGATAGTCTGTGCAATGATCACCACCCCATCCTGAATATTTCTACCATCCAAAAAAACCCCTGCTCCTCTGAGATGAGATTAACTAGCCAGGGATTTAATCACTCGAAAATAAGCTTTGCAATGATCTTATTAACAAAATTACACAAAGGTATTGGCCAAAAAAGATAAAAAAAGAGTTAGCACCCTCACATTTGGGAATTAGAGCCAAGAAAGTTGAGATAAGAGCTTTCAACATTTGTTTACTGTGTTGAGATTCTTGCACCACTTCCAAAAAATCCCATTTGATAATATCCCAAAACTCTTGAAAAAACTTAGCAGGAAGTCCATATGGGCCTGGAGCCTTACCTTTTTTCATGCTAAAAACAACCTCCTCCAACTCATCAAGAGAGATAGGTCGAAGTTCAGCATTGGCTTCATAAGAGACCACAAAAGGGATATAAGCCAATACCTGATTCACCTTATCCAAATCCTTTGGAATAACTTTGAAGAAAAGGCCAAAGAAATATCGGATAACCTCTTGGGATATATCATGAAAAGAAGATAGTTGAGCACCCTGAGAAGATAAAATAGAGGAAATAAGATTCCCATGTCCCCTGGCCTTGTCAAAGTTGAAAAAGAAAGCGGTATTCATGTCTCCCTCTTGCAACCAATCAATTCTTGCTTTTTGCTTCCAAAACACCTCCTCCCTTAATTCCCATTCAGAAAGCCTCTCCAAAGCAGTTTCTTTAGCCTTAAGGGACTCCTGAGTGATACCATAGTTTTTTTTTTTCTTAGAAATGATATCCAGCTAATTTTGAGCTGCTGATTTTTCCTTAAAAACATTTCCAAAGCATTCTCTGTTCCACTTTTTAAGCTGAATTTTCACAAAATGAATCCTTTTAGCAAAAGTGTACATGGTTGTCCCATGTGAAGGCAACCCATTAGCCCACCAAACCTTGATTGGGTCCTGCAAAGAAGGGCCCCACAACCACATTAACTAAAATTTGAAGGAGGGGTTCTTGGCATTTTCATGACCTTGCACAGAAATTTTTATGGGCCAATGATCCAAGCCCCGCCAATCCAAGATTTTAGAACTAGAGATCCACTGGTTACTTAACCAGAAGTTGGAAACCAAAAACCTATCTAGTCTTTTATAGATAGAGTGCACCCCACATCTCCTATTACTCCAAGTCAACAAACCATTGAGAGGCTTTATATCTATCAAATTCAATTGGGTTATATTATAGTTAAACAAAGAGGAGGAAGGCTCCAAATGATCCAAACCACCTCTCTTCTCCTCAAGACTAAGAATAGAATTGAAATCCCCAACAACAACCCAAGGAAGCAATGGAGGTAAAGATCACACATACCTTAAGTGGTCCCACAACCGAGTCTTTCCAAGCAGATCAGAAGGGGCATAAACATTAGAAAATAGTAGGATCTCTCCAGAACCAAAGCTTGAAGTAGCCATGGATAGAGAAGATCTTTCGCTTGTCCCAAAAGCAAACAATCCCACCAGCACTACCCTGGGCACCAATGTACTGACATTGACCATGCCACCAAAGCTTGGAAGAGATCTTGTCCATACCCTCTATAGTCAGCTTAGATTATTGGATAAAAACAACATCAGGAGAATGTACCTTAATCAAATCTCGAACAGCCTTTTGTCGAGGGATGTTCTTCAAACCCATTACATTCCAAGAGAGAACAATCATTTATGGGGTTTAGAAAAATGGGAGTCAAGGGGTTTAATAGATCCCAAATCCACCAAATTCTCACCTATAGCCTTCATCTTGTCTTGGTCTTTCTTCCTCCCAGCCTTGGAAGGCTACTCTGAAATCCCCTTCTTAAGGTTTTTCTAATGAAAACCCAAAGAAGATACCTGGAGGCACTTACCCGAATCTTGAGCTATACGCAAAGGTTCTGAATCCAAACAATCATTATAGGGAATAGACTCCTCTAACCCTTCTGAGATGATAGGTAGAATAGCTAATTCCAAATCATGACCATGAGGGACCAAAGCACCTGGCTCCACGCTCTGATTGTCACATCTATCCTTATCAAAGGCCATCTGCTCCATCTCACAGATATTATCCATAGAGACATCCTTTTTCGGGATCAAAGCTTGTTGGTCCAATTCTTCTAGGGCCTCAAACTAGTTAAAGCTTACATCCTCCTGCTTGTCCTTAAGGGCTCTTTTCTTTCCTTTAGCCTTATTGCGGGATTTTATAGGAGTAAATCCCTCCTTATTCATTTCCCCTTCTGACATAGGGGCTTTACCTTTCTCCTTTGCAGGGTTAGAGCGAGGAGGCATCTTAGCAGAAACCCCAACAAAAGAAGAGCCAAAGGCATTGAGTTTAGGACACTTTCACTGCAGGTGACCATATTCATGGCATATCCTACACTGAAAAAGGCAGAGTTTCGTAATCCATCTGTTGAATCCATGAAGTAAACCCAACTTTAATTTCCATTGAATCAGGAAGTGGGTTGTTTAGATCAATCTCCACACAGATACGAGCCAAAGAGAGAGCCTGATGCTCTAAATTTTGTTGTGAAGGCCCCACCGGTTTACCAAGCAAAAGCGCAATACTGTGCAAAATGTCATTCCTCTAGTATTCAATGGAAGCCAAGGAAGCCTAACCCAAACCAGAACCCGTGATGAGAGCTCTTCAACTAGATTAAAATCAGTATGCCAAGGTTTCAAGAAAAGCCCCACTTGACTGTAAAACTAAGGACCTCCTTCGAAGGCCTTATGCCGATCAACAATGCATGAGAAGACAACCATGAAATACCCATTTGTTGCTTGCAAAATCTCCATGTCTCCCTCTGGATTCAAGTATGTCGAGCCCAAGATTCAAGAAATGGAAGAGAAACACAAATTCCCATTAACTTGTAGATTAGGGCATGATTTCTCCAATAAGCAACATATTTAGCCATAGATTCTAGTTGGATAACCAAAAATGGGTGAGTCTCACTCCTGGCAAGGCACCCATTCACTTTTGAAATTCAAGACAAACCACCATGAGATGGTCCTACACCATTTGATGCATTATTCTTGATATTGGCCTCCATAGCTTGACTAGATAGGGATAGATTAACCCCAAAAACCACATCAGAAAAAGAAAAACCAACATAATCAACAAGAAAAGCCTCCAAACCCATAAAAAAACCCAACCCCGAACACCTTACCCAAAACCCAAACCCAAAACCAGAGCAAAGAAAGAACCCGCAGCAAAAACAAAACCCCCAAACCTTAAACAAACCCACCCCATAGTGAACAACACCCAGCACAAAGGCACCGCACCACAACCAACAACATGCAAGGAAGAATTGTCACATGTAGATCGTGGCCAGGAGGGTCGCAAACCTACAAACTGTCTCTTGCGCGCGCTCCTTCCTCATGTCGCCTTCCTCCGTTTATTTTCAATATGTTATGGATCTTAAAAAATGTTAAGGTTTGGTCCTTGGTTGTTGGCACTATAGGTAAGAAGCCCCACTAGTTCACCAAGGAGCCTCCCCTTAATATGAGGGTAAACAACAAACTCCAATATTGACGTGGTAGAGAGCGACCTCGCGAGGTTTGAACCTTGGTTGTTGGCTCTACAGGAAATAAGCCCGACCATTTCACCAAAGGGTCACCCCAAAAATTTAATATTAAGGTTTAGGCCTTGGTTGTTGGCCAACACTACAAGCAAGAAGCCCCACCAATTCACCAAGGAGCCTCCCCTTAATACGGGGGTAAACAACAAACCCCATTGTTGACGCGGTAGAGAGCGACCTCATGAGGTTTGAACCTTGGTTGTTAGCTCTACAGGCAAGAAGCCCCACCATTTCACTAAAGGGTCGCCCCAATATAAATATTTAATTGTTCTTAGGTAGATATAAGTATTTCTTAAAAGAGGAGTCCATGTGACAAGTCTTAAAGAAGTAAATTAAATTATTTTTAAATCTGAAAGATAATAATTATATTAGATTTTTAGTAAAATAAAGAACGCATGCTTTTTTTAAGTTTTCTTAATTCAAAACATGAAAGCTCCAAAATTAAAAGTTTTTTCTATTTTAATTTAAACAATACTTACAAAAGTAATTCAAATTACTTTTAAATCTGGAAGATAATAATTATATTAGATTTTCAGTAAAATAAAGAACACATGCCATTTTTTTTGTTTTCTTGATTCAAAACATGAAAGCTCCAAAATTAAAAGCTTTTTCTATTTTAATTTAAATGATACTTACAAAAGTAATTCCTTTATTTCAATTTATTATTTCTATGTCACTTTATTTTATTTTATTTTCTTTGTCTTTTGTGGTGTCTATAGAAATACTCAACTAGTGTTAACTAAGTTTTATTTTTAAATACTCTAAAATCTAGATGTGTTCATTAGCCGTAATTTTCATTTTAATATACTAGAAACTTACCGTAGTTTTTTTTTCATTCTAATAAATATACTTTAAAATCATGGAACTTGCCCTAATTTTTTTTTTAAATAAATATACTCTAAAATCATCTAATTAAATTAGGAACTTGCAATAATTTTTTATTTTAATAAATATATTCTAAAATCATCTGATTGAATTAAGAACTTGCCGTATTTTTTTTTAATAAATATATTCTAAAATCATCTAGTTAAATTAGGAACTTGCCGTAATTTTTATTTTATTAAAACATACTCTAAATCCCTTGTCGAAACCTAATTTTTTGGTTGTAGCTTGCCTAAAAGAGAAGAGAAAGGGCAATACCACATGGAAGAGTTTGGAGGAGCGGAAACCAAACATGGCAGGAAAGCAACAAACGAAGAAACTCAAACCAAAAAGAAAATGAAAATGATACACGACTGAGGTTCGTTTGATCGCCTTGCATTGAAACAGAAATCAAGGTAGCCATCGATACATTTTCACATTTTGTCCAAGCATACAAAAAAAAGGAATAAGAAACCCTAATCTTTTGTTGGGTGTTTATGCGTTTGCAAGCAGTGGTGGTAGGGCAACGACTGGAAGTTGTAGAAGGGCGAATTGCTATCACAGGTGGCTAGGGAAATCTCTCCCCGTTTAGGAATTTATTTAAATCTCCTGTTATTTGCTTATATAATATGTATAATTTTTGTTTGACGATTTCCTTACCTAGTTATTTAAAATACTGTGCAAGTATTGAGCTTCACAGGCTTAGATGAAAAAGCATCTGTGCGTTCACGCCAGATTTATAACTATTGTTGCAATAGTGTATACTACCTTTGAATAAATGGTGAAATTACAACATTTAGTTTTCTATTCTCTTTCTGTTACATAACTCATTTTAGCCAGGAATTTCATTTAGATTTCCTAAGGATTACAATATGTAGGAACTAAAAATGACCCACTTTGTATGATGTCAAAAAAAATTGATTTACACTTCTATCTTAGCTGCAAGTTTTCATCTTCTTATTTCATTTATTTGTGTATTTAGATGTGTCCAAAATAGTGGTAAAAAGTGACAATAAACATATAACTTAATTTCAGCTTTACACACTCCATGTTGTCAATGTAACTCAAACATCTACCAACATTTCCCTTAAACTCTATAATTGAAAACCTAGCCAATTTCATTTCCTTTGACATTGCATGATCCAGATTTATTTATATTGTAGAGCATGAACTATAAATGGATTAACCCCTTTCCTACAAGTACTGTAACTCTCTGTAATACCCATCATTACAACTAGGCATCATTTATAGGTCTATAAAATTGCAGAACATCAAGGAGAGAAAACAGTTGCAACCTACATATTTGTTAACAAACAACCAATAGAAAGAACACTCTATCCACCCTACCATATGGGTCATCGAGCCTTGGAGGCTCTCACCAACCCCCGAGCCAAGAGGCTCAACCATGACCCTTTTCAAGAGTATTCAAATGACATTCAACTCAGATTTCAAAACATAAGATTTCCAACTCAAGTCTCAACAACAAATACATAGAAAACCCATCACAACACAAAAGGGAACGCAGATTTAGCATGCACACAAAGGACCCAGAAAGAGTAGGATTTACACAACCTTTTTTTCACAACCTCCCATCTCAACACCATAAAGGTATACAATAGAAAAAGGGTTAAGAACAACAACTTACCTCTTTTGACTAGGTAGCATGGGATTTTTTTTTTTGACAGACCTCTCCTCCATACTTTTTGCAAACAGCTCCCCCTCAATATGTCCCCCAAAAATGGCTCCAATCTCCTTTTTTAACCTTCTCTTAATGTACCCTTCCCCTAGATACTTGAGTTGGGGGTTCAAAAATAGCCTTACAACATTAATTTTCACTTTTTCCATGTTTGAAACTTGGGGTAATAGCTTCCATACGGGATTCCACACCTACCCACAATTTATGACCCTCATATACACTTCCTAACATGCAATACGTTAGCTTGGGTCCTGATTGAACCTCTTATTCCACCCGTTGGCCATTTACACACTTTTTCCAATTGTTAGTACTCCATGAAATGCATAATTGAATTGATCTATGTATTGACAAATCAATTTTCTGACTTGAAAATAATTAATTTTACGTACCTCATTCATATTTGGTTGGCACCAATTGGATGTTCATAACTTGACCTTGAAGCTTAAACTGCAACATCCTTGTCTTTCACATTAGTATAATTTTCTATGATTATAACTTCTAGAAATAAATGAAACATAATGATTTGAATTCAAATCTAACTTGGTGTGTCAACAATTATATTCCAAAATCCTAACTTCTCAATTTTTCTTACCTCCACAATTCACACTTGACTTGATTTTGCTTACAATTGTCTAATTCAACATGCTCATGATAAATTACATTATAGAATTGTCCAACACAACATTTCCACATTTATCACTCTAGTCAAATAGTTGGCCATGGATGCATTTTTTACATAAAAGAAAACTTATAATACGAAGATGTCATTCATACATATAAAATATGATTTAGGATAAAAGGGTTATGTTTAAGGTGACTATTATCTAAACCTTTAGTCATTTATCTTGGTAATGCACCAAAAGTTACAATAAGCTTGGCCTTGTTGTAAATAAAGTACAATTACTATCTTAATCATATCAAATTGAATGAGTGACAATGCAAGGATTAAAACACTTATCAATTCCATCTATGCAAGTACACCATCATAAGTAGGATAAGAAGTCTTTCTATAATGATATGAATCAAAATCACCCAATCTTACCATTTCATGTGCTACGATGCCATTCATATGCATTCATGTTTAAGAAGGAAATGTATAAGACATTTTACAAGAATCTACACATCATTGCTCTCACTTGCACAAAAAATCGCTTACTCTAACTGCTGGGCACTACTTCTTTAGCTATTTCTAAAGTTGAGTTTACATACAAAAGCATCATTCAAATATGCAAAATTTTAATATCATTCTCAATTTTAACCAAAACCTAAATACATGAATTGTCTTTGTTTCCTAATGATTGAAACAAAAATTAAGTTTTCATTTGTCCACATAGATCATCCTACAAGAACATATCCAATTACCCTACGTAGGTTACATTATATAACTCCAATCAAAACAAAAATTGTATAATTCAAAACAAAAATTGCATAATTCATCAAATTGACTTGTTCAACTATACTAACAGGACTCACCAAAGTAAGCATGATGATTAATAACTTATGCATATATGGTTGGGCCTTACAAAAAAGATCATGAAAATTAACACTCTTGATGAACTAAGGAGAGAGGTCATTCACCATACTAAAATAGTATAGAAGGAAATATTAAGCGGAATGACTAATTTATCAAATCTAAAATGTTCCAAAAAGGAGATTGGCCACTCCTATATAGCTAAAGGTATAAGGATCATAAAGGGAAATTACAGACTAGATGGTGAGGCCCTTATGATATTGAAGAAATCTACTAGAATGGTTTGGTTCAATTAACAACCATTGATCCAATTAAAATTTCTCTAATGGTTAATAGACACCACCTAAAGTGATATCAAAAGCCATTAGATAAACAAACTTTCTTGAAAAAATTCAATATTCCACCACAACTCATCTTGCAACATCCGGGATAGAGCTTCTTTGCTCAAACCTTGATGTGAAACAAGGATAATCTATTCTCTTTTATCTAAAAAAAAAACCTTTAGAAAAAACCTTCAAGTGCTTTTAGCCATATTCTCTCAATAACACTTGCAACCAATGCACACAAGACTTGTAGCAACTTGACAAGTTGTGTGTACACATGGGACATGAATTCATTGTATGCATCTCCTATTATACTCCAACATGCAACACCTACCTATGAAACCACCATCTGTGAACATGTTTCCACCATTATCATTTGTCGCACATGCAGTCTCTGCCATCAATTTTCACAAAATTCTTATTGGCATCAACTCACATGTAGAAAAATCACCAATTTTTAAGATCATCATTCAATTATTCGACATCCATAATGTTTTTTTCTACCTCCAAAGTCTTTTGACACATTGCAATCACCTCAATAGTCTTATCAACATGTTATGATGGGTACTTATCTTTATGATTTCATAATTTATCATAATATTTCTCATGTTTTGATTAATAAATTGATTCATTACATTAATATATCATAAATGTAATCATTATTTCTAATACTTTAATTAATAACACATGACACAATACCTTAGCCCATTTTCAACCCCACTTGACATTTGAGGAGAAATGTCCAATTTTAGTTGGGGGGAGGGAATGCAAAAGAATATCGCCAATTTGAAAATCATGATAATTTATCATCTTGCATTATTTCTAAAATGTACTTTGGAGTACCCCTCCAGCTCAGTTATTATCAATTGTCACGACTACTCCATTTTTGAAAACTAAACCAACAACACAAACATATCAATAGCCATTTCCAAAATGTAATTCTTGATCATATCAATAGAAAAGAGAATTGAGCCAAGAAAATAGAGGAAGAGTTTGTACTCAACCATTTTATGATTTTCAACCACAACCAATTTGCATTAAGTTCCTAAGTTTAACAAAATGGGGGGCAATCCAATTCACCGAGAGCTAGTTGATCACAACATTATTTTAGGATATCGAGACTACCTTACTATATTCTAGTAGGTAGGTTGTCTAGATTATTTCTAAAGGCTAATGGGTTATGATAAACAAGTAATCATGAAATTTGCATAAAATTTGTTAGACAGTGTTGCAATCATGAGAGGATTGTGTGTAAAGGTTTCAAAAGTGGCTATTGTAGAGGTTAAGGGATTACTTGTAGTTGAAGAAGCTTATCTAGAGCATGTTGATATTGTTGCCACCAAGGATGAATTTACCATGCTAGGAGAACAACTAGACTCTTCTTCACAAGGTACTAAGCACCTTTCTCTATCTTGGCATTGGGAATGTGTAGCAGTTTACATAATCAAATACTTAGCCTATGAAGAAAGACATTATCTATTATATACAATTCATTTTAAATTGCTTAGTCATTTGCATCACAGTAGACACATGAATGTTCCCAATTTCCTCTTCCATATTCTATCAAGGATGGATATTGAATTTATAAAGGGGAAGTATTCAACATTGTCTCACCATTGTTTGATTCGATTATTGGTCAAAAAAAGTTTAAACATTGAGTTCCCAAATTCAACCTAGGATAATTTTTTGGTTTTAGAATATGTTAGACATAGAGGGAATGTTGAACCTCATATCCAAAAATAAAGAGGAATATGAACTAAAAGAATTAGAATTTGAGAGTCACAAGGGTAAAATGAGGAAGGAAGAGGGGAACATGCAACCTCTCTAGTGCATGAAACTTCCCCTAGTGTGAATTCTCCTACCTAGAGACCTAGTCCTAGGCCTATTCCATCAATTTCATGACATAAATCATATCCATGTTTAGCTTAAGAGAATTATCTCAAGAAAGTGCTTTCAATAAGTGTATCTCCTCAACCTGTAACCATAAAACCACTCACAACCAAAAGAAAAATAATAGTTTCCTCATCACACAAAACTGCTAAGAAGAAAGGGGTTTCCTCAAAACCCCTAGGTGATCACATTACCTTAAGAAGAAAGGGGAAAATTCAACAATGACTTCTGAGAAGTCATATGTGGTTTTAATCGATTCAAAAATATGTTATGAGTGTGAGGACCTATTCTTCACTAGAAATTTACCAAGTACAACTATCACTTCTCCTAATTGGAGTAATAGTGAGGACTCTACTAGTGCATTATAGGAAGCTATAAAAAGAATACAAAAATGGGAAGAAAAACTTTAATTATTTTAGCAACAAGAAGGTGGGATGGATCAACTAGCACAATTGGGAGTCATAGAGATGGGAATAGGGGAAGATATTTGGTCAAAATAGCGAGGATATAAGAAACCAACTACCCCCAAATTCTCTTGGCCAACCACTGCATTGTGGCTATGGAAGCAAGTTGAGTAGGCTAAGCTCAGGGAAAATAAATTAATTGAAGAAAAATAAAAACTAAAATAAAATATTGAAGAATAAATCGATAAAAAGATATGGAAATTTTAAGGTTATAGAGGAGGGTGGAACAATTAGCTATCATGACACCTCAAATAGTTAATTGTAGAACCCTAGCAAGAGTCTATGCATTATTTTTGAGGGAACAATTTTAAAATTTCCAATTTAATCAAGTTTATTGTGATGTTACATTTTTTATGACTACTCCTCAAGAATTCTTTTCCATTTTCCATAATTCTACTCTAGAGCTAAGAAATCACCTATGTGAATTTTATTTGCATGAATATGCTCTTTTGTATAAAATTGAATGAAATCCACTATTGTATGTGGGGGATATTCAGTTGAATGTGTTGGCATCATTCATACAAAATGGTGAAATAGGGGACAATAGATGCATAAATATAAGAAAATAAAGATAACTTTTCTCAAGATAAGATCGAAGGTGAAGGATCCATAAAATATATTAGAAGAATGGATTACAATTATAGAAAACCCTACTACAAGATATTTGTTCACTTATCCCAATATGTATGACGAGAAGCCATGGCATATATCACTTTCAAATGGGTAGAATTAACTAATGAGTTAAAAAGGAAAGGACCCCACTCCTCACATAATTTTTGTGTGGATCAAATGAGCTCACAAGTACATAAAGTTAGCCGCACAATATGGTATTATTTGGATTCCCCTTAAGTTTAAATACTTGTTGTGGTATCCAATACCAAACTAGTTAGGGAAAATGTTGTATAATGAAGAAAATGAAAATACCAGATGGGCGAGGATAAACAGTCAGAAAGGGTTCTACTTTACATAGGGTGTAGGGAGTACATCCCCAATGAGCTTTTGAGTGCTAGCATTAATAAGCAACCAACAACCATCCCCTATTTAAGGATAAAATAAATTAAGATGGGGAAAGTGATGGGATATAAAATTTCTATTTTAATTAGGGTTATTCCTTTGTTTTGATGGTACTTTCATAAAATTTCCAAACATCCCAAAGACTTTATGTTTAGTTATAAAGCATTAGAAGTAATTAATAATAAGTTGATAGATACTTGTATATGTATGTGATTACTACTAAAATTTGATGTGATGTTATGATGAATTTTGTTGATTATAATGAATAAGTGTCTTATGTAAAAAACTAATATGACATGTAGCAAGAAAGAAGCAGTAACCATAACTAATGGACCATTGTTGACATGCAACCATAAGAGTTGATGACTTGTAGTTGAAGGAATACAAACCTGCAACAAAAGGGAGCGACACCTATAGTCAAGTTAGTCGCAAACCATTGGAACATTTAAGACTTTCTACCACTGGTGGGAATTTTCTATAAGGACACATACTCTTTTGCTCATAACCAACACCTTTTCCACTTATTTGTGCATGCTTATGAAAACAATTTCCTTATCTTTGTCAACATAATCACATTAGGAATTTATTTTTGAATTTTCTTTCGTTTCTTTATTGTAGAATAATCATCTTCCCACTTTAAAGGAATGACTCAAAAAGTTGTATCTAGGAGTCCTAGTTATCTAGAGTTAGCCTATTATATACCGTAGAAATCTACATACTGAAGTAACTGTAGACTTTCTTTTAATAATTTTATCTTTTTTGAATAGAAATCAAGTACAAATCTTTTATCTAAAAGTATTGAACCAAATCATGCATTAAGAGTTGAGTAGATAATTATCATGTGAATTAAGAGAGTGTTGATACCCAAGCAAGGGCCCACTTGAGGTATGTTGCCACTCCATTGTTGAAATTAGTAATTGACTTTTTCACTCTGCCTTAGACTATTAATTGCTTAAAATTATTACCCATAGCTATAGTTAATAAGTATTTATTAATATGTAGATATAATATTCACCCATAGCATTAACTTGTAACAATAGTTTGTTATTCAATGAATGAAAATTTTGTATGTTTCCTTAAAATGAATTTACTTTCAATTCAACATATTTTAATACTATACTTAGATTCATAGGAACCCCTAGAAATTTTTATCCATACATATAATAGTGGTATCATCTCATAAACACATCCTTGGTTGAAATTTAAATGTAACCTCTTATTGCTATTGGTTGCTTGATAGAGGATAAACCAATCCATCAAGTAGAAGTGCATGAATTAGGTACTCTATATCATTAGGTAATAAGAGAGAGCAAACATATAGTATGCCAATCTTAGTGATTCATAAGGGTATTGAATGGTTCATAGCAATATAGCATGTTGGACCTTGAACCATACCTTGTATTTTTCCTAATAATAGAGCATGTTGAGAATATTCCCTTCCATTTATAAGTATAGAACATGTTGAAAAATGCTTGATTTTTATTTTCCTCCTTATTTCTTGTGTGCTTCTCTTGTTTCTATTTTTATGTGTTGTTGTGTAGTTATTTTATGCATTTTTGTTTGTATTATATGATTTTTCTAACCCCTTTATTTTGTAGGTTTTATATTTGATCCTCATATTGCTCGTTGTGTAAATTTTGTGGTTTAACATATTTGTTTTATAGGTTCTTAGTCTAGGGGCATGATTACCCTATTTGAAGAGCTTTATGCATCCTTTATGGTGTCAACCCACCCATATACACATATACAAATGTGTATAAATATAATGCAACTAATTTTTTTGTTACAACACCTAGATACTAAGGGTTACACCACTAACCATATTGAATTATGCACACTTAACATTTTTGCATGTATAATCAGAATGAGGGGACACCACTCAAGGAAAAAAGAAATAATAGAAAATTAAGTGTGATGGAACCCCATTCATAACACCCTAGAAAAGTGAAGATGATTTAACAAGGTGTCATTTTTTTTTTAAGCAAAAGGCATTTTGTATGTAGATTATATTATATAAATAAAGTATTACAAATAATGCCATGACCAAAGAAAGCATGGCTCATATGAAAAGCTTCATAGATCAACTTATGTGAAAACTGCTAGAGATTTACAAAATTACAATTGATTGCAAGTAGCTTCAATAAAATACACCCAATATCGACATCAATTTTTAAATTCTATTCCAACCTTGTCACCATTTGTCACAAAATTCTCATCATGTCCTTCCTAAGGTGAATCGTCCTCATCGTTTGCATGACCTACAATCAATAGTCGAGGAGGATCATTTGCAATGTGGTGATTGTGATGAGAATGGAGAAAAAAATGGAAAAACACCTATCCTTTATCCCCTGTACCAGTTGAATACCAATTTCTTCAGAGTGTGTATCCAAAACCCTGTATAGGTTTCTTGCACAGTTCAATTGTAAAGCTTGCTTAATTGCAACATAAACAACTACAAAAACTCTCTTGTGCTTCAAGTAAGATCTTGGAAAAACTCACATGAGTATTTTCCCTCTAAGCCTCCTAAGAGAAAATGATAAATCTTTGTTGACTTACAACAACTTGACCAAAAAAATTTAAGAGTTAAAAAAATAAACCTAATTTAATAGTAAATCTAACTAGACATCTAGAATTATTTTAATAGTCTTTAAACTAAATTTTTGATTAAATAAAATTAATATAAAATGTTTCGACCCAAATTTTGATTTACAATAAATTGATGAAACAAATAGATAGCATGAACTCCATAAATAAACCAACTTAAATTTGGCTAAAAAAAAATCGATAAATTTTATGATACACTTCTCTACATTATTTGAAAAGAAAAAAACATTAATCATTTTTTTGTTTTATATTTTTTGAAAATTTATTTCTAATTGCTTATTTTGATATAATTTAATTAGCAATTCCTTTTTTAATGTATTTCTTATTATTTAATCTTATAATTAGAAAAAATGTTAACACATAAGGAATAAGTCAACAAAATTCATGTCACTTAAACAAGCCACAAAATAAGAGAGTAGTCAGCTATAAAATATATAGTTAATTAATCAAATAAGATAAACCCATCAAATATTAACCACCAATCTCATTTTACAAGCTTTAATCGTAAACCAAGGAGCAAGACGAAAATTGCAATAACTTGTCTATTATATTATTATAGTATTTAGATATGTTGTGGTAAAACATACTAATAAATTACATATTATTTTTAATTATCAATTTTTTTAAATTCATACACTGAAGTGTAGTACATGATGATAGTGCAGATATCCTATTACCATGAACTTAGGGTTATTGATGTCTACTACACTTTCCCCACCCCTCAATATTAACTAAGTGTGAGTATATGCAATTTCTTCTTAATGAAAACAATAGGTTTGCATTATAAGCAATGCTCTTCACCAAATTTTATCCAAACAACAACAATTAATCATACTCAAACAACACCAATAACTAGCCAGACAATCACATAGATTTGCACAAAGTGAATCACACTCTAGCAATAAATTATATTGATTAATATTTTATTACCACAAAAAATATGACTATTATGACAATCATTACAATAATAATAACAACAATAAATACAATTCTACAAAAAACAATGCTCAAAACAACAATTGAACTTTTGTGCAACACCCTAAAGCTCTAATGCACTCCCTAAGTGAGAATGCCCCCAAGAACCAAAATATTTTCATCCTTTGATTTTAATAATCAATGGGTTTCATCCATTGATCACATAATCCTATGGGTTTTTGTCCATTGCTCACAATATCCTATGGGTTTTCATCCATTGATCATAGTCTCCTATGGGTTTTCATCCACTAAGCATAATATCCTATGGATTTTCATTCACATAAGATCACTTCAAGAACACAAAGTTTCCAAAAGATACAATAACATAACATAAATGATTATAATTGAAATATTTTTCCTAGTTTCATATGCTAACTACCAAAAAGATCAAACTAGTTGACCTAGACCCAAAATGGTTCTAAGGCCCAAGTTTGAATTCTACACGCTACATCACAAGAGGTCTTATAGGCCTTATCATGCTTTCTCATCAAAGGTTGAAAGTTTCTCCTTCCTTCTAACTTGGCATTTTTTGGGTCGCAACCCCAATCCCCAACCTCCAATAGATCCTTGGCACGTGTCAGGTAGAAACCCCAATCCCCAACCTCTGATAGGTCCTTGGTATGTATTAGGAAACAACCTCGATCCTTGAGGTCTTCAATAGCTTCTTGGTATGGGTCGGACTATAACCTTGATCCCTAAAATTTGATAGATCCTTGGCATGTGTCGGGAAACAACCTCAATCCTCAACCCTTAACATGTCCTTGGCATGTATAGAGCAGAAACCTCGATCCTTAATCTTCAAAAAATCTTAAGCACAATTCAAGCAATGATTATGATTTCCAAACTTCGACATCTCCTTGGGCCCAAGAAGTATCTTATCTAGTTTTTTAAAAAGGGACATGACAAGTCCTCCCTACCTAAGATTTATTGTTGTCAAGCAATACAAATGAGGATGCTCAAGAATATTTAGTCCTTCTCATGTAGAGTCTTCAACTAGTAGGTTTTTCCACCTAATTAGATACTTTGTGATGCTCTTATTCCTCAAGTTTTTGACATAAGTGTCTATCACTTCTTATGAGATCAAAATCAACTTACTCTCATTGTCTAAGGATGGAAACACCTTTGAGGGAATAATGTGTTGAAGGAATTTATTCAAAAAAGATATATGGAAAACATTATGAATCCTACTATTCTATGGAAGCTCCAATTCATAGGCCACTTCGTCGAATTTCTACATAATTCTCTACGGCCCATACTATTGAGGTTTGAGCTTTTCAAATCCATTCTTCTTAATAGAAGTTTGTTTATATGGTTGCAATCTCAAGAAAACCAAGTCTCCCAAATCAAAGGAACTTTTTGTTATTTTCCAATTTGCATGTCTTTTGTTGATTATGTGTATGTTGCAAGTTATCCTTGTTGTTAATGTTGAGTGCACCCTAGAGAGGGTGATATTCAGACTCTCTACCTAGTTGACAAGCATATTAACATCTCTAGGCTTGTGGTTTTCTTGTAGATCAAGATGAATCTTGAGAGAGGGTTGGTTCCCTTGATGTCTCACATAAACTAATATGTTCAACTACTTAATTTCACAATAAAAGGGGGAAAAACCATAATAAACTGAAATCTATGGCCTAAAAGAGGTGATACACTAGATTTTTAGAGTGGTTTCTTCTTGCTTATTCTCACACAATGAATCAACTAAATTTTTGAAGGGGTTACACAACTTTATATCATTCCTTAAGGTCTATGTGGAGATTAGAGTTTGAAAATTGTTGATAGAGAATAGAATAGCCACAATCAACTATGTAAACAATTTTAACACAACATACATAACCATAAGTAGTAAAAAAATCATTCACACATAAAGGTAAAATAAATACATAAAGTGCAAAAGGTGAATAGAGGTAAAATAACAATATTATTTATTTGAAGGTATAAGCCTGTTCTAGTAACAAATAAACATGAAAATACACCAGACTACATAAAGAACCCAGAAGAAGAACCAACCACTTAAAAAATGTAGAAGATTTTTTTTATATTACAACATAACATAAATTATTTTCATTTCCCTAACCTCAACCATGCTTGAAGAGAATCACTGAGGAATAGATAATTGGTAAACCAAATCATATATGTAGACAAGGGACACTCCTGACAACATGAATATGGTTGAGCATTGATGGCACCTTGGAAGAGTGTGAAATCCCCTATAAAATCTATTGCATAAGCGTCCTTAAATATGTGAGATGACAAAAATCAATTTTAGGATGTCACATAAGCATGGTGTCGTGGGTTTTTTTATCTACAGAGCATTGAAGAGCATTTACAAGCACCACTTTTTCCTTGGGAAGCTATAGAAATTGGATCCACAACCTCATCCGATCAAATATGGTAGTTGATAATTGTTGGAATACATTAATAGCGAGCTTATAAGTTGAAAACATGTGATTCTAATCAAGGAGGGAAAGTGACATCCATTCACCTGTCAAGCTATACTTAGTCAAATTCATGCCTTTCTTCTACTACGAGAGGAAATAACCTTTCAACCATCTCTTCCTCTATGAAACCTACCTTTGATGAACCAAAGAGTTCATGAACTTACAACTTTTCCAACAACCAACTTCAATCTCTTTTCATTCTTTCCTTCGAAAAAAAACCTTAACCGATGAACTCCACTATTGGTGAACCAAAGAGTTTGTGAACTTATAACTTTGTCAAAATAAAATGAACTTAGAAAATATCCCTTTTTACAAGATCCTTCATTGGCTAACTCCACTTTCAGTGAACCAAAGAGTTTACAAACTTAGAACTTCATTGAAACAAAATGAACTTAGAAAGTCTCCCTTTCAAAAAATCCTTCATCAGCTAACTCCACTTTTGGTGAACCAAAGATTTCGTGAGCTTAGAAATTCACCAAAAAAATGAACTTAGACAATCTCCCTTTCAACAAAATCAATCATCGACTTACTTCACTTTTGACAAACCAAAGAGTTCATGAAATTAGAATTTCATTGAAACAAAATGAACTTAGACAAACCTCCTTTAAGTGAACATCTTCTTTGGCCCTCCATTTTTGGTGAACCAAATAGTTAGCAAACCAAAACGTTAGTTGAAAAAAGGAAAGAGAGAGAACAAATAAAAATTGTAAAACAAACTAAGTGCATTTCAATGGATAAACAAGTTTTGCAAACTAGAGAACCTTCCGAAAAGGTTTGTCAGAGAGAGAGCTTGTTGAAAACCTTGCACTTATTAGACAAATTTTGGAAAATTTGGATAAAGGACCATGAAGGGAAATGCATAGCCAAAGGAAAAATAATCAACCCACTACAAATTACCTTAGGTCAATTCTCAACTCGGGAAAGCAAGGGTGATACAAAAGTGTCAACAATCCTTTAGTGCTCACAATATCTCTTAACTACAATCCATCAAGTCACCTACTGCTGGTACTCTACTATTTGAAAGCAATAGATTGGTGAAATATGGTACATCATAAATATATAGAGCCCTATAAGATGTCATCCCAATGGACATGTGGTGTGAATTATTGTAGCAATACTCACCCAAGTGCAACCACTTGATCGATGTAGTCTATTGGTTTGAAACATAGTTTCTTAAGTACCGCTCAATCCACTTATTCACTATTTTTGTTTGTCCATCAATTTGGGGATAATAGTTGGTACTTGGTGTGAGTTATGTACCTATCAAGAAAAATAATTCCCGACAAAAAGAATTGAGAAATTTGTTGTCTTTGTCATTAATAATGTTCTTGGGAAAACCATGTAATCTAAATATCTCCTTGAAGAATATATTTGCTACTTGAGATGCTCTAAAATTTGAAGCAATAACAATAAAATGTGCATACTTTTTCAATCTATCAACCAAAACATAAATACCATCTCTATTTTGTACCTTGGGTAAACTTGTTTTGAAGTCCATGGATAAGATCTCTCATTTTTTCTCAAGAATTGGTAGTGGTTGAAGCAGGCTTGCTAGAAAAATTTGTTCTCTCTTGTTTTATTGGCAAGTCATGCATTCTATAATATGCTTATGGACATCATCCTTCAAAAATTTCCAAGAAAACTTCTCACGAATTTTCTTTTATGTCTTATAATACCCTTGATGTCCTAACATTGGAGTATCATGAAAGGCTTTCAAAAATTTCTCCTCGATCTTAGACTCAAGAACCAAAAAGATTCTATTTTTGTAAAGGATTAGCCCTTCCATCACAACATACATGTCATATTTCACAACTTCATCAAGGATTTCAATAGCAAATTTATTTTTGGCATATTTAGCAATAATGGAAACCTTCCAATCAACAAAAAGAATAGATAATGAGCATAGAGTAGGGCTCCTAGAAAGTACATTAGCTACCAAATTCTTCTTACCCAAGGTCATGTATTCTAATTCAAAATCATAGCTTGCATCTTTCTTACCAATTTTTGTTGGTGATCATTCAAAAAAAATTTGACCCAAGAAGAACTTAAAACCTATTTATTAATCTTCACAAAAAAATTCCCACAATTATCTAAATACTGTCTAAACTTCTCTAGTGCATGCATAATTGCCAACATCTCCTTATCATATATGAAATATACCATCTCTAAATTCCTTAATTTTAGATGCAAGAGGATGTCCTTTTTATGTTAGGATAGATGCAATGCCTTCTCTAAATGCATCACATTCAACAAAAAGGGCAATGAACAATTAGGAATAACAAGTATAGGGAATGAGATTGTTACCTCCTTGAACTTGTCAATTTTTTTTGGGAATCTTCAAACCATTCAAAATCTCCCTTCTTTGTTAGATCAATCAAAGGAACAACCAACTATGTAATGACCCTTGCCAAATCTGGTCTAAATTTTTTGATTTGAGCACTTAGGAATTTCGTCAAACACTTGTCTCGTAAAATTTTTGTCAGTTGGTTTGATGTTGTTTTGTTTGATTTCCTTTTTGGTATGATGATGAAATGCATAAAAAGACTCTAACTAACTATGCCCAATTACTATAAGTGCAATTAGAATGTAATGCAAGTATTTTTATGATTTTCCAATGATATGATGACTAAAAACCTTATGCAAATATGCAACTACAACAAACTGGAATTTTTACAAACTCCATAATGA
The DNA here is from genome assembly GCA_007258455.2 of Sequoia sempervirens. Taxonomy (NCBI): domain Eukaryota; kingdom Viridiplantae; phylum Streptophyta; class Pinopsida; order Cupressales; family Cupressaceae; genus Sequoia; species Sequoia sempervirens. Next base: position 31,447,116 of record VDFB02000020.1, read on the forward strand.
ATTTTATGGACAATAGAAGACTCCAAACTGATTATGAATGTTTCTATAGTCATTACAACAGATCTCCCTCAAGAGAGTGACGATTTCACAATATAGTTTAAGCGCCCAATAATGCAAATGATGACAATGATTAATATCACTATTATGACTATGTAAATTAAAAAAGATATCATTGAATGGTAGTGATTACAATTTGCTACAGACCAACAACTGAAAATGCAATAATAATGCAAGTAATAAAATGAACCTAGAAAATCGCCCTTCAATATAGATAATTAACAATGAAATCGACTCAACATTACATGATACTTTGTCCATACAAAATGTTGTTTTATGATAGCGATATCAAATGCAACTATAACTGTTGTAGATCACAGTGACTCAAGTCAAAGCCAAAACAATTCTAAATGCAAACTTAATATCAGATTGAGAACCTAGATCGATGCCTCCAAAGTGACATTTTTTCCCAGGAATGGCAATTGTAAATAATGTCTCCAAATTCCCCAAAGTCGTGTTGTCTTTGAGTTGCACCTAATCCAATGAATTCATCCTCCCAATACAAGGGAATCCACCCTCCAAAGATTGTTGTAAGTGATCTCTACAAGCTATGCCAATGATACCAAGAGAGACACAGTTCGCCTAGCCAAGAAGACAACTTTCTCAATGGTGATTTTCATTCACTACTTTTCCAACTTGATTTTCCCATAATTTTGAATTACTTTTCAAATGTCATGATTTCTCCACAATAGAAATTGATTTCTTAATAAGTGGCTACATTAGAATTCCTTGTAAATATATGATTTTCCAATTTGATTGCAAAATGGCCTCCAATTTGTCAAGCTTGATTTCTTTCTAGAATGGAAATGTTTTTGTTTAGGTAAGCAACATTTACAGGGTGTTGTACCCTTTACAAGGAGCCACAAGGGCCAATAGAGTTCAAGACCAAAAAAGCATCAAAAAACATGAATCCAAAAAAAAAACACAACGGACTAACAATAGACGGACAAACAACAGACCAGTAGTAGACTAACTGACATCTTCCCAGTTCTTTGACAGGAGATTGACAACATCATCTCTGACCCATTCCTGACGGTCTTCAACCTTTTTCATGTCCATCTCATCCTTCATAACCGCCGACAGAGTATTGGTGACATAGTGGACCAACTTACTGTGAAGCGAGTCAAACCACATAATTTTTTGTCCAATTTACCCAATATTTCCTTTAGCACACAAAGCTCCTCCCCTCCAGCTGCAGTCTTGTCAGTATCAACATGCTCAACATTCGACAGTTCTGAAGACTAAGAGGCTGAAACCTCCTTTTGAAATTTTCCCATGTTAGGAATGGAGCTGGGACCTCTAGCAAGATCCTCCTCCTCACCCTTAGACTCCTCCACAACCCTACTATCTTTGTTGTTCGACAACTCCTCTTCCATGTCCAAATCTTTAACCTACACTTTTTTCTTGTTCTTGGCCAGCCTACCAGAGTGTCAAATGATGGCATCACAACCAATAACCACCGTTTCCACAACCACTATATCCCCCATAGAGTCCTTTCTCACCACATTTTTTCCTTTGCTCGAAGGCTCCTTTAAGCTCTTACCTTCCTCCTTGCCTTTCTTTTTCAGGGCAAGCTTGCTGGTAGTCTTGGCGGGGGTTGATTTGAGTTCACAAAGACTAGTCGCCGCTAGGCCACTCCCTCATTCCCCTTAAGCTTTTTAGCAACAATTTTGGGTTTATGCGTGTCAGTAGGGACCGGGTGGTTTTTTTTTACAGGGCCCTTGGATTCAGCTGGAGATAAATTGGTCACAATGGGAGGCTCAATCTCTTCAATGCAGACAACCGATATGGGTTTTGACGAACATAGAGCAAGATGGAAGTGGTAGAGCCTCAAAATGAGGCCCTAGTGGAGTGGTAGGGGAGGAGGGTCATTGGGATTCAGACCAGTAGCCACAACACATTTTTTGATAGAACTTTCTAAGTCCATAAGCAGGAAAAAAGGAAAGCTTAACAAAACTTTATGCCTGAGGTGATTCAAAAGAGGGAAATGGTAGAATGGAAATGTTCTTCAAACCAATCTGCAAGTAATTTTCTCCAAAAATTGAATTTTCTATATTTCTCCAAATTTTGGTCAAGGACCATTAAAATTTGGAATAAACAACCAAACAGAAATAAACTCCTTCTCAAGTGGAAATGCAACAATACAACAACTGCTGCAAATCTCCACCTCTTCAGAACTAATTGCAACAATAAACCAGCTATTGCAATTATGTAGATTCTTCAATAAAATGCAACAATAAACTAGCTATTGCATTTAATCAAAATCCTTGACAGAAGTGAAATAATACCTTAGCTATTGCACCAACTCAAAGTCTCCAATGAAGCATTTGTAGAAACCCTAGATGGATTCCTCCATAATTTTCAGCTAGGGTTGATCTTTCACAATCGAACCTGGTATCCTAGAGTCTTCAAACCCTCAGACAAGCAAAGCATTCAAGCTTTTTACCAAACTGGTATGAGAAGTAAAATCCAAGTCATGCTCAAATGCCAAGCCCACAACTCCTTATAAAGATTTCTCAATGCCTTCCAAGAAGCTTCTAGAAATATTATTATTTTATTCCAAAGTGACTTTATAATTTATTATTTTATTTTAAATCACTTTAATTAAATTAATTATAAATAAAGTTACCCTTTTGATTTTAATTTATGGAGATAACTTTATAAACAATTAATTTAATTAGTATTCCCTTATTTCTCCTTTTTAGCCTTTGAGAATAAATAAAGGCTAAACGACCTTTGGGTGGCTACTAAGAAGGGGACATTAAAAACTAAGAAAATCCTTTCACAAAGCTCCTATATTAGCAACATAGTCCTAAAAATTCTTTCAACTATGTTAAATTAGTTGGAGTGGCCAATCTAGAGTCACTTGGATTTTTTGTTGATCCACTTGAACACCCTTGTCACTTATGACATGCCCTAGATAAAATATCTTCCAAACCAAACTCACATTTTGACAACTTAGAAAAAAAAATTATTTCACCAAAATACCCAAGATTTCATCTAGATGTTCCAAATGCTCCTCCCAAGTTTGACTATATTTCAAGATATCATCAAAGAACATTAATACAAAATTTACGAGTTGCTTACAAAATACCTAGTTCATGCATGATTAGAAAGTGGTTGGAGCATTTGTAAGTTCGAAAGACATGACCAAAACCTCAAAATGTCCCAATGACACCACAAGGCTGTCTTCTCAACATATTTGTCTCTCATGCAGATTTGATGGTATCCTGATCTTAAATCAATCTCAGAGAAGTACACATCTCCATGCAATTGATCTATGATCTCATATATCCTTGGAATATGATATCTATTCTTGATGGTGTTCTTGTTCAAGGCCTTTTAGTCAATACAGATTCTCATAGTGCCATCCTTCTTCACAAGAACTACTAAAGATGCAAATGGATTGGAGCTAGGTCTTATGAATCTCATGTCAATAAATTATTTGATAGCCTTCTCTATCTCCACTGTATTTCCTCATAGACGATGATATGATGTAGTGATAATAGGTTTATCCCCTTCTTCTAATTCTATGTCATGTTGAAACCCTCTATCCTATGGTAGTCTTCTTAGATGCATGCCACTGAAAACTATATAATGCCTATCTATAATTTTTTGGATATTAGCATGATGGGTACCTTTCTTTCCTGATGGAGACTTCGTGGGAAGAATCGAACAATTTTCTTCTCATTCTACTTGTCCTCTACAAAATATACTCTCCATCCTCTTTGCTTTAACCACCTGTGGAGCCCCATTAGGGATCCCTCTAAGATAGTTTTCTTCCCATTGTCTATAAAATTAAGCTCCATAGTTTGGTAGTTCTACAAATACTCACCTAGAGAGTGCAACCATTGTATACCCAAAATCATATTAGTATCTCCTAAACCAACCACATAAAATTCATCACATACTTTATGGTCCCCAAGAGTTATTTTGAGATTCTTGATTACTCTAGTGTATGAGATGGTGAATCCATCAGCTACTATGACATTGAAACCTTTGAATTCTTCTACCTTCAATCGTCTCTTCATCACCAAGACTTCATCAATAAAGTTACAGGTAGCCCTATCATCGATGAGAATGGTCATCCTCTGTCCTATCACCTAGTCAAATAGTCAAATAATATATGAAATGTGGACATGTGTGTGGTTCTTTGTTGGTGCTTTGGGTGAAACCAAATGTTACTATAATAAAATTTGGTATTGTATTCATGATTCTTGGTTGCTAACTAGAGTGCTCAACTAGTGAATGAATAAAAAAATATAATTACAACATATACCAAAAATTTGTAAAAGGAAACCCATTGAATTACAAAATAAAACAAACTAAAAGGAAATATTTTTGGATGATGCTATATTTCTCTTACACCATGGATGCTCTTACATTAGAGTTATGTAATGGATGCTCTTACATTAGAGTTATGTAGATTTTTTTTTTATCTTGATTAGATAATACTTTTTATAATCACCTTTGTAAATTGGATTGGGAGCTTTTGGCTTATTTACTAGCAAAGGAAAACTGAGGAAAGATGTCATGAAAATTATGCACTTAAATAAATAATATTGTTTATTTTAAAGACATGATAGGGTGGTTAAAATAATTATTATAATTCTTATCATGCCAATATATTTTACATCCTTGATATGATTATATGATCCTTATCTAGCCCTTAGGGCCCACCTTGTTTAATCATCTACCTATATTGAGGGTAATTTCACTACACACCTCTTAATACCTATCTCCTATTTGTGTGCCTACACGCTACATCATTCTTGTCTTATCATGTGCATATACTAGGGAGGAATTTATTCCACATGCCATGATAATTATCTTTCATTTGTATGCTTACATGCTTTATTTTTCCCCTCCTCCAACTCCTTGCACCCTTTATATATAACCAATTATAGGGGGCATATATTGTTGCTAATTCTTTTTATGGTTGATATTTCAATTAGTAGTTTGGACTAGATAAAGACTCATCATGATATTATGAATAAGTTATATCATTTTATGATGACACACTCACATAAAAAATCCTATCACATTAAATAACTATATTTTGTAGATTTTTGTCACATACTATATCATACAAAGTTTGATCACATTCCTACATCACATGAAGTTTCATCGTCTTGCCACATCACATGGAATTTTGATTGTATTGCCACATCTTGTGATATCTTATTAGATGGTCACATTGCATTTCCACATCACACATAGATTTCAATATCACTTTGGAATTCCCTACCCCTGCCCTTCTCTTCTCTTTGCCTTTTTCATATAGAATTACAATAGCTTGTAGTTTGTGCCTATTTAGTCATGTAGCTTGGAAATTATGAATTACATAATTTTTGTTTTGTTTTCTAGATTTTGATGGAGTGTTCATACCAAGAAGAACACACAAAGAATCATTGTATTATTTTTTAGATACAATATCCTTTATGATGTTTGAATATTTAATTTTTATATTTAGATGAGAATGTTCATATAATTTAAATGCATGTCCATATTAGATTCAAATGTATATCAAAGAGGAGGCATAATATAATGGTAAAATTAGCATAACTATGTCATTTCATATTTAATTTGATGGGCACCTTGATGAGAACATCTTAATACAATAACATATTGACAAGTGACATACTCTTGTGCTAATTTTGGCTCACAAATTGATCCCCTTCTATACTTATTTACCTTAATTTACACTTATTTCTAATTCTTCATCCCCTACCTCATGCCACCTTATCCTCGTTGATCACTTTTGCATGTTAGGATTCATCTAGGTTAATCCCAAGTAGTACATGTGTGAATCTCAAATCCCAATACTCCAAATTCAAATTCAAACTTTATTTCCCCCTTCTATTAGCTGTTATGAGTTAACTTAACACATGTTTCATGTGGCATGTTGCTATGCCATGACATATGAGGACACTTGTTTTACACTTAAAACATTATGAAGGAATTAGATAATTACTAAAGAATTTTCTTTTAGATTCGACAACATTAATGGAATCAAATCTACATCATTATATAGGCTACCTCAATGTTCGTGAATTTTTCCTTTGATATGTCTCATTACCATTAATTCAATCCTCCAAGGGGTTTGAATTAGTAGAACTCATTCACTTATAAAGTTGGCAAACTCCATTTAGATTTGTACATTTAGAAGTAAAGATGACCAAATTTTTAGGTGCATATTCTATCGATGTATTTGTATGTGACACAACTCAAATCTCTTCGTTAGATCAAGTTCATGGTAGTTCAAGATCAAGCTTGTAGGGCTTATGAGTAATTTACATTTTTTAGTAATATTTCAAACTTTAATTCATTCGTTAGACCAAGACAAATATTTTTTGATATTAGTGAATTAATTTAGGATGTCATCAACTTCATTCTTCCATCATTGATTCTAGAGTTTGAGATCAATATGCATCATTTTTTGTTACATTGCAAAAGGTATTCATCTTGAACTAAGGCAAATAATTTCTTATATTGACGAAGTGCTTTAGAATATCATCAATTTCATTCTTCCATCTCTAATGCTAGGGTTAATCCTCTCTATCCTCTTATTTAATTATCTCATTTACTTTAGTTTAATGATTAGTCTCAACCCTTTAATATAAACTTATTTTCTATGACATTCATGAGATTGAGACATGATTTATGATGATGGTAAATTGATTAGAATATCATGAACTTCATTCTTCTATTATTAATCCTAGAGCTAAACCCTTCTACCTTTTATTAGTACTTTCTTTTAGGCAAATACTATTGTAATCTATTTTGTTGAATTGGTTATTATTGGTTGTACTTGTGAACAAATTATTTACTAATATTTTTCTTATGTAAAATAAATATAATCTTTTACAAAGTTTATATGTAAAATAAAATAAAAAATTCAAAAAATGAATTATCAACAATCTCATTGATTATAGAGTTGGGACTCTTATTCCAACATATTATTCAAAACATATATAATTATTAAGTTTGTATAAAAATAATACATGATGCCATCTAAGCAATTGTAGTCTCATTGAATAAACACTTGGTCTATCGTGGAAAGGAACACTAGTCCTTATATTTCTAGTTGTACATCTCATTGAAACTTGCTTGTCTTCCACTATTTGTCACCTAATTATTTTATCTTCTTAAATTCTTGAGTAGAAAGTGATTGAAAGCATAGTCCCAACACCTACCTAACACATTTACTCTAAATTTGTTCATAACCCACTAATCGAATAAAACAATTATAGGTATCTTAAATGCATCTATCTATAAACTCACATAAATATATTATTTTATTTTAGTTTAGAACTATTCAAAAAATATTTAATTTTTATTTACTTAAGAGTTATTTTATTTTATTACAACCATTTAAAAATTATTATTAGTGGAAAGACTTAACTCTACAATGGTAGCACAACATATAGGTGGTCAACAAATCTGTGAAGAAAAACAAAAATCTACTTTCTATTTTCATGTGCAATTATTTTTATCAACTTTTTCATTTATTTCAAAAGTGCACATGATTTTTTATTGATTTTTCAATTATTTAAAAGGTGGAGAGTATCACAAAATTCTATTTTCATTGTTTAATTACAATTTTTTTGTTTTTTCCATCTAATAAGTCATACACTGATTTTTTATTTAGATTATCTTGAAGATATATATACTAATTTTATTTACATTGTTTATTGAAGAATTATTCTTATTAAAATACAATAAAATATCTCATTTTTACATAAATGTAATTAAGATATCTATATTAATTTTATTTTAATTTATAATTATTTGAAAGTTATTTTATTTTTCCTTAAAGAAATATTTTTATTTATTTATGGGTTATCTCATAATTTTAAAATTTTAAATATAAACATATTTATTATGTTTTATTTTTTTAATTTATGTCATGATTACTTCATTGATGGCACTCTAAAATACCTTTCAACATAGTTATATTTATATAATATTATTCTATTGAGTATAATAGAAAATAAAAATAATATAATATAATTTTTTATAATTAGTAATTTAATATAAATATTATCATTAATAAATTAATTACATTGTTGGTAATTATTAATATACTATGTAATACAAATAATATTTAATTATAGATATATTAATATGAATGAAATATTGTGAAATTTCATTTCCTTTGGCATATAATAATTACTCGTTATGTTCATCATAATTATGTTCATCAATTATGATAAGCTAACATTAAAAATGGAGTATAATTCTATTTTATTTAATGAGATGCTTTAGCAAATAATTTTATTTTGTTTTGTTTTGAATGAAAGATTTCAACAAATAATTTATTCTCAAGTAGAAACAATAATAATAGTCAATTATTTGATTTTATTAATAAAATAGAGAGTTCCTTCTATTTCTACAATATTACCCTATACATATTATATACACATTTTAATTTTTTTTTAAATAATAATTATGCAAGGGTAAGAAAAATGTACTTCATATAGATCATTCCAAAATAAAAAGTCACATAAAATGTACCTGATTCCAAAATAAAAGTCATATAAAATGTACATGATTCCAAAATAAAAGTCACATAAAATATATTGATTCCAAAATTAAAAAATAAAAATAAAAGTCACATAAAATGTACTTGATTCCAAAATAAAAGTCATATATAAATTGATATGTATAAAAGTAAATGTCGTAACTTATCCTACCAAAAAATATATGAAAATTGCAACACAACATAGAAGAAAGAAGACTATGTTGCATCAACATTAAAACAGAAAAATCTTTTCAATGTAATGAATTCTATTTTATTTACTTAAAATAATTCCTATGCAAATAAAATAAAAAACTATTAAGTAAATAAAAATGATTATGAAGAATAAAAATAAAATAAAATCATTCTTAAACAATTCTAAATTATTATTATTTTTTAAATAGATAAAATAATTCTTAATTAAATAAAAATAAAATAATTCTTGAATAATTTTAAATTAAAATAATTTTTTTTATCTTTAATCAAAATTGATATTTCTATAATTAAGTGAAAATAAAATAAACTAATATATTATAATTAACACGTTAATTGATATAATATATTTCATGATATTTGTTTAATAATGTTCATGGATGAATGGATAAATTTTTTTAATGACATTGAGTAGATCAATCAAAACAAATCATTCTTAAACAATTCTAAATTATTATTTTTAAATATATAAAAGAATTCTTTAATAAAAAGGGTAAAAATTTATTCAATTAGATGAAATCCAAGATTACAAGCAGCACAAATACAAAAAGCCAGAGGCATGCAGGCATCCAACCACCAAGAACCAATGAACATCAAGCCACTAAACAGGAAAATCGAAACTTGTTTAAGGACCACACATATCCTCATGAATCAACATTTTTAGTTTATGAACATCAAGCCACCTAAAAGGAAAATCAAAACTTGTTTAAGGACCACACATATCCTTATGAATCAACATTTTCAGTTTATGAACATAGTCATTGGGAAGCTACTCCCAATCATCCATCTTCAAGTCACCCCTAAACTCTGAAGCCCATTTAGAAAGATAATCCACCACATTGTTCCATTCCCTAGGGATATGAACAAAGGACACCATCTCAAGTAAACTACAAAATGAATGAATCTGTCGCACAGTCAAAGACAGTTGCCAATTCACCCCATCAATACTGTGCTTATTTAAAAAATTAATCATGACTTGTGAATCCAATCCATGAATAATCTTATGCCATCCAAGTGCACAAGCCTTTTCCAAGGAAACAAGAATAGCCAAAGCCTCCATGAGGTTATTAGTCTGGATGACTTGATACTTGGAGAAGAAAAGGGAAACCCCAAAACTATCTCTCCCCACACCTCCTATAACAGCAAAACCTAGATTTCCCCTAGAAGAGCCATTAGGATTAATTTTCAAAATCCCAGCAAGAGGCGAGACCCATCTACCTTCTCTCTGAATTTTCCTGCAGGGGTGTCTCCTCCCGTTGGAACAAGGCCTCCTAGAATTGAGACCATTCAGATCCAAACCCAGAAACACCACAACCTCATCAACATTTAGAGGAGCTTCAATCTCACATTTAGTTGAAATAGTCTTCTGAAGCATACCAATAATTCATTGCCAAACTTGCACAACCATCAACTTTTTATCTTGAAAAATCTTGCAATTCTTCTCCAACCAAATCTACCAAAGAATGCACGAAGGTCCAATAGTCCATGCCATCTGGAGAGGGAAAGAGAGAGAAGGTGGTCTCCCCAAAGTCCTCCAAAACTCAATAAGGGAAAGGACATGCACAGAAGAGTGTCTCCACATTGCCCACCATAGGTGCAAGATAGATCTAGAAAAGGTGCATTGAAAGAAAAGATGTGAAGAAGAATCCTCACTACTATCATATAGGAAACATATGGAGGGCCCTTGAAAGCCCCTCTTCAGAAGATTATCCCAAGTAAGACACCTATTACTAGCCAATAACCAAAGGAAGATGTTACATTTAGGCCACACAAACTTATTCCACACATATTTCCACCAAGGGACTTCAACCTCCCCATACTTTCTTCTATCCAATACATAATACCCAACAACCATCGAATACACCCCTTTAGGATCCAGGGCCCAAGCCAAGACATCCCTCTATGGCAAAGAGTTGTAGACTCTTTCTGCTAAAATCTTAGTCATCTCAACACGTTCCTCATCTAAATCCCCAAGGGGCCACAAGTGACACCCTTTCCATCTGAGCACCTCCATCTGACCCAATCGCTCCATAACTTTGAAATCACTTACCTTCGACCACCCAACACCTTGAAAATGCAAGCCCAAATTCTACAAATGAGGATGGGTGGTAAAGATTAGAGGGTGACCATCCCAAGAATCAAGCCAAAAAAGAGCATCTTCACCCTTATGACAAATCTAGAATAGGCCTTGCTTGATCAATCTTGCACCTCTTTTGAGTGTATCCCAAACCATAGATCCCTTATCATCCAAAGAGCATCTAGGAATATCCTTATCCATAATACCTCTCAAATATTTAGCCTTGAGGATTTTGGCTCAGCATTGATCTTGGCTAGTACACCATCACCAATAAAGCTTGGTAGCCAAGGCTTGACCAATAATAGCCACCTATCGAAGACCCAAGCCACCCTGTTGAATAGGCCTACAAATAGAGTCCCATTTAACCAAACTCCACTTCTTAGTATCCAAACTGCCAGACCATAAGAATTATCTAGAGAGTGCATCAAGCTCTCTAATAAAGCTAATAGGAGCAACTTGAACCATACACTTGTAGAGAGGAAGTTCCTGAACCATAGCCTTTAGGAGAATAATTCTCCTAGTAAAGGACAACCACCGATAAGTCCAGTGATTGACATAACCCCTAAACTTATCCAAAACATTCTGTTAGGTTCCTCTTGGCAAAGGGGACACAGAGAGGGGGACACCCAAATACACAAAAGCAAGATTACCTATTTGAAATCTAAGGATGCGAGCAATCTTAGATTGAATAAGCAGAGGAGTGTTGAAGAAAAAGCTAGAGGATTTCCCTTCATTAATCCTTTGACTTGAAGCAACAAGATAAATGTTAAGAGCACGCCTGAAGTTGCTCACTTCTATGATTCTGGCAACACCCAAGAGCACAATATCATCCACAAATTAAAGATGGGTCTAAGGAGACAAGAATTCACCCCAAGACCACCCGCGAATAAGCCCCTGATTCAGATGGACATTAATAATCCTACCCAAACCTTCAACCATAATAATGGAGAGATAAGGAGACAAGGGGTCACCCTACCAAATGCCCCTAGAAGAACCAAACAAAGAAGAAGGAACACCATTAAAAAAACATAGAGTATGATACCGATATGACATAACTCATCATCCAATTAATCTGATCCTCATCAAACTCAAAAGCACAAAGAACCTTGCAAAGAAAGGACCATTTTAACCAATCATAAGCCTTCACCATGTCCAATTTGGCGAACATAGCCTTCTCTTTGGAAACCTCCATGGAATGGATAGCCTCAGCTGCAATCACAACACCATCCTAGATATGTCTACTAGCCACAAAACCCCCCTGCTCCTGTGAGATAACAAACTTCGATGTGATCTTATAAACTACATTACAAAAGGAAATTGGTCGAAAGAGGTCAAAAGAGTTAGCACCCTCATGTTTGGGAATAAGAGCCAAAAATTGTGGAATTCATGGCTTTCAACATTTGTTTATTGTCTTATGATTCCTGCACCACCTCCAAAAGATCCTGTTTGATAATCTCCCAATATTCCTGAAAAAACTCAACATGAAACCATCCGAACTAGGGGTCTTCCCTTTTTTCATGTTGAAAACAACCTCCTCCAACTCATATAGGGAAATTGGTCGATTAAGATCAACATTAGCTTTATAGGAAACTAAAAGAAGGGATACAAGCCAAAACCTGATTCACTTCCTCCAGATCCTCAAGAGAATCCTCTGAGAATAAAGAAGAGAAATATTGAGTGGTCTCTTGAAAAATATCATAGAAAGAAGATAACTGAGCACCCTAAGAGGACATAATAGAGGAGATTAGATTCCCATGTCCCCTAGCTTTGACGGAGTTAAAGAAGAAGGTAGTATTTTTGTCTCCCTCCTGAAGCCAGTCAATCCTTGACTTCTGCTTCCAAAACAACTCCTCCCACAGTTCCCATTCATATAGTTCTCCAAAGCATCCACTTTAGCTTTAAGGGACTCCCGAGTAATCCATTGATCTCTATTTTTTCTAGGAATGATGTCCAACTAATTTTGAGCTACAAATTTTTCATTAAAGACATTCCAAAAGCATTCCCTATTCCACTTCTTTAGCTAAAATTTCACAAAATGGGGCCTTTTCTCAAAGGTGTACATGGTTGTCCCATGTAGAGGCAATCCATTAGCCCACCATACTTTAATAAGGTCCTACAGAGAAGGTTCATGCAACCACATTAACTAGAATTTGAAGGTAGGATTCTTGGCACTTTCCTGACCATGCACAAAAAAACTTATTGGATAGTGGCCGATCCTCTCCAATCAAGATTTCAAAACTAGATATCCACTGATTGCCTAACCAAAAATTGGAAACCAAAAAACCTGTCCAACCTCTTAGAGATAGAGTCTACCCACATATCTTATTACTCCAAGTGAACAAGCCATTGAGAGGCTTTATATCAATCAAATTCAACTTGGTTATATTATTACTGAACAAAGACGAAGAGGGCTCCAAACGATCCAAACCACCCCTCTTTTCATCAAGACTGAAAATAGAATTAAAATACCTAGCCACAACCTAGGGAAATAAAGGAGCTAAAGATATCACATACCTTATATGGTCCCACAAACAAACCTTTCCAGGCAAGTTAGTTGAAGCATAGACATTGTAAAGTAGTAGGATTTCTCCAAATTCCAAACTTGAAGCAATAGTGAACAAGGAAAATCGACTTGTAATCCACCACAAGGGGAGATCTTTCGCTTGTCCCAGAGACATGCAATCCCACTAGCATTGCATGTGCCCCAATACATTGGCACCAACCATGCCACCAAAGCTTGGAGGATACCTTAACCATGCCCTCCATAGGCAACTTAGATTCTTGGATAAATAAAACATCAAGGGAACGAGCCTTTATCATTTCCCGAACAACCTTTTGTCGAGGGATATTGTTCAAACCCCTCACATTCCAAGAGAGAACAATAATTTTTGGACCTTAGAAAAATGGGAGTCAAGAGGTATAACTGAGCTTGACTCCACCAAATTCTCACCCATTAACTTGATCTTATCCTGATCTTTCTTCCTCTCAACCTTGGAAGGCTTCTCTGAGTTCTCCTTCTCGAGGTTTTTTTGGTGCAACCCCAAGGAAGAAGAGACCAGGGAGACTTTACCAGAATCTTGAGCTAGAGCCAAATGTTGTGAATCCATACGATCCATGGATGGATCAACATCCACCTCTATCTCCACTGAAATGACTGGTAAAGTAGAAGATTCTAGGGTGTGACTAGAATTTAACTTGGTACCTGTTTCCACATAGAGATTCCCACTCCCATCTTTTTACGAAACCAACTACTCCCCCTCTAAGAAAATATCAATAGAGACACCCTTACCAGGGATAACCCCTTGCTGGTCCAATTCTTCCAAGGCCTCAAAAAAATTAAAACTTGCATCATCTTGCCTATCCTCGAGAGTTCTTTTTTTTCCTCTTCCATTATTACGAGACTTCACTGGAATAAAACCCTCTTTATCAGTTTCCCCTCCAAACATAGGAGCTTTTCCTTTATCTCTCGATGGAGCTGAGCGAGGAGGCATCCTAATAGGAGTCCCACCAGAAGAACCAAAAACCTTAAGCTTAGGACACTTTTGTTGTAGATGATCATATTCACGACAGATTCAACATTGAAAAGGCAAAGTCTCTTAGTCCAATTCTTGAATCCATGAAGTGGACCCAACTTGAAGTTCCAAAAAATCAGGTAGTAGGTTGTTTAGATCAATCTCCACACAAATACAAGCCAAAGAAAGGGCCCTCCTCTCTACGACCCCATCGACTTACCCAACAAAAGTGTAATCATGTGCAAAATATCGTTCCTCTAGAACTCAACCTAAAGTTAGGGAAGTCGCACCTAGATTGGAACCCTCGATGGAAGCTCTTCAACTAGATTAAATCTAGTATGCTAGGGTTTCAAGAACAACCCTACTTGATTATAAAAGTAGGTACCTCTTTCAAAAGCTTTATTACGATCTGCAATACATGAAAAATAACCATAAAATACCCGTTTGTAGCTTGCAAAACCTTTGTCTCCCTCTAGGTTCCAAGTCTAGTGAACCCAAGATTCAAGAAATGGGAGAGAGACCCTAATACCCATGAACTTACAGATTAAAGCATGGTTTCACCAATACTCCACATCTTCCACAATAGATTCTAGTTGGATAACCAAAATCGAGTGAGTCTCACTCTTAGCCAAGCAACCATTCACTTTCAAAATTTGAGAGAAACCACCATGCGAGGATCCCACACCATTAGAAGCATTGATCTTGAAATCATTAGCCATAGCATGTCTCGACGGGAAAAAATCTGCCCCCATTACTATGTTCAAAAAAGAAAAAGCCAGAGCCCAAAGGAGCAACCTTTGACTCCATGCTTAGCCCTCAAACCAACAACCTTATACAAGCACCAACCAACAATACTTCACAAAAAAAGAAAAAGAAACCAATAATAATAAACCCCCCTGATCCCAAGAACAAACCCACCCCTTGCAAGTATAAACACTTCAAACCAACTGATCCAACACGCTTACTCGCATGCAATGAAGGGAGCTTACATGCACCAGGTTGTAGGCCTCAAAAACTCTACTCGTGTGCAATCCATCTCCCTTTTTAATTTTTGTTTTAAATAGAATGTTATCATAGATAAAAAAAATTCTTAATTAAATAAAAATAAAATAAATTTTAAATAATTTTAAATTAAAATAAAATACAAATTTCTATAATCAAAATTAATATGTTTGTAATTGAGTGAAAAGCAAACAAACTAATATATTATAATTCACACGCTAATTTTTTTTTGGTCAGTAAAAGAGGCGATTTTATTAAATTAAAACAAACAAATTATATTGCGATTCTTCCTGTAAAGTCATCTTAAAAACCCTTTCTAGCCCCACTAAACCCCTATATATAAAGACCTTTACCCAACCAACTATCCATAGTACACTCAAATTCATAAGTTACAAACAATGAAACATAAAATTATAGACTACAATTCCACAGGCATCACATGAAGCAAGCTTAAAACCAACAATCCCTTCAAGGGACCTATTAATAGGTCATGAGTTTGGAGCTCAAATTGGTCTTCTCTTCGTCTGAGATCTAAGGACCATTGCAAAAGTTTCCTTCCTTTCTTTCTTTGCTTTCTTCCCCTTGACTGTTTGCCAGCCATCCTCTACCCTTGCAGCCGCCTTCTGCCAGTCCACTGTTTTATCATAAGGACTCTTCAAAACACCATCCACACTTCCTTTTGTTATTTGACTCTGTTCCTCAGCTTTTTGTTTCCCTATCTCTTTCTCTTGCATCCTCGCCAAACCTTTTTTTTCTCGGTAGTTGGGTGTTGTTGTCCAATTTTTGGGATTCAACTCCTTTTCACCTCCATTGTGGACAACATTATCTCTGTTCACATCCAAATTTCCTTCTTGTGTCAAGACTTCACCATTTTGTTGTTGAACCACTCTACTACCATCCTCTAATAACGCCTCCCTTGCCTGTCCCCCATCCTCCCCACCTTTCTCTTGAGAGCTCAATGAATTCTCATCTTTTTCTCCACTGTATAATGTTGGGGGCCAACACCTTTCCACCAAGAAGCTGATTTGGTTGCTCCATGTTTGGCACATTGAGCTGCCAAATGTCCAGTTTTAAAGCAAACTCTGCATCTAAAGGGTATCCCTTCATAATCTAGGGGCTACACCCAACAACCTTTCAAAGTCTTTAAATGTATCTCCTCTGGAGGTGCCTGTGATATGTCCATTTCTACTAAAATTCGGGCAAAGGTTGAATGCAAAAGGTTTGAAGACCCTTCATCCACCATTAAAAAGTTTCCTAGAGTGTTCCCTACAACCTCTAAGCACGAGTTAAACCAAAATTGTAAAGGAAAATTGGGAAGTCTTACCCAAATAGGAACTTTCTCAAATACTTCAGTGGCTAGATTAAAAGCCGAATGCCATGACTTTAACATTAATGGATATTTTTCTTCCCATTCCCAAGGATAGTCATAGAGGATCTTCTTTTTATCCTGCTCTTTTTCAAATACAACAATGAAAAAGCCTTTAGCCATGGGATAGATTTGAACATACCCTTCTAAAACATCTTTCCACTGGTGAGAAATCCACTAGTGTAGGTTTGTTAAGCTTGGCCAATAACCCCTAAATCTTCCAATCAGACCCAACCCATTAAAGACTTTTTCATTAAATAAAACTTCTTCCTTGAGCTCATCATCTATCTCCAGTGTGATTGATCTAGATGTTGGAAGTAAGCCAAAAGTCCAAGATCGTCCTGTTTGGTTCCTTCCATTCTCAAACCCCTTTAACACCTTGGAAACTCCGAGCCCTCTTGTGGTGTTAGCTTCCGAGTGACCTTTCCCTTTCCCCTGCTGCACATCCGAGTCTCCAATTCCTGAGCCAAAACTGTTGTTCTTCCTTGTTTTCTTCTTCGTGACCACTCCCATCTGGTACCTTCCATCTTCAAACATTGATGGCCCCTTAGACACACTATCTCCTCCTTCGAGCCTTCCTCTTTCCCCCTCTGCGCAACCGAGACTCCATTGCCAGAGCCAAAACCATTGCTGTTTTTCCATGTTCTCTTTTTCGTAATCGCTTTCTCAAGCCCTTCTACTCCAACTCCTCCTCTGCTAAGCGCACCAATTTGTCTAGTCCTCTATTCGCTCTGCACCTTCCAATCTCCACCATTCATCCTATCTATAGCTCCGCTGCGGCTTGAAACCTGCACAATATTCACTGTATGGCTGCCCTGTTCATTATTCTTGCTGCCACCAACACCATCAATCCAAAAACCACCAGATTTCCCCTGAGATGCCTTTCCCAAGCTCGACCCACAAAAAAACCTAGTTTCCTTAGAGGCCCGCAAGTGACCGTTAACTTCCATCGCAAAGCTCATTTCTCTTATAGACATACATAATTCACATGTTAATTGATACAATATATTTCATGATATTTGTTTAATAACGTTCATGGATGAATGGATAATTTTTTAATGACGTCGAAAAGACCAATCAAAACTAATCATTCTTAAACAATTCCAAATTATTATTATTATTTTTAAATAGATAAAATAATTCTTAATTAAATCAAAATAACATAATTTTTAATAAAATACAATTTTGTATATCAAAATTAATATTTTTGTAAGTGAATGAAAAGAGAACAAACTAATATATTATAATTAACAGCTTAATTGACACATTTGTTTAATAACGTTCATGAATGAATGATAAAGAGATTTTAATGATGTCCAGTGAGAACACTTTTTGGTTATAAAAGATTACCTACCTTGTGACGACAAAACACATGATATGCTCCGCCGGCGGAAGTCCACGGATTCCCATCCCAAGTAACTATTTATTTATTATATAGGTGACATTCACGAATTCCCTTTCAGAAATAACCATTTATTTATTATTATTTTTTATTTTTTAGTTGGCATTTATCCAATCCAAATACAGATGTAAACAGTGGTGTGGAAGAAATGCAGCGGCAGAAGGAAGGCACAAGGCAACCAATGTCTCGAAGGGAAATAACTATCGTGCAATTAAAGTCAAAAGGCAGTTTAATGGGATAAGCTCAACGCAGATTGCGTGTCCGCTACAAACACAAACACAAACACAAACACACACCGCATCTATGTTGTAACAAATCTGCTGTATCTCTCGTTGATCATACTCATCAAATCTTTGGGTGCGGCGTATGAAAAGATAGCCTATATTTATTGATGGAGAGAGTGTACTCTGTGGACGACATATTGGGCACCTTCTGGAAATTGGACACGCAGGGGGAGAGCCCTCGGATTACAATGCCTACCCTGGAAGAGGAGGAGGGTGCTCGTCGGAGGCCCTTCAATCGCAGTGCTTCCGAATGGGCGTTTCAGCGCTTTTTGGCGGAGGCCCCGCCCTCTCCCTCGCCCTCGCCCTGTCTGGAGGAGGACAAGAAGAAGCTTCCCGAGGTAGACGCACCTCCAGTAGAGATAGACGCACCTCCAGTAGAGACAATAAAAGCAGCCGACCATAATCCTCAGGATTACGAAACTATTTTGAAGCAGAAGCTAGATCTCGCTTGCGCGGCCGTTGCTCTCACTCGGGTCAGCTATTTCTTCTTTCTATTTTTCTCTTTTAACACCAGATCACGCTCAAATTTTCCACGCTCAAATTTTCCCATCTCTGGTTTATGGGTTTTCTGTAAGGCGTGTTTGGACCTGATTATGCCTCTACAAGTGTTACACATTTTTATTGCAACGAAACGTCTTTGCCCATCTTGTTTTTCCTTCTTTTAATTAGTCACCAGATCTCCCTTTTTAAAAAAGGAATGGAACAGCTTATGACTTTGCGCTGGTCCTGCTCGCATTTGACGAGCCTCCCACTTGTGATTTATGAGGATTCAACTGCCCAAGTCAATCTTCATCAATCCGTATTTCATGAGTAGCCCATAATTGGATTGTCTTAAAACTACTGCAAAATCACCTCTTTTATGAAAATGTAGTTTGATTTGAAGAGCTGGCAGTATAATCCTCAATGTGGAACGCTCAATTGATTTTTTCCACTCGAATAATATTATTGGTATATCTTGCTCTGCATAATCGGACGCAATCTTTGAACACGTCACACAGATTCTAATTTTCTGCCTGAATGTAGCCAAGAGTCTAAACTTATTTTCTTCATGGTAAGGCCATAATGAGTCTGATTCGAGCCTTGGCTCAAACTCTAACACTGATACTCCAAGTCAGCTCGGACTTGGTTCAGATTCAACAAATTGGAAATTCCTTAGATCCAGAAAGTTTTAGAAGAAAATGTCTTTTTTTTCAACATCCCATCAGAATTTAGCTTCAAAGCCATCAAAGCATTATCGAATTCATCTGCACACATGTCGAAAAGATCAAAATGTAACTCGATTATGCTGTAAACTGTTGCTTACAAGTTTGCCACTAATATTAAAAATCTGATTTTGTTGTTCGAACACAGTTATCTTAATAAAAGAGGAGTTGTTATTGAGTTGCGGAACTTTTTTGTTTGGACATCCTCTTGGCTTGCTCAGCCTAAGTTCTAGCCAGCTGGTCTTCAGTTAATTTGGGACTTGGACACGCATATCATTGACTTGGAAAGTCTTGCCTCTGTGAGTAAAACAAATACATTTATTTACAGGTTATATCCCAGAAAGCTGCAACACAATCGTTACTGCTTAGCCATATCTTAACAGTATCTTTACTGAGTAACTTTAATTAGGCCATTTAAAATTAAAAATAAAATGGGCCTTGTTTTGCAATCCAGGACTTCTATAACTTACTATATATGCAGCAGGGTTCTCCTTGAACAATATCGTTGTCTGCCAGAGTATAGTGACGCAACAATCCATGATTTTTCACTGTGCAACAAAGAGTTAGAGTGTACTCTGAATGCATTTTGGTTGGGATTGTCATTTTCAGATGTACATCAAGTCCTACAGGTTGTTGCCCATACTCAAACTGCCGTATTATGAAACTCAATACAAGCCTCAATTTTCAATGATAACACACCCAGCACTTTCGACATTTTGTGGAAATCACATCTGGTGTCAAACTGTGAAAGAAACTACCAAAGTTCAAAAATCTCGTGCTTCATGTCAAAGACAACACACTCAGTATGTTGGACATTTCATTTGTGGACTGGAGCTGCTATGCTGTTTGTGTACTAATAGTTGATCATATAGCAGTTGATGGCAAATAATTGCTGCCTAAGAAAAGTGCTGTTTAACTATTTATTCTTTTTGCTTTCACTTAAAACAGACCAACATTCAGGTGGCAAAATGCGAATATTTTCTAGCTTGACTGTTCCTAAAACTCGAACATTTAAAGCTTATTCCGTTTTATCTTTGAAGCTTTCACCGAAACTGGAGAAGGTCTGTTTTCTTCCTTTGAGAGCATAGATAAGCAGCAATCACTGCAGGAATGGAAGGAGTTACTAGCATTCTTGTAGTCCTAATAAATCAGGCCATCCTTTGACAGGTCCATCTGCTTCTTGGGGGCAATGGTTTCTTTCTGCACTTCATTTCTCCCAGATCTGATCTCATGAAGAAGAACAACCTAAAATTGAGCTGCACTTTCGGCATAAGCCTCCAACAATCACTCTGCATTCACAAGAGATGGGAATGTGCAGAGTTCGAAGAGGATAAAAGAAACTCTCAAAAGCCTTCCAGCTGCCTTCCCTGAGTTGCGGCAAGCAACAGATTTTCCTTTGTTAGCGAGGTCCCCTTCCTTGAAATCATCTTCCTCTGCAGTCACCACCAAGGCACCGGAATAATGAACCCTGGCCCCATTCAATCTAGATCAAGCCACCATCACATGCTGGAGCCCCTAATTGGAAAAGAGTCAATTGAGCTCAATATTGTTATAATTCAGACAAGTTAATAAAGAATGTGTATTTATATCAATATCCTGGTAACTTAGGTGAGGAAGCATATTGAAGATGAGGAAACGATCATAACCATAGAGTACCTATACTGGGGACATTCCAATATATGTTTGTGTTATACTGGAAGTTTTCTGAATGTAAATATTTCAGCCTGAAACTTGCTTATCTGTAGTGTAGATTCTCAATTACTCTTGTAAACATTAGATTACCTTTTTGTCTGTACACGCTGTTGACATTTGACAACTTGTACTTGGGATTAAGGTGGTGTGAACAAGTTTAAATGGTTCTTCTAGAAGTTGCTGATAAGTTTTCTATTTGGGTCACTAACAATGTTCTTTGGAAGCCTGTGTAACCTGTTTGTGTGCTGCATAAATAACTTAACTAGATGTACAGTCTTATTGGAAAAGTCCATGCAATAAAATGGGCATGCTTGATCTATCAATTGTATGGTAGAAAGGTTTTCTTTTCTCCTACCCAAACAAATGAAATCCATTAAATGAACCGCTATTATTACTTTTAATTTTTATTGAACACATTATAGACAAGTTGGAATCCTATTCATTTTGAGACTGTAGATTTGATTTTCCGCTTTTCTGTTTAGAGATGGTGTTGTAGACAGTAATCTGTGAATTGTTGGCATCATAGGACTTAATATATTTGCGAATATATCCAAAAATAAGGTTGACAGTGTTAGTTTATGACCAGATTTAAATTAAGCAGAAATAGAACAAATTCAAATTTCAAACAATAGAACACAGCATATACCCTGGGAAAACCCTCCTTCTTGAGGGAGAAAAATCCAGCAACAATATATCACTTATATATTGATAGAATAGCAGCAACTCGCTTTACAATGAGGCCAATCACAAGGCCGAACTGATATGATGATAATGGCACCACACTTGATGCAAATACACAACCAAGAATAATATCGAACTCCAAGAATATCGATCTGCTGTAGCTATCGAACTCCTTCAGATTTATGTGAACTTCACTTGATAATTAATTGAATGAATAAGAGAGAGCAGCGCCACATATATACAAGTTGATAAGTTTTCTCCCAAACAAGACGTCCTTTCACAAGAAGTCGGCCTCTTACAAAATGATATGACTTTTACAAAGGGTGGCGATCATTTTATTTTAAGTCGGCTACAATAAATAAAATATAAATTACAATTTAAATAGGGCGCCACTTCACTTGGGGCAAACACAAATAAATAAGAAGTCACGACTTTATTTATTTGTCCATCAATTAAATCGGGTGAAGGATGAAACCCGAAGCTATAACATCAACAGACTGAGCACCTTATTGAGTTCTAGGCTTTTGTTTACATTTCTTAGCAACTTTAATTTCTCCATTTCAGGAAACAGACAGACAAAAGCTAGCATATTAAGCAATAGTAGATGTTGTTTTCTTGGAAAATTTGAGTAAAGAATTCCTATTAATGGCTTAGCCCCCATGTCATTTGGTAAAGCACCTAGCAGAAATCAGAATTGGGTAAGGGCTGAAAATATTTTGTAATGTGGGAAGTTAATTCTTAAGAGGTTTCATTTATTTGAGATGTTTCTAAGGTACTGGAGGGAAACTTTACTTGCATGCATTGAATTGATGGATGAATAAAGAATGGTTGCTAGTTGTTTCCAACTCTCAAGTATTGAATTGTTATCTCATTCTATGCCTTACTTATTTCTACAGGCTTCAGGAATCAATTTCCAAGATCCGACTCCCTTGGCTGTAGTTTCACAGCAGTCTCAAAATGTTGGAATGGAGCTAAAAACAGTGGCTACAACATCAGCATCTCAAACCTCTGGAACAGGTGTGCTTATAATTTGGCATGATTATCTTGGAACAGATTAATTTTGATGTCTTATTAACTTAAAATATTCCATTCTTAGGATGCAGCAAAGGGAATAGGAAAATAAAAGAATCTGTTGGTGAAAGACTTTGCCATGGCCTTTGAATTATTTGTTTGAACTTTGAAGAACAGGGTATCTTGATTTAATGTTGTTTTTTCCATTAAATAGTTAACCTGAATCATCAAGGCTTGTTGCATTTCATGATTGGCCATAGCCTTATTCATATTTATTCACTGAGGAATCCTACTCTTGCTAAATCTTGAGAATCTGATTTAGAATGCCACATCCCATATATAAAGAAAGACAGAAAGAAGTAAATTATATTAATCTCGATCAATGACCAAAGTAGGTCAATGGGATTTGAAAGTAATTTGAGCTACACTAGAAAAGTACAAGGGTAAGAAGGATTTTGTAGATTAATAAGTACCTAGTTAAGCAAACCTAAGAAATATATCCTGTTTTCATGCCATTTCATATGTATTTGTCTTTATATATTTATGCCATTGGTGAATTGTGATTCAAGGTGTCTTCTGGCAGATCTTATGCCTGGTTCATGAACTTTGTTAAGATCAAATGCATCTTTTTTGGAATTATGCAGGGTTGAAGTCTATTTACAGCGGGGCAGTAGGGTCAGCAGCTGCAGAGCCAATTGGCATACCGGCTTTGCCTCCTAAGCCACAAATTGGAAGTGCTCAATTCAAGGCCACTACCAGTGGATCATCGAGGGAGCAAACAGATGATGATGATCTTGAAGCAGAATTAGAAGCCAATCAATCAACCATGGATCCAAGTGACTTGAAAAGAATGCGAAGGTAACACAGAAATTTTGCTGTTAGTCTTTTTTATGGATTGCCTATTTACACTGTACTGTAAAGAGAGAATGTCAATGGTTTTAGGTGGCTTTAAATACTTTGTTATGTCTGTGGAATGTGTAATATCAATAATCAATATCCATCCTGTTTTACAAGTAATATTATCTTTCAAAAATCATTTGTTGCTTTTTTGTTCTTTTGAATCATTCTTGATATAAGAGGCCAGTAGTATGAATTTCTATCCTGTTTTATGAGGAATATTATCTTTCAAAAAACATTTGTTGCATTTTTGTTCTTTTGAACGATTCTTGATGTTAGAGGCCAGTTGTATGAAATTTCTTTCTTTCATACATATATGACATTGTCCACCTGTTTTGGCCGCCTATATCTTTTGAATCCTTGACTGAGTATTTGTGAGTGCTAACATGCATTATTTCAAGAATATTTGGAAAATTCCACATTGCTCTCCTTTCTGGCTGTGCATCTTGACTATAGGTTGCATTCTGAGTTTAGAAAGAAAAACATTTTTAGTTTTACCCTTTTTCATAAAGAATTAAGTTTATTATTTAAAAAGCCTTTGTGCCTGCCAGAGAAGAGGAAAGTTATTTGAAGTTTTTTTCCTGTTGATATCCAGATGATTATGATTATTGAATGGAATTATGGAATCCGAATATTTGAACATTTTATGATTGAATTTAAAAAAGTGCTTAGCTCATTACAAAATGAGTTGGATGCATTTGTTAGAGTTTTGGAGGCTTGGCATGGAAAGAGAGAGAAATGAGCTTAAGCTAACCTGGTGAAACCAAATCATCTAATTGCAGATAATGAGGAAAGGTACAACTATTTTTTTCCAGAAAAGCTGGAGGAGTGTATAAATACAATGCAATAAAACTGAGCAGACATTAACTATTGCTGCCATACAGGTTCTCAACATCAGTTTTTTGTTTGAAGGATTGAGCAAAAGAAATGTGTGTATGATAAGGGATGTCTCTATTAAAGCAGACATTGATGTTGAATCCTTGCTACTGCTCTCTTATCTCTTTTACTAACATGGTTCCATGCTGGGGGTTACTGCTTTTTATTTTGGGAAAAGTTGTTCCATGGGTAATTCATTCACAGATTACAAGAATTTTTAGAATCTTCTCCCAGAAAATAGAAGCTGCTATTGTTTAGGATGGGTGACTTTAGCCATTGACAAAAGGCAGGGGGGTGGGGGAGCAGGGCCAGGGGTGCTGCAAAAATATGCAACCACTTGTTAATGACAAGTTTGCTACATCTTTGAATCTTATGTCTTCCCACCTTTTTAACATCTTCCCTCCATATTTAACCTCCAAAATTTTCCTGCATATATCTTCAACACAGATAAATAGAAATAGGCAGCCAAAAATGTGCTCCAAGTCACCGAGGGAGGCATATTTGATATCTATTTGATGTACCTCTCATCCGAACTTTGCTGCCAATAACATGTGAATACTTTAACATGTGAATACTTTAACTACCAAGTGTGCTTTTTATCTCACCACATACTTGTTAGAAGTAAAGTTAGTTTTGTAGATTCACTACTTTCACTTGACATTGTTCTTTCCAGTTGGATAGGTTACAAGCTTCCAAGTCATTTGATATATCAATGATTTTTACTCTTCCTACACAGCCTTTTCTTGATTGTCTTTCCATTAGTCTTCTATGTAAGATGGAGGATGACTTTTATCCATTGTCCTAGCAAAGAGTGTATAATTGGCCCATTTCTTTTCACTTTGGTTCCTCCTGCTATGATTTTTGTCCCACTAACAGTTTTGGCTTCCTAAAGTGTTTTAAGAGGCCCACCGAGGAAGGCTATCCTCCACCTAAAGTTAAAAATGATCTTGAAGAATATCTTTTGTCAAATTTACTTCTTGTGGATTCTAAGTATCTTTTGAATGATTCACCAATGTAGGATCTTCATACCCCTTTCATTCACTGAGACAGTCTTCTCCATAGTGATCATAGAAAGAGCTTGGTCATTGATCTAAATCTGCAGGATTGAAGTATCGTTTTGATAACAAGTGCATCTCTGTGCCTTCATGTAATGTTGCTTCATCAAATATCATATCTCCATGAATATTAAGGTCATGCTTTGTAGGATCTGTAAATTCTAGACATTTGAATTGTTATAATAGCCCACCATTATATGCTGATGACTCTTCAGATCAAGTTTATTTCTCTTCTCATCTAGAATATGAGCCAATGTGACACTCACAAAGACTTTGAAGTGTGTGACAACCTGTTTCATTCCACTCCATTTTTCATATTTCGTGACATCTCAGATAATTTTGGTAGATTTCCTATTCAAAATGTAATGGGTGTACTTCAGCCCAAAACATATTCTTCATACCTATGGTTTGGAACATACATATTGAAAGTTTTGTCAATGTGCTGTTTTTTCTTTTGGCTACATTTTTTTGAGGAGAGTGGGACATTGTGTGTTGTCTTATAATATTGTGCTTGGAACCATAGTTTATTTACTCTCCGATTACTCTCTGAGTAGCCGAGTAATCTCCAAAAAATTTGCATGCCGAGTAATTTCTGCTTTTACTCTCGGGCAATATGCAGATGGATTTTCTCCCGTCAAATTATCGAGTAATCACCAGTAGCTCGCAAAAAACCCACAAACTTGGCATGTTTGTGTGTGAATATGTCTGTGTGTGTATATGCATGCAAACTTGGCATCTTGTGTATGTTTATAGATATGTATGTGTGCACAGTGCAGTCCTGAGCATACACATACATAAATATCCATACACATTTGCCAAGTATTTGCCGAGTATTTGTCGAGTATTTGCTGAGTTTTTCCCGAGTCAAAATTTTTGGGCTTGCCGAGTACTCTCTGATTCCGAGTATGTAAACTATGCTTGGAACAATATACCTCCATGGCCTAGGTGACGTTCTCCTCAATTAAATATCAAACATTTTACCAGGTGCTCAAATTGGTTTTCAACCGTTCTTCCAGTTCAATTAATTTACCCTATGTAGAGGACTTTTTCTGTAGAAAATACACCCATATTCTTCTAGTGAAATCATCCTAATTAAAGAAGTTAGAATGTACCTGGCATCTGCAATAAGTTGATGATTCATTGGTACACATTTAAATGTGTAAGTTCCTAATGTGCCTTTGCATGCCATACCTTGTCTCAAATTTTTCCTGTTGATGCTTGCTGAGAATGCTTCTTTCAGTCACCTTTTGTAGGAGAGTAAGAAGGCCATCCATCTTCAAAGGCCCCTCAAAGGTCCCATCAATTGTACTTTTCAAAAGTTTAGGTGCCTTAATTGCAAATGTCAGGCTAATATCATCATCTGTTCCAGTCACTAATGCAAAGTGCTCTTGATTCTTTGGATTATCTTTAAATGCAGTGAACACAGCTTTGGAAGACTCATCTAATGCTCCAATAACAATTACTTAAAACTTGCTATCAATATTCTTCTCAACTAAGCGGTCATCAAAATTCAACTTCTTTTCTTAGTGGTTTGGCACATTGGTAACTGATAACAGATTACAACATAAATTAGGAACTTCAGACACATCATTAATAGCACCAGTGTGGACCTTTACCATTTCCTACTGTTGTTAATGCTGATTAATCTGCAATAACACTCTTTCACGAGGTTTCTCAAGATATGTAAAAAGATAATATGAATGTGCTTTTGAACTGCCTTCTTTCAAAATATACAGTATACGGCAATCCAAAACTGGGACCTAGATTTTATTTTCCCCAAAGATGTGAAATCATTATTAGAATGAGCATTCAAACTTAAAAGAAAACCTTTGAAGATGCCATGGAAAAATCTTCTGTCACTAGTACTTTGGAATATTTGGAATAAAAGAAATACAAGGATCTTCAAAGATAAAAATAAATGCAAACTTGGAGTTGAATAAAGCCTTAGCTGCAGAACTACTGCCCAACCCATACCAACATGGGAGATAAATGTAGAGGAACAAGAATGGTGAAACAAATGGCGAAAGTAAAATTGAACAAAGAGGTTTCCTTGATAACGGGATTGAAACATCTAGTTAAAACTTAAAACAGAAAAAAATATCATGGACCCCCTCCTATGAGTTTCCGTATATTGAAATTTGATGGAGCTGCTAAAGGAAATATGAGTTCAGGTGTTGGTGGATGCATATTTAGAGATGAATGGTGTCAGCTAAAACTTTTATTGACTGTAGATGTCATTAAAGATGCCAATCACTAGGTGGAAGCTATGGCAGTTATTCTAGACCTATGACAATTCATTTTAGACCTATGGCAATTCTTCTAGATCTCCAAACAATAATAAAATGCTATTGGCCTAAGTTACCGAATTGGCTTGAAAATTGGTTGTTTCTAAAATTCTAGGTATGAGTCCTGCAGGTATGAACTGGAATCAATTGTGGGTTTGCACAGAGTTTGATTTGCAACTTCGATGTGTTTTTTTGACTATTTAACAAGAAAGATGGAAATCCTAGACGACTATTGCAGCAATGCTAAACTGGAACCCTATACTAGCGAATTTTTAAAGACGTATTTTGTGTGATATTCAAAGGATTTATTGGTCATGAACATTTGAGCAGGGGTGTTTATCAATCGCAAATGTCTGGGGCATCTCTATCCGAAGGGGATTTACAAACCGCTGAAAACCAGCCTATTGCACATGGGCAAATACCCATACCTCTTTCAACAGAGCCTTCCAATGAAGAGACAAGCAATCATGGAGCTTAGACAAACTAGGCTAAAAATTATGAATTACAAATGAGGGTAACTTGCTGCAGCCAGTTGTTGCACTCAATCACATCTTCCCCAAACTCCATTATCAATTTTTTTTTTTCAGGAATCAATACTGTTTTGATCTTGGGATCTGAACTTGACAAATCTGAAAGAGGAGACAAACTCCATTTGTGCTTGGAGAGACCTGCAGATCCAAATGAGGCGGAATAACCCCAACAAATTTGCCATGCTGAAATTAACTTCTTGGAGGGAGAGGGGGCACTTCCCTAATGGCTGCAGAAGGATTCATGCTCAAAGACTGAGGATCTTACAGACCATATGCAAATGGGGATTTGGAAACATCAATGTCACAGTGATGATGCATAGATGGGAGTTTCAAAACTGAAGCTAGGTGTGTGGGAGGATGCAAAGAAGAAGAGCCCAACCCACTATTGTAGAGACTTGCTGCAAAGGACCTATCCACCGTACCAGTTGAAATCCTTGGCCCTTCACAATGAGTCAAATTGCAAGGAAAGGCTGCAGTGAGGGAGGAAAATATGAGAAACATTTTTTTAATTAATAATATCAATTTAATTATAATTATTTAATATCATAGAATAATTAATAATTATATAAATAAAATAATTATATAAGTTATAATTAATATATTGTGCTGTTTCTTGGCATCATTTAGATAGATGTATTTTAGATATCTATGGTAGTTAGGTGCTTTTTTTGAAATCCTAATTCCCCTATAAGGATAAACCCTTGCACTAAACAAACAAAAAAGTAGCTTTTCTATTTAAACAAGTTCTTGTGCCTGTGATTTGCTTAGGACTTTGTAGATCTACTGTGGTCAAGTCTTTGAACATCCTTCTATATGCTAAATTTGGATCTCGTTTTTAGAAAATTAAACTGCTAATTAAATGCCAAGCTTTTTCAAAATTTTCTTGTACAAAACACTTCTGTCACAACTTGTGATTGAAAAGGACTAAGAAACCACAGGGTTGTGGTTAGACCATGTAAGAGCCATCTTGTTGAGTCCTATTAAATTCTTAATTCTTGTGGTACACCTTTGGATTATGTTAGTCTCATTTGGGTCATATATACTTCATATGTGATTACCTTCTTTTATTGTTATATGGGGATTAGTGCCTTAATTGGGTGGCCTCTATCTTCTGTCAAATGTTTTAATGGTGTATAGATAGAGGCAATGCCTCTCGTAACTTTATCCAGATTATTCCAATTCTATTTTCTTATACTATAAAGTTGATTCTTCTATTTGGTATTGTTCAACACCTCTACATATTGGTGTTGTTCTACAGCTTTACATATTGGTGTTCATTCTCTTTGCCTGTGGAGTTAATATTTTTTTTCAATATGGCCCTGTTTGTACAATCAGATACTGATACCATGTTATATTTTAAGTGCAATATTTGCTAATTAATAGAAGATAGATATTCACATCATGCAATGTAGAACACCAACTCAAAAAACTGGTGGCTTCTCCAAGGATTTGTATATCACACATTTTTAATAATAAAATAAAATTATAACAGTGTGGCTAATTGGTGGGTGTAGATACTCAAACCAATTAACAACGTGAGATAAAAGCCTATATGCCAACATACATCCCAAACTATTACATAAATTAAAGTTAGATAAAGGTGCCCAATAGGAGTGATTTATCTTGATCCTTATAGATTTTGGTAACCTAGATCATAAGCAATGGCAGGAAGTCATTACAAGGCATAAGTCAGGATAATTAGGATCATTTAAATCTCCAGATAAGATAAATATGGCGTATTCCTTGATCTTTTAGTGCAAAATTCTTCTATAATTTCAAGTACTCCTGAAATTCTGTGATGCTTTTTTCCTTTAGCTGCAACTTCTGCACATGGTTTTATATATGGAAACAAGTGATTTTTTTGGAAGGCCTATTCTCTATATTGAAATAAATTATGCAAGCACAAAAATGGGTCCCTTGTCATGTGGGCTTTACTGATCTTTGCAGTTTGCAAGACAGCTCTGGCTATAGGGGTTTCATGGATATAAGAGTATTTTGATTTTGTTGTAGATGTAGTTACTTGTCCATTGATTTGCATTCTATAATAATCTTGTAATTGAGATATACACTTATGCGAAATGCTATTACACATTTATTCTTGCTACCCAAAAGTGTCCCAATTCCTTTATAGGGTTGAGAGGCAAAGTGACAGCTCTTATTGAAGTAGGTATATCATGTTCCAAAGGAAAATAGTCAGTTTGACAGCTAGTCTTTCATTGTCTGGCACTGCACAACAGTGAAAGCAATCTATCTTTCATCATATGAAGCAGCATTGTCTGCTAGTTGAATTGGTCTCCCTATTTCGTCATTGTAATGCTTCTACGGGGCTTATTTGGCCTTTGAAAACTCATTTGTTCTATGTACAAAGGCAGAACAAGAAAACTGTTTGTCACAAATGTGATTTTCTGCAGGGGTGAAAAAAAACCCTTCCCAGCCATTATGCTAAGTTGAATTCCAGTTTCCTCTGGATGCCATATAAATGGTTAGGTCTACAATCAGATTCCTAGCATATTCCATCATCTTTGAACTTTATGGATAACACAAAATGTGAAAATGGGAACGCTTCTTCAAGGACATTCAAGACATACATTTATTTTTGGCTTATCCCCAACAAGTAATCCCAATATTTAATAGGATCCTGACAAATCTTTATCCTGAATGGAACCACAACAATTCTTCTTATCACGTATTGGGATCTTCATCTGAGGTAGAATCTGAACCTGCCTTCGTGTTTGGTTGGAAAAAGGAGCACACTAGGCAAAGGCACATTCAAGGTTGACTTGAGATTAGCCCACTTATAGACGGTGGTTTCTATGATATTGTTCCAAAATGTGTGCACTCTTCTGTTGCCCTTCTAGATAATTTTCAGTTAGGCCATTTAAATGGAAATTGAGGAAGCAATAGTCAATATGGCGATTATTTTTCAAGTCATCATTACCCTTGTCATCATCCAAAAATGTTTTGAACCTTTTTATAGAGCTATTTTGAATGATAGTAAATGACCTAAACTAATTGTATAGTGAAAATATTGTTAGGCTACCCATTCCTCTGTATAATATATACACTATATTTTGAAAAAAATGGTGATAAAAGATGAATCTTGACTTTTGAAGTTCTGAAATTGTAATAAGATCTTGTTATTTTTTTGATAGGAGGTGAGTATTTCTTCAAAACTTTTGTTCAGTGATTGCAAAAAATGGAGTTTGGCACTGATACCTTAAGAGTTACTTTTATCTTTGCCCTTTTGTCTTCTTTCAACTGGTTCAAATCTATTTTCTGCACTCATCTTTGATGTGTAAAATAAATAGGCTTGACAAATAGAGGCATGTAGTTTGAAGAAGGTATATGAAATATTTTATATGGAAATTTCTGATTTAAGTTATTTCCCACAAATATTTCTATAGTTCAACAAGAAGACAAATCTGCAGTTTACTGTTTGTTAAAGTTGCAGAAAATCTAATAACTTTCTTAGTATCTTAAACATTCAATTACAGTATTAAAAAGTGCTCTGATTAAGGGTAATTTAAAGCTGAGGATTTGAACTCCAATGCACAAGCGGACTCTTTTTAACAAGAGTTTTACCAGCTATGATTGGAGCACTAGTTATCTGCATTTGGAAGTCCATAGGCATTTGATTAGGTCTTTTCACTATGATCTGCTGTTTTTGGTATGTGAAATTTTCTTCCTGAATTTACTCTTTGTCCACAGATATTTTAAGATCTCAACAAGAATACACATCTGTAGTTTGCTTATTGACAAATTTGCAGAAAATGTAATGACATAGTATCTTAGGCACTCAACCTCATTTTTAAAATGTCCTCTGATAGGAAGTGGAAGGCTGTGGAGTTCAACTCCACTGGACAAGTGAACTCCCCTTAACAAAGAGCTCTCCAGTCTGCAATAGGAGAACTAGCTATTTCCATTGAAAACTGGAAAGGCATTTGACTTGAGCTTTTCATAGTGATCATATTAGGTGTTCTATGTAGAGTGGACATTCCACATGTTAGAAAAATTATATGTTCAGTTTTCTTGCCTCTTCTTATTCAAAGAGTTAATGGTTAACTGTGGTTCTTTTTGAGACTGCAACAGCGAAGAAATTAACCTTAGAGAACATTCAAATGTTGTTCTTGATATTCTCATGTTTATGGCAGATTACGCTTGCATTTTTTTTTGATCTTTTTGGTTTTGTTGAATTTCTCAGACTTATTACATTTTATTGCACTGGCCTAAATATTGTGTGCATGAAGATGACTGTGAATCTTGTGCTAGTATTTTTTCCGGAACTTTTTTTCACCTATGATAACCATTATGTTGAACATTTAATTCGTTATCAACTTTTATGTTAAACTGAATTCATTTGCATTGGATCACAGAATGCTATCAAACAGAGAGTCTGCAAGGCGCTCCAGACGAAGAAAACAAGCACATTTAAGTGACCTTGAGATGCAGGTTTATATTCTTGATTGTGTGAACTTTTTTTTTAGGTTTGCACATGAATTCTTGCACTGGGTCTTTGTAATTAACTTTTACTCTATAATGGTAGGTTGCACAGTTAAGGGTAGAAAATGCTTCCTTATTCAAGCGCCTCAATGATATGAGTCAGAAATACAATGAAGCTGCTGTTGATAATAGGGTACTCAAAGCAGATGTGGAAGCATTGAGGGCAAAGGTACGGCTTAGGCTTGTTTTTATGCACGTCTTCATATGGTACCTAGTACTAATGTTTTGCCACATTGCTAGTGTTTATGGTCCCTTTCATTCTTTTAATCTTTAAATGGGAGTTGAAAAGGTGAAAATTTAAGTTATTCTTCAAATATTGTACTTGTCTACAATTTCATGCTTTGTGGTTTTGCTTATCAGGTGAAAATGGCAGAAGATATGGTTGCCAGGGCTGGAGCAAGTCATCTACTTCAGAATCCATCACAAATTTCACCTGATTCTCACCTGCAATACGTGGGTGGTTCATTGGAGTTGCCTGCAACTTCTGGTGTTCAAGATTCCAATACATACTTACATCAAGGGCAGTCAACTGTAACTCAAGGAATTTCTCGTACGGTTTCGGACACAACCCATCAGAGTAGAGAACTAGTAATGCATAATGCTGGAACCAAAATGGGGCGTACACCATCCATGCAACGTGTTGCAAGTCTAGAACATTTACAAAAGCGAATCCGTGGAGGAATGACTTGTGGATCCACCCCATGGGGTGGAGCTTGGGATGTCGAAAGCTCACCTAGAGTTCAAAATGGTGGACGGTAGCATGTAATCTACATGTCAGGTCATCTCAACTGGATATAATCTTCTAATTCCTTAGAATCATGTTTACATTGCAATCTGACGTTGACTGTAAAAATATGTATGCCTGCTGGCTGCAAATTTTTACAGAAGACAAATTCTAACTTAGATGTGAAAAATTTATTTAACCTGTAGTTGTAGAGTACAGGTCTCTGGACTTGCAAAACAGTGGACTTTGGTTTACCTCTTTAGCAAGTTGTATTCATTGATTATGAGAAGCAGCAAAACTTTTTAAATGTGCAAATGAAATTTATATCTGCAGTAACATATTGAGTTCGTCTTGGTTGGAAACTTGGTTAATAACAAAGGGGGTCATTTACTCATTGCTTCTATCTCAAATTTAATTTCTTTAGCACTTTGAGGGTTTTGTCTTCAGGAGGGATTTAGTGCAAAATGGTGGCAAGTTGTTTAAGACTTGTTGACCATTCCCATTTGAAAGGTTCGTTGAGTCTCATGAACCTTGTAAGGTTGTTTCACACAAATGCATACACATGGTAGCATGCCACTTGCATGTTGTGACAGAAATGTAACTTAAATTAAAAACAAATTAAACTTAAAATAAAAGATAATATTAAAAATTAGGTAAAAAAATATATATTTCAAAAGGTTCTGTTTTATTCCCTCTATCCCCTTTTGAAACGATAACCTCCGTTTTTTCTTTTAATTGAATGCCCTTTTATTTTCATTCTAATGCTGGTTTGACCGAATTTCTTATTGGGTTCGACTGGCACCACGACAGTTTAAAATGGTTTCTAAATTATTTTCAGGTTATATATATAAACAAAATGTTTACAATTTAGTCACATGCAAGAACCCTTTAATTTGGTTTATTTTATAAATGCATTGGTCGTTGCAAACAGCAACTTGGACATAAATTCTTTTATAGAGTTCTATTTAGAAGATTCTTATATTATTGGACTGAAATTAGTAGTTGTGTGCAAAAGTAAATTAAGACCAATTTATTATCACGACGTCTACAGAACATTTGATGTCTACTTGCAATATATTGTCATTTTATTTGTCCATGAGTTGTCATTGGAGCTCTTTTGTGTGTCTAAGAAAGTGATTTCTATTTGCTATTCATGTGT
This sequence comes from Sequoia sempervirens, assembly GCA_007258455.2. NCBI lineage: Eukaryota > Viridiplantae > Streptophyta > Pinopsida > Cupressales > Cupressaceae > Sequoia > Sequoia sempervirens. The sequence continues at coordinate 31,482,162 of VDFB02000020.1, forward strand.
GGAGTACTTATATGTAGCCCTATTGGCTGTTAGTGGATCTGCTTGTCTGATTTCGAGGATAATGTGAACCTAACTGTGAGTTATTCTTGGTTGGCAGTAGTAAATAGTCTGGATCTCTCTCTAGCCATTGAAGCGTCTGTGAATCTTATCTGATATAATGATGTACTAACTTGGATTTGGGAGACTGAATATATAAATAAAAAATGACAATTTTAATTTTTTTCTTTGTACTTATCCTTCACATTATTGCAAATGCCAAAAATATCAGTTTCAAGAATTATTAAATTACTAGACTAATAGTAACTTGGATTTGGGAGACTGAATATATAAATAAAAACCTGACAATTACAATATTTTTCTTTGTACTTATCCTTTACATTATTGCAAATGCCAAAAATACCAGTTTCAAGAATTATTAAATTACTAGACTAATCATCATATCCGCATCATCACAACCTATAACAAATCTTTAACAATCTGTATATTGTGAAAAATTTCCCTAAACAGAACAAAATTTTGGGTGAGTTTGTATTTGAAATGCCTTCATTTTTTTCTGCTGGAGATCTGTACTTCTAATCTGTATTGCATGTGGGCAGTCTAGTTGCAGTTGCCTTATAGTGAGATTAGATTGAGAACAACTTGCATGTTTAAGAACTGCAGGTGTGTGTTGTCAGAACTATTTACAAATACCAAAGCTGTTCTATCTGTTTGGCATTAAACGTGAATGTCATTAGGACTTGAGACCACTTTGCACATCATACAGTATCGAAGTATGCTAATAGAGTGCTTTTAACGGATCGAATTGTACAGGAAGAATCAATAATGTTGAAATCGCACAGGATGAGGCTGACTTATCTGTGAATTTTGTATTTTAGCCCTATAATGCATTACTAAAGAGAAGTGTATAGAAAAAGCTATCTTAAATATATCCATCAGCTCAAAGGATTGTAGATTGGAAGGGCACGTTAGAAAATAGCATGACTAGTCTAGTCTAATTTTGTCTTGTTCCATGCTTACTGGTCGTCTATGTTAAGACACGTATAACCTTAAGTTTTAGGTTTTCTCAAAGTTGTATGTTTCTTGAAAACTGGCAACATAAGATACACGGAACCATCCAAGCAGCTGGCAACTTCTGTGTTGCATTTCATATATTGTCCATACGTAGGTGCTTTGAAACTTAAGTTAGTTGTATATGCGGGCCTTTCTATGATGCAGGCGCATGCAAAACCATCCTTTTGTCCTATGCAGACCAAACAACCACTTCAAGGGAGTGGGAAATGCCACACTACTCTTATATGACAAACATGAGAGCTCATCCAAAGCCCAGCAGTCCCCATAGGATCTTTTTACAATTCGTTCGAGGAAATTGGAGGTTTGTTTTGTTGTGCGAATAGTCATAAGAACGGAAGATGATCGTATGCACAAGTTCAGCCGTACTTATAGCATATTTCGGTTAATTATCACTTTTTATCTGATTCATTATCAAAGATACATACAAATGAGTTGGCACAAAACATCAATTATATATAAATAAGCCTTTACATTGCTTAGTGTGATTTTGAATGACGATGCTTAGAGTTAACGAACTACGCACATTGCTTTCCTATTTCTCCTAGTTTATTTTCTACGTATCCATCTATCTCTATGTATCTCCATTCATCAACCTCCCTATTTATACAATTCCAACGTGATCATTAAGTGGTTGATCTTGGCTCTTCCAATGGTACTATGATTGCTTGAGGAATGCTTGGCTCTCCTTCATCTTTGCTGCTAAGCCATGTCCATGACTCTTGCCAACATTTTCCCTCAAACCAGTTTGCCTATTTTTCCCTAGACAAGGTAGCCTTGTCCATAGGTAAAGGACCTATAGCCTAACAATTTAAGGAATTTGATGATGGAGCCTTACCATAAATTCTTCTCACCTCTTGCTCATGGTGGCTATTGCAACAATCTCGTTGGCAACCCCTTTGAAGTATATATTGCAACCTATAGGATCTTTTTGAACTTGCTCTCGCTGGCTTGAATACTTCTCTGACATGACTCCAATTTATGAGCTAAATCACCATATATCTCAGTAGCTTTTTGTAGTGCAGTGAAAGTTCCTTTGCATGCCTGCACCAACGTGTAAGCTCTGCCTTTGCCTCTTCTTCCAAAGCTTGCTTGTGCGTGGCCTCATCCTTCTCAACATACTTCTTACGTAGCTCCTTCAACTACAAATTCACCTTATCATTTCTTTGGTGGAGCTCTAGCACGGTGGAGTGTGTTTCTTGACTATAATTGACCCCACAACCACCCTCACAAATCTCTTTCATAAAGAAACTTTTGTTGAAGTTTTTTACTATTTTTTTAATCAATTTTATATTTTTGTAATGTTGTTTGTTCATTCTCTATCTTGAATCCTTCGAAACTCCTTTTATTTATTTATTTAAAGTCATGATATAATATATAATATGCAATATGAAATATATAAATGATTAAATTTTCCTCCAATGAATCCTAAAATGATTGCATCCATTGTTGCCTTCTCTTGGTGAAGAACTTTCAATTGTAGCTTCTATTGATTTTTCCTTTCCATCCATTGCCCTTGGATTTTTTTTGGTTTGTCCAACAATCAACTATTTTGGAGTGGGTTGGACTTCTTGTCGTTTAAAGATGCTCTATACCAATGAATGACTAAATGATTCTGTCTCTTCTTATGTTGGGTCAAAATCATTTCCTAGGTATAGTCATAATTGAATAATGAATCTTGTAACCTCCTTGGCTTCCCTCTCTAGTTCTTGAATTTGCATAGAAGTGCTGGAAATAATTGGAAATAACCTTATCTTATTGGCATTTCTCTTATCATAATTTCTACCTTATTAATGACAGTCATTGCTTTGTAAATAAGAATTATTTTCATACTTTTTTACTTACTAATTGTATTTTTATAATCATCTATATAAGACAATGTTTGTCTTTATGTGGGACCTTTTTCTCCTTTTCTTAGTTTTGAATTTTTCTTTATAAACTAATCACTTTTCTTTAAAAGTAATCCACCAATCTAATTGCTACACTTCTTAAAAGATAATTGTTGCTTTATTAAGATCGTTGCCTTTTTATTATTATCGCCGCCCTTTTAATGTTCACTGCTCCTTATTCATATAATTATATTCACTCTTATTCATATATGTATCTTGTTTTTCTCCATAAAATAATCTTCAATAAATTCTTCCCCTTGATTTTATCTTTCTTATATATCTTTTTCTATTAATTTGTATGAATCTTCATGATGTCCATTAACTCTTGGTAACTTTAATTTAATTTTAATTGGGATTACTTCAATGACTAATCCTTTTCTAAATATCCTTCAACATATGCGATTCCTTAGCATACTCTTTGATCATGAGAACCACCATAATGATCCCTCACATGCTTCACTAATATATGAGTATCTGCTTTAGTTTGTAGCTTGCTCATCTCCTGAAATCCATCTTGTTAATTTTGGGATTCAAATGGGGAATTCTTTCTTCAAATTGTTCCAATCAAATGTGGCTCCAAGATGAAGCTCATTATTCAAAATTGTTCTTCCATATTCTTCTTTTGAGTTCCAAACCTTAGCTGGAAATTTCTTATGTCCAAAGTCCTCTTTCGTGTATTATGTTCTTTTCAATTGTGATATATCGAACTTTGACATCAATGACAACTATCATATTCATTCACTTTGACATCAATGAGAATATTCTAATGATATCCTATATGCCTTTAACATCAATGATAATATTTTCAACATGTTATTCAAGCCTAGTCTTGAGTATTCAGTGTTTCTTTCTGGCTTCATATCCATCAAATTTCTATGAGAGCATTATATGTTGATCTTAAGTTTTATGACTTTGCTAATCTCTTAAACCAAGAGGAAGCTAAGTTAATACAAATGGGTCTAATCAAGTCTTCCAAGTCACAAGTATTGTTGGCTAGTGAGGCAAGGTACATAAAGAATTAGTGAATCCTGAAAAGAAACAAAAGAGGAAAAAGAACAAGCCACTTAAAGAATCTAAATCCTCTCCCTCTAAAGGAAAATTGTATAAGAATGAGAAGCCTCCATGTGCATATTGCAAGAAAATAGGGCATGATGAACATCAATGTTATTAAAAGAAATTGATGAGTTGAAGTATCTTCTTAAGAAGAATCAAATCAATTTTCCTTCATCAAAGGGTTCATCTTTTTCTTCTTCATCAAAGTTCGATAAACATAAAGGGCAAGCACTTGTTGTAGTTATTGATTATGAGTCAGAGAGGTGGATACTCAATTCAGGAGTGTCACATCATATGGCTTCATCAAAGAGTATGTTCGTGCTTCATTTGAGACTTGTTCATCACCACACATCCTGATAGCTAACAACACATATATACGTGTTTGTGGGAAGGGATCCATTGACATGGATGATAAAGCATTTAATGATGTTCTTTGTGTGCCTTCATTGTTAATTGATATCCTTTCTATCTATTAGATGACACATGGTGGAGCAGGAAGGAGTGTTGAGTTCACACCAGATTCTGTCATAATCTCAGATTTAAATAGTAGAGATATAGTTGCAGTTGGAGAGGTTGATCACCAATCATGAGTCTACACCTCACATTTTTATCCTATTGATTCAACATATGTTCACATTCAAGGATCTAGTGTGGACACTTTTGAGGAGATTCAATTTGATCATTTGAATTTTGGTATTCTTTCTGAGGATTGAGTGACATGTGTTGATGTTCCATCTCCTTCATCTATTGTTGTACCTGAGGATGCTTGTAATTTCATAGTTTTGGCTCCTTGTGATTCAGTGCAGTCGGATATACATCGTCTTCCAAAGATGACTACTTGGGACGAGTACTTGAAAGACATTGCTGCTTTATTTTGTGAGTCCTGTATTTCAGATTTTTGGAGACATCATTGATTACATTCATCTTCTCTTTGATGATGACACTCCTTTGAAATTGTTGTGAGGGAACATTTTGACCCTCTTGTTCATTCTCTACATGATCATCCATTGTAGTTTTACATGAGTGGATTATTTTGGACAACATTTGGAGGAGGAGCTTCTTTGTCTTCATAGGATGCATCTTTATCTTTGGATTGCATTCTACAATTGTTTTTAGGAGATTCTAGATTTTCTTCTTCTACAATTCGGCCTAGAACACCTGTTTGGAGTATGTCCAATTTCAACATTAACATGGAGACACTTGATAATTCTTCAAGGACATCACATATCATCCTTCTTCCCACATCTTCCTTTCAAGATGGGAAGACATATTGCATACCATCTCGGTCTCATTTCTATAAGAGAGGGGGATCAACCATGTTAAGGCTCCAGGTCACGAAGAGCCAAGAGTGGAGGGCTACCCTAACTTACCTCACTCTAAAGGGATGCTTTGAAATAAGGGATGAGAATGATGAGGACTATAATGTACTTCAATCACTCTTTAGACCCAAGATCCAAGTTTGGGCTAGGCGAGCTAGTTTTCAAATTCAATATTGTACCTCAAATAGCTCTTTGTCTGAGGACAAAAGCGTAGTTCTGGGATGACAGCGTGGCGCCCTGGCATCTCTTAGGGGCACTGGCGTCCGTATGACCAGAGGACAGAAAGTACAATAAAAACTACCAAAAAATGAACTAACAACCTAGCTAACTATTCTTGAATGAGCAAAACAAAACAATAAAATATGAATAGTATAAATGAAGATGATAAAGTAGATAGATGAGAGCTAAAGTGACGAAAATGATCTCACTAGGGCACCAGTTCGCTAGCTAGCTCCAAATGCACATTCACTTGCACACAGGAAGAGGGGAAAATTATTGGGGCTGTGTAGGGGTCTGCCTTAGTCAGACCCTTGTTTTGGTGTTTCCACCTCCACAGACAACCAAATAGCAATGAGAGAAATATGCGATAAAGAAGTAAAGAAAGTAGAAGATGCAATAAACACTACAAAACAGTAAAGAGCTACTCAACCAAATCACAAAGGAGAGGAGCAGAACATTACCACTTCCACCCAAAAGCTCACTAGCCAATGGAGGAGAAAGTGGACTTGGCAAGGTCACCACAACCTCGACTGTGATGGAAGGAGGTCTCGCAAGACTCCAAGCCCATGTTGCTATGGCATGCTTCACACTTGCTTTGTGGAGTTGGAGTATTGTTACTGCAATGGAGTGTTGAAGTGCTGCTAAAGAGTGAAGAGAATGCTGGAAGTGCTAAGAGAATGCCAATTTGTTGCTTAGAGGATGAAATGGAATGAAGATAAGTGAATTTGAAGAAGTGGGAAGAATCTGCCATTTTCAGGGTTGGTTGGTCGAAGAGGGACATTACAAATCGACCCCAATTGAAAGTGTAATGCCTCTGCTAGCTTGAGACGCAAGAATCCGTTAAGGACGTAAGCATGCCACACGAATGTAAGTGCACCGTGCGGACGTCTGCGTGCTACGCGCGCGTCTCCGACAAATATTCTCTCATCGACACAAGAGACATATGCTAAGTGGAAGGAAGGCAGCTGGGTGATGTGGAATTTCACCTTTAGATTTGATTTTCTAAGGTGAGGATGTGTAAAAGGGGAATTTGTGTAAGGGGTGCAAATTTTCTCCTATACATTTTTCCCCCACTTTAGCGAGCACGAGTACTGATGAGTGCCTCGGTAAAGTAGATCGAAGAGTTAGTAGGGTTAGAGATGTATACCTGAACCACCGAGGAAGTAGACTGCGATCTGGTGAGCTTGAAAGCACAGGCTAGAACAAAAGGCTCCATAGCCCCACAAAACTATGAAGTTGCACAAGGTACACCGAAGGCCCTCAAACCAATGATGGACAAATCCTACAGGATGAAAGTGTCTCACAGGTCCACAGACCTACAAGGAGGTAGTCCCCCAAGATCTCTTACATGAAGGAAGCCCCGTGAAGTTGCGCCTTATAGGCTCATAGACCTGCAAGAAGGTATCCCCCCAAGATCTCTCACATGAAGGAAACCCAGATGAAAGCACCTTATAAGCCTGCAAACTTGCAAGAAGGTATCCCCCAAGATCTCTCACATGAAGGAAACCCAGACGAAAGCGCCTTATATGCCCGCAAACCTGCAAGGAGGTATCCCCCAAGATCTCTCACATGAAGGAAACCCAGATGAAAGTTCCTTACAGGCCCGTAGACCTGCAAGAAGGTATCCCCCAAGATCTCTCACATGAAGGAAACCTAGATGAAAGCACCTTACAAGCCTGCAGACCTGCAAGGAGGCATCCCCCAAGATCTCTTTCATGGAGGAAACCCCTAAGGAGGAGACTCCGCAGAGTGCAATTAAAAAGCAACTTCACATGTGCACCTGCAAAGTGACATGTTTACTTGTAGACAAAGCATGTCCGAAGCAAAGTAGCCACATAGGCAATAAAGCAGATAGTCACACAGACTATTAGCGAATTGGAAGGCTTTCAAAGGGGTCCCTCGAGAATCCAACGTAAGAAGAGGGTCCACCCAAGGGACGTGTTGTTCGAAAGTACAAAGAGAGACATTTTTTCTCAAATCGATTCATCATCAAGGAATCCTTTCGAAAGATGTTCACTTCATCAAGGAATTCGAAAGGAAGAAAATGCTCCCTTGCGAGGGAAAGACCAAAGCTGCTTCCACCTTAAAGGAAATTCTTCAAGTTCTTTCTTTGTGAACCCATGATGAAGGAAACACGTTTCGTAAGGGGTCCTAATAATGAATGTGGTTTTGAAAAAGAAATGTTTGCGAGGACTTTCAAGAAAAGATTCATTGGCAGCGCATGCATTTTCTAAAAATGGTAGTGTCATAGAAATGGCGTTTTCACATATGAAAGGGACAACTCAAGCAAAGAAGAGAAAAAGAGAAAAAAAGACAAGATAACAAATAAGAGACACAGGGGTGATCTAATATTTCAGGGTCAGAACTGCTCATAAATATATAAGTATAATAATAGTATATAAATGAACTATCATCAATCCCCTACTATATCAGACCATGTGAAGAATTCATGAGAAGCCAAAGTAAAAATAAAAAATTGGGTCAACATGGAAGGGAAGCTCAAATGCCCCAACACTTTGCATCGTCCCCAATTTGCCAAAAATCAATCACAAACATGGAAGAATGATGATATAGATAGAAGAAGGTTTATGACAAAAAAACCACTCCTGTATCCAAGCACCAACAAGGGTGACAAGGGTCATCTAGGAACACATAACACAAGTATGGGGGAACACATCACAACACACACACTTCTAATATAAAGATAAAGAAGAGGCCTCCCCCTGACACTCATCGACCAAGAGGTTGTTCGCTTCTTATTCTAGATCATCATAAGGGGAAGGAGGAAAAGCTTACAGTGGTGGAATATTAAGGGGAGGAGCTTCCGACCCTCCCGCAACAAGGGCTAAGGAAGAAGGCCCCACAAGATTTCCTCCTCTTGGATCTTTTGGAGCTACGGTCAGCGATTTTGTGAAGATCACTGACAAGGCCGAAACTTCATCTAGAGAGTTAAACATGCACTTTACTGGAGTGCCATGTCGTACCTTAACAGATGGAGAGGGTTGTGCCCGAGATTCACCGCTAGGCTCACCGAGTGACTCGGGAGCAGTGACAAACTCAGGGGAAGTTGGGGCTGGTTCCGTCACTAAGACATAACAAGCTAACACAAGACCACCCTTCGGAGAGGCTGGGATCCTTTTACGTCCTCCATTTCTTGAAGGGCCATCCTCCATCTTTTGCTTCATCGGGTGATGAGAACTCCCCACAAATGAGGCAAGAGGCATGGAGGAAGAGGAGGAGGAGAAAATCGCAGTAGACACCACCAAAGTATTCAACATATCCACGGGTTTCAGGAAAGGCAGTATGTCTGGAAGGGACATCAACAACGGCGGCTCAACCGAAGGAGTGATGAACACTATTAAAAGGATGCAGGACAACTGAGAGGGGGGGTGAATCAGTTGTCACAAAATTCAAACTTAAAAACTCCAACACATATCAATTCCATAACCACATTGTCTGTCATTAAGTATGAGCATGAAACATAGATAACAAAGAGTAATTCAACACACCAAACACCATATTTTTACATGAAAAATCCGAGGGAAAAACCATGGTGAGGATTAACTCACAGTATAAAGTAATTTAAAACTGAAAATAAAAGGTTCATTGCCAAGGGCTCATTGCCCTTAAAGGACTCACTGTCCAAATAAAAAAGCTCACTGCTTATAGGGAGGCTCACTGCCTACAAGGAGGCTCACTACCTACAAAAGAGTTACAAAACAAAATTAGGCTTCATAGCCAAAATGAACCGAGAATGGTGCACCTAACAAGTGCTGATGCAGTTCCGATGATGCTCAATAGACTGATTCAACACACTTCATTTTTTTCACTCACTTCCAACTACTTTATTAATTTCACATACACACACTTCTACTCTTTTGTTTCTGTTTCATTTGACTCACTAAAATTTTCCAATATATTCATTTATATACCTGATCTTTCCCGCAAATCAGCCTAATTAGATGCATTTCATATTTACCAAAAATACCAATTGTCGGCTCCAATCATTCACAAAATATTTCAAAAAGGTAATTCAAACCTCCAGTACGCTACATTACGTCAGTAAGGACCTAAAATAGGTCGCACATATATCCACATAGCAAAATTAATTCACCATATCCTAATTACCCCAAGAAGTCAACCAAGAGTAGACTTTAAATGCAAAAAAGCAATAAACATTCTGTACGAGCACCAGAGCACGTAATATTTTGATCATGCATGCCTTCGACAACCATAAACAATTTCTCAAAACCATAAGCATCAACTAATGACTGCCGAGGAATGTAGACAAGAATACCAGAGAGTGTAGCTCGAATACCAGTTTAGATTGATGAGCCTAGTTTTTGGTCCAATTTTGGGTAGAATCTATAATTTATTTGCTAGCATTTGTCATGGAATTTGATGTTAAATGTTGATATTTTCATAATGTTTCCCTCAAACCATAAACATTGGACTTAAATCCTATCTCTGCAAGTTTTAATGACATTTGACATATTATGTGGATTATCTATATTGATTTTGCATGTAGTTAATGAATGTTCCTTGAGGTGGTTATAGATGTGCAGTTATTGTGCATACTAACATTGCCATGCATTTTTAATATGCTAAGTTGAGGAGGACATTGCCAGCTGGGCATGCACCATAACGTCCAACAAATGAATCACTCAAAGTCAAAGGAGGTTGATGGCAAAAGATTCTTTATGCAACCAAATGTAACTGCCTTGTAGTGGAATTTAATGATTGAGCATGCATGTGTGTTACTGCTATGCTGGATCTACGTTTGGACTTGCATGTCTGACCAGATTCCATTCACGCGTAACCGCCATTGCTCCATTTTCTTTGTTTTCCCTAAATGGCGTCTTCCCAGTCGTGGAGTTGACTACCTTGTTTAGCTTATAGTATAAATAAAGATCAGATGCTCCTTCCTTAGGAGGTTGCACAATTTTATATTGTACTTGCACTCTTAAGTTTTCAGCAATACAAATACATTACTCTTTTTTACTTATGATCTATAGTGAATAAAATAAAGTTATGAGTTCGAGCATCTGAGTTCTCATTAGTTTTAGAGGATACTTATCCAAGGGGGCCCACTTGGTGAGTAATCTGTCTTCTTAGTTTAGTTTTAGTTTAGTATTACTTAATGTTCAGTAATTAGTTAGAAATCTGGCACCGACTGTTCCTGCAACCACTAGAATTCCATCTGTGACTGTTCCTACAGCCAAAGTAGACAGAGTAGTGCCCTGTTTTTTGCTTAGATTTTCATTTCCGTTATGCATTTTAGTTTGATGTAGTTGTTGATTGATGATTAGTATTTATGGTATTCTCTTCTAAGCAATTTACTTTCAACATTGTGTGTTCCTTAGTTGTAGAATGAAATGGCTACTTTGAGTTCCTAGTGCACATACTGTGCTGACCCATTTCAAGTTCACGTCCTTGGGTTGACAAGTTAAATGCACCTTCATGATGATTGAAATAGTTATTCAAATTAAATGTCCAATCTCTGAATCATGGCTGTAAGGGATTAGTTATTAAATCATTGTAGGAGGCCAACATTTTTGGTGCTGTTGCCAATGATGGTGTCAAACTAGGGAGTCTTTTGGAGTCATTGGTACTTTTTCTTGCTGTAGTGCTTTTGGAAGTTGTTCTTAGTATATCCTCATTTAGGAAGTAATGACCCCCTTATTCTTTACCAATTCTTCGTGTGAGCTGACTGATAGTGAGTGATACCGTATGCATGAAGAAAGGAGAAGGGATGCTTATGGGAGATTCCTTCCTAACAATCCTAATCCATTTCAACTAGTTGAATATCATAACCTACCAAGAGAAGAAAAGGAAGAAGATCCACACCCCTTTGCTGATGCATATCCTGATTTGACTAGCTCTGAAGTCTCCTATGAAGATCAAAATCAGCTTGAGAACCCCTTTGCTTTAGAATTGCATTAAGCAGGCATGGGTGATGCAAATAGGAACATACCTAACCAACTGGATTTTCCTTTCCCTATTTCCCATCAGAATGAAGTTGACAACATCAAGAACATTCCTGCATCAACACTCCCCAAGTTTTATGGACTTGTCACAAAAGATCCTGATACCTTTTTATTTGAGTTTGACATACTCTATAGGAGTTATGATTATACTACTGATGCCCATAGGCTTAAGCTATTTCCTACCACTTTGAAAGAGGCTGCATCAAGATGGTTCATGAGCCTAGGAAGAGATACCGTGGAAACTTGCGAAGATATGAAGACAAAATTTCTTGAGAAATACAAGGAATATTGCAGGGGAAGCGACATGAGAGGAGGTGACATTTTCAGGATGCAGCAAAAGGAAGATGAGAGCCTGAAAGATTACATTACAAGGTTTCTATTTTTCCTACAAAAATCTCCACACCATACACTTAATGAAAACTCACAAAAGTTATTTTCCTGAGAGGAATCAATGATAGCTGCATTGATGCCTTGGACCTCATGGGAGGAGGAGATATCTCCCAAGTTCCTTGGGAAGATATCAAGAAAATATGCCATAACTACTCTAGGAAAGCTTCAAAGAAAGGGAGAGCTTACCAATCCTCCATGGGTAAGTCAACTACCAGTGGAGTTTCAAGAATGGAGATTACTCATTTGCTGACATAATTCAAGCAAGATATTATAAATAATCTAGCTACTTAGCTAGATACACTTTAGGCCAAGAAGAAGCAAGAGGAGGTAGAGGCAATGTTGACAGAGTATTGCCCCCACTGCAGACAAAAGAAGGACTACAAATGTAAGATGGTAGCTAATCTTGAAAGCAAGCAGGTTCCACCTGAGTTCAAGCCAATCCAGATTGAAGAAGACCAAGTCTACTATGTTGCACAAAGGAAGCCTTGGGCTCCAAGACAAGGTATGCCACTAGATCCACTATCCTATGCTGGGCCATTTTTTAATTCCTATTCATCTGGTAACCAATGGCAGCCCCCATATCCACCCAGTTTGGAGGATATCCACCGCAGCCTTGGAGTAACCCTCCAAATTCTTGGCCTAATCATTAGAGTTCTCCATCCTAGTGGCAAAAACCTTTGGGGAATTGGCAACAATTTCAAGGGAATTGACAACCACCTCCAGGAAATTGGTAGCAAACAAATCAATGGAGAGGAGGACAACAATGGCCTACCCAGACAACCGGTTACATGCAACCACCTTCTCAGCCCCAGTAACCTGCTATAATGCCCCCACCTTCTAATCCAAGCTCAAATGCACCTAAACCTACTTAGTTACCAGCTCAACCCACACCCAATTCAAATGAAAAACCACAACAACATCCTGCATACTCTGTTGATTCAAATCAATTCCCTGCATATGCTGTGAGTGTAAGTGACATCCACTTGCGTTCAGGTACTACTCTACCAGACCCTTCCAAGCCCATTATCATTGAGCTTCTTGTGGAAGAGGAAGAGGAACCTCTAAATGATCCCATTCAACCAAGTGTACCTAAAAGTCCTGAATCAGCCCAAGTCAAACAGACTGAACAAGAACCACCATTTCCTCAGAGATTGGAAGTTGCCAAGAAGCAATGAGAAAAGGAGGATATGACTTTTGATATCTTGGATCAGCAATAAAGGATGTTCCAATCTACGACAAGGCAATCAAGGAGGCATGTCTCAAGAAACCAGGTAGGAAAAAGAAGGACCCAACTATAGTTCATGTGGTGGGACAACTAGCTGACATCATGCTGGGAAAAGTGACTATCCCCAAGTATAATGACCCAGATAGTCTTGTGGTAGCAGTTGTTATAAACGTGGTCCAAGTAAAGAATGCTCTGATTGATTTAGGGGCAACAATAAATGTAATGACCAAAGATATCCTGCAACAACTAAATATTGCAAGCATGAGATCTACTCCTACTATCCTGGAGCTTGCTGATAGTTCTACTGTTAAGCCTAACTATAGTGGATGATCTTGTGGTAGTTCTAGACTCTTGGGAGTACCCAAAAAAATTTATGATTCTCTCTTAAAGCTACATTAGGCGGGTATCCCATTATTCTTGGAAGGCCTTGGTTAGCAATTGCAGATGCATACATTGGATGTTGGTTAGGTGACATGGCCATTTCAGATGGGAGGAGCACTATTTTTGTTCTTTATCCACCTGCTCAGCCATCTCATGATGAAGATAATCCCGTATAGCCATATGTTGGTGAAGAGGTTGAGGAAGTTAACTCTGTGGTGCAACTTATGATGTTAAGAAGAAGCTCTTTCATGCAGCTCCAAGATGAGAATGAAGTATTGGATAACATTATTCAGAACCATTGTGAAGTGGAGGAAACATCATCTTCTCATTCTACTACTCCAGTCAAGACACTTCTGCCTGCTCTTCCTGCAACCACTGTTCTTGTAGACGTTCTTCCTACAACCACTATTCCTGTAGACAGACTTCCTGCAACAATAGGTATGTCCCATACATTGCTGCCATATGAACTAAAGGTGCCATGCATTAATGAAGAAACCATGATAAAGTTAACTACACAAGTATAGGTGTTAGAAGGAAAATATCTGAATGTTAATAGTAAATTGAATGAAGAACAATTGTTATTGGAAAACCTATTAAAGACCCATCATCATGCATTTGCGTGGGATGATCATGATATGAAGGGATTGGACCCTAAACTTTGTACACACATAATTTACATTAGAGATGATTGCACCCGAGTAGGACAACCACAAAGAAGAATTAACCCTGCACTAAGAAAGATTGTGAAAGGAGAACTGCATAAATTACTAGATGCAAGATTTATCTACCCCATTTCAGATAGTTAGTGGTTGTCTCTATTAGTGATTGTGCTCAAGAAAGGAGGGAAATGGTGAGTTTGTGTTGATTATAGGGAACTTAATGCTACCACCAAAAAGGACCACTTTCCCTTACCCTTCATTGATCAAGTTTTGGATACACTTGTAGGAAAGCAATACTTTTCTTTTCTAGATGGATTCAATGGCTACAACCAGATCCAAATTGCACTAGAGGACTAGGAGAAGACCACATTTACCTGTCCATGGGGGACCTATGCCTATTCGGTGCTCCCATTTGGCTTATGCAATGCACTTGCAACTTTTCAGAGGGCAGTCATTAGCATATTCTCAAACATTTCTCATGATTGCATGGAAATTTATATGGATGAATTTACCACTTATGGTGTTGATTTTAATCAAGCATTGGAAAATCTCAGGAGGGTCCTACAAAGATGTGAAGACCAAATTTTTTCCGTAAACAGTGAAAAGTGCTTCGTGATGATGCAGGAAGGTGTAGTTCTTGGCCACTACATCTCTCATAAGGGAATTCAAGTAGATCCTGCAAAGATTGAGGTAATCACAAATCTTCCCACACCTGCAAAACAAAATGATGTTAGGAGTTTCTTGGGTCATGCAGGATATTATAGGCGTTTCATCAAGGATTTCAGCAAGGTAGCAACACCATTGTATACTCTTCTCACTAAAGATGCTGAATTTCAGTGGACTAAAGCCTGTGACAAGGCATTTTCTGACTTGAAGGAAGCTTTGACCCATGCTCCTATACTCAAAAGGCCTAATTGGGAGCTTCCTTTCCACATGCATATTGATGCATTAGATTATGCCATAGGAGCAGTCTTAGGACAAAAAAAGGGAGTTATTGAAAATGGCATTTACTTTGTCAACAAAAAATTACAAGGAGTTGAATTCAATTATACAATGACAGAGAAAGAAATGCTAGCAGTAATCTATGCATTGAACAAATTCAGACATTACATAACATGCTACCAAATCTTTGTGCACACTAATCATGCAACCATTAGATATCTCATGAATAAACCTTTGATCATAGGTAGATTGGAAAAATGGTTATTGTTGATGCAAGAGTTTGATATAACCATTGTGGATAAGCCAGGGAAGACCAATGTTGCAGATTTTCTTTCAAGGATGACTACATCAGAAGACAATCAGCCCATAGATGACTCTTTTCCTAATGAGCATCTATTCTCCCTCAGTGTACAAACACCCTGGTATGCTGACATAGCCAATTATTTGGTCATAGGTAGAGTTCCTTCTCACTTCTCTCCAAAAGAGAAAAGGACACTCATTGAAAAATCTTTTCCTTTCTCTTGGATTGCTGGATGTTTGTTTTATACTGGACCAAACCATGTAATGAGGAGATGTGTGAGAGAAGATGAGACATATGACATTTTGCATGCATGTCACAACGAACCATGTGGAAGACACTTTGCAGCCAAGAGGACAACAATAAAGGTTTTGAACACAGGATATTACTGGCCAACACTCCACAAGGATGCATGGAGGTATACCAGAAAATGTGATAGATGTCAAAGAATGGACAAACCAACCAAATCTGATGAGATGCCATTGTGCCCTCAGGTAGTAATCATTCCCTTTGACAAGTGGGGATTGGATTTTTTGGGACCCATTGACCCTCCATCAAATGGTAAGTCTTATATATTGGTATGCACTGATTATGTGACAAAGTGGGTAGAAGTTAAGACCATGAACCACATGCAAGAGATAACAAGGTTGTAGAATTTCTTTATGAGGATATTTTCACAAGATATAGAGTCCCAAGAGAAATAGTGACTGATTAAGGAGCTCAATTCACATCAACCCTTGTTGCAACACTAGTTAATGAGTACAATATAAGGCACATGAAGTCTACTCCTTATCACCCCTAGGCTAATGGCCAAGTTGAGGTGACCAACAGAGAAATTGAAGTCATTCTGACCAAAACAGTAGCTATTCATAGAAAGGATTGGGAAAACAGATTACCATAAGTTGTTTGGGCCTATAGGAAAACCTGGAAAACAACTACAAGCTTCACTCCATTTGAGTTGTTGTATGGAAAGACGACTATGATTCCCATTGAATTTGAATATAAGACTCTGCAGACTGTTGTAGATTTGGGGATGAATATTTCTGAGGCACAAAAAGAAAGAATCACGCAGCTAAATGCTTTGGATGAGATAAGAAGAATAGCCCTACAACATACAAAAGTAGTGCAGAATCAGAGAATCAAGTGACACGAAAAATTTAGCTAGGACAAGAAATTCCAACCAGGAGATTGGGCCCTGCTCTATGACTCAAGATACTAGGACAATGCAGGAAAATTGCAGACAAGGTGGCTAGGACCATATGAAGTCGTTGAGGTCTTTCCTAATGGATCTATTCAACTTACTACCATTGAACTTGTTAGGTTCAAATTACTTGTCAATGGTCATTGCCTCAAATTATATCACAAGCCAGCTTCCAAAGAAGAGTTCCTGTAGCAATTCACCCAGCATTCAGCACCCGAGCTTCCTGCAGCTGAAGGAAGTGGACCTAGTGTCCCTCCTTCTGGCTAATTAAGGTACGTACTTCTCATAATAAAGACTTTCACTTACATGGAAGTACATTTCTTCATCCATCCACCCATCCACCCATCCATCACCACCTTTCTCTCTCTTCCATCACTTCATTCTACCTCATCACATTCCACTTCAATTTCATTAATTGCTCAATTTATTCTCTAAAAGGCAAATGACACTTTCTCCACAATTCTTGCAACAAATCCTCCACATTCAGGTATGTGTGCATTAATTGCTATCTTTTAATCATCCTTTAAGCGCATTCATTTAATCACTGTATGTTAGTATAGACGTTCACATAACATGTCATTATTCCCTGTCAAATCACCACTCCCATCTCGCATCTGTGGACACATGTCCAAATTTAGGTTGGGGGGGAAGAAAACATGCAAATATATTTCCCATGTGTCAATTTATGCTAGGCTACATCAGGAAATTTAAAATGAGCCAATTTGAAATCTGAGTGAGAGGACGACTTACATGTGTGAAGTGACATTAACTACAACCACCATTTCTTCCCATCATAATTCCCCTTTATCACTCCTTTTCTTGCCATTATTGACCTTGTCGTAATCTTGAGTTGCAAGCAAAAAGATGAAACAAAAGAAAAGGAAATTCAGTCGATATTGGCACTGGAAAATTAGCAGGTATTGTAGGAAAGTGAACTTGATTTTCAGATGGGAATTGCAGGAAAGAAATTGCAGAGCATTTTTTTGATTGCAGACAATGGGAGGTGGGTTAATTCGAAATGAACGCACAGTGCATGATGTTTTATTGCAGGATGCACAATTCCTGGCCGAATTTAGAAACTGTGGATGGTTAGATTACTTCCTGAAGTTGGATGGCTTTGATGAAAGCATTGCCCTTGAATTTGCCCAGAATTTTTTTGAAGGAAAAGCCACAGTAAAAGGGTTGGAAGTTGTGACAACTGAGGAAAGAATCGCAGAGGTCATAGGGTTACTGGCTGATGGCGAAAATTATCCTGCTTTTGGAGAGACGCTAGATTAGCCAGGGCTGAATTTACAGAGCTGAACGACCCCCCATTGAGCATTGATAAACAGGGTGCAAAGAGAATGTCTTTTCCTGAGCCATGGAAGCAGATAGCCTTTTATGTTATCAAATACATCACCTGTGAGGGTTGCTATTCAAATTTACATTCCGTGCACTTCAAACTTTTGAATCACATGAGGCACGAAAGGAGGATGAATGTGCCTAACGTGCTATACAATCTTCTCTGAATCATGGCGGTCGAAACCCAAAAAGGTAGGGATAATTCTATTTCCCACCATTGTCTGATTAAATTGCTAGTTGAAAAGTCTCTGCATGATGTATTTGGAATGACCTAGGAATAATTTATAAATGCTGATCAAATTAGACCTGAGCACTTGCAACCTAGGGATTTACCCCAACCCTGTAGGTCTAGCAGGAGATTGAGCACGAATGAAGCCCCTCTTGGCACTTCAACCTCTGGTGTTGGCTCTAGTGTGAATCTTCCTATAGCAGAAGAAACCATAGAAATTATTTCTTCTGGAACAGAGCACTCAGAAAAAGAATGCTCTTCATCAGATTCTGATGATGACATTCCACTTGAAACCCTGATGAAAACTAGGGCACAAAAGAGAGAAGTAGAAATGAGAAAAGGAAAGGCCAAAACACAACCTATAGAA
The DNA here is from genome assembly GCA_007258455.2 of Sequoia sempervirens. NCBI lineage: Eukaryota > Viridiplantae > Streptophyta > Pinopsida > Cupressales > Cupressaceae > Sequoia > Sequoia sempervirens. The sequence continues at coordinate 31,500,730 of VDFB02000020.1, forward strand.
AAAAAAGTGCCAAGTTCTAAGAAGAGGAAGGTTGACACTGTTCATCTTGCAGCCAAAGGAAAATGTGAGAGACCTCTTAGGAAATCAAGACTAGCTGGGCTTGCGATTGGTACACTTCCACAAGAAAGCCCTAAGCCTGGTGAGACATCACATGAGGACCCTAAAACTCCAATGGGGAAAGAGAATGTCGAAGAAGAAGATATGTTTGGGAGAACAACAAATATAAGATTGGACGATCTTGTTAACATTGCAGAAGAGTTTGAGGAAAATCAAGATTTTTTTGCAGTATGAGTAGAAAGTCTTGTAGCAAGAAGTTCTACAGCAACAACCAGAGCTAGAGCAGGAGTTCTTGTAGCCACAACAAAAACAAGAACGAGGGTCCCTACAACAAGAAGTGGAAGAAAAAATAATGTCCCTGCAGCCAAAGATAGTTGGACAACCCGAGTCCATGCAGATAGTGCCATATGAGGAGCCACCATCGACAAAAAGACTGGTAGGAATTCATAATCCTCCTGATTTTACAGTACATATGACAATTTTGAATTTATGGAAAGAAATACAAAGGAGGGAGGAAGAATGGAAAAAGGAAAAACAAAAATTGAAGGAAATTCAAAAGAAGGATGAGGAGATTGAAGATAAGGATGCATAAATTGCCACCCTAAAGCAGAGGGTGGATGATATGGAAACCTTGGCACCACAGATTTTGGAATGTAGGACCCCTCCAAGGGCCTATGCTCTGCTCCTGAAAGAGAAATATCTTTCTTTTAAGCTATCAAGGATTGCCTTAGGTTTGAATCTTTCTATTGACACCTTTATTAAATTTTTCAATGCTTATAGGATTGCCTCACCTGAAATGAAGAATTTGTTGTATGAGTTTTATTTGCATAATTATGCTATAACTCAAGACCAAGATTGGAACCTGTTATTGTATGCTGGGGATGACCAATTAAGGGCATTCATGTCTTGGGTACAAAATGAGATTAGTTGGGGACAACATGGGGTTATAAGCAATTGGAGTCTAACACCCCTCTGCCCATTAGGGATAAATCAAGCAACCCAAGGGATATTTACAGAGAATGACACAAAATGCTTCTCAAACCTAGCTATGGCAACATGATTATGCCTTGGATTGAGGCAGTTTATAGTGAGTATGAGGTAAAGATAGTAGCAAAGGAGGAAACTATGAGAAGATGTCTATCACAAAGATGGAATAGCCTAACTGATGAGATGAAGCAAGCTGAGCCTCATTCCATCCACAATTATGCTGCAACACTAAAAATGATTGATAGGTATATTCAGATTGGGAGAACATAGGGGCGATCGTGGCTTCCCTTGACTTTCCAACCACCCATGCTCATGTGGCCCGTGCCAAACTTCAGATTCTACCAGTATGACATTGCTGCATAAAAACATAGATGGAACAGACTTGATAGATTAGGAGGATTCTATTGGGATCCTGATTCACACACAACAACCATTGATGTTGGAAAGCTATCAATTAAAAATTTTAGAGCCTTGACCAAGCAGAAGAACAACCCTTCCCCTGTTGGAGGAACAACAAAACGTTAGGTTGGGGGGAGTGATGAGCCTAGTTTTTGGTCCAATTTTGGGTAGAATCTATAATTTATTTGCTAGCATTTGTCATGGACTTTGATGTTAAATGTTGATATTTTCATAATGTTTCCCTCAAACTATAGACATTGGACTTAAGTCCTATCTCTGCAAATTTGAATGACATTTAACATATTATGTGGATTATCTATATTGATTTTGCATGTGGTTAATGAATGTTCCTTAAGGTGGTTATATATGTGCAGTTATTGTGTGTACTGACATTGCCATGTAGATTTAATATGCTAAGTTGAGGAAGACACCGCCAGCTGGGCATGCACCATAACGTCCAACAAAGGAATTGCTCAAAGTCAAAGGAGGTCGACGATAGAAGATTCTTCATGCAACTGAATGTAACCGCCTTATAGTGGACTTTAATGATTGAGCATGCACGGGTGTTATTGTTGTGCTGGATCTACATTTGGACTTGCATGTCTAACCAGATTCCATGCACACATAACCACCATCGCTCCATTTTCCCTAAATGGCATCCTCCTAGTCGTGGAGTTGACTGCCTTGTTTAGCTAATAGTATAAATAAAGATCGGATGCTCCTTCCTTAGGAGGTTGCACAATTTGATATTGTACTTGCACTCTTAATTTTTCAGCAATGCAAATACATTACTCTTTTGTACTCATGATCTACAGTGAATAAAATAAAGTTATGAGTTCGAGCATCTGAGTTCTCATTAGTTTTAGAGGATACTTATCCAAGGGGGCCCACTTGGTGAGTAATCTATCTTCTTAGTTTAGTTTTAGTTTAGTATTACTTATTGTTCAGTAATTAGTTAGAAATCTGGCACCGACTGTTCCTGCAGCCACTATAATTCCATTCTGTGACTGTTCCTACAACCAAAGCAGATAGAGTAATGCCTTGTTTGTTGCTTAGATTTTTATTTCCGTTATGCATTTTAGTTTGATGTAGTTGTTGATTGATGATTCATATTTATGGTATTCCCTTCTAAGCAATTTACTTTGAACATTGTGTGTTCCTTAGCTATAAAATGAAATGGCTACTTTGAGTTCTTAGTGCACATACTGTGCTGACCCATTTCAAGTTCATGTCCCTGGGTTGACAAGTTAAATGCACCTTCATGATGATTGAAATAGCTATTCAGGTTAGATGTCCAATCTCTGAATCATGGCTATAAGGGCTTAGTTATTAAATCATTGTAGGAGGCCAACACAAATACCATACCAAAATACCAGATCAAACACTGTCTTAAACTTGCAGTCAGAACATAGTGACATCAATGACAACACAAAACTTTAGAGATAGTCAATCTTCTTTATTTTTTCAACAATCTCCCCCTTTGTTATTGATGGCAACATGTAAAAAATTCTCCTTCAAACTCTCCCCATACTCTGCTCTAACTCTCTCCATACGCTAATTCTTTCCCCCTTTGACATCAATGGAAAAGGGCAGCTAAAAAAAATGATATAAACAAAGGTTTAAACATGGTGACATCAAAAAGACTACCAACCATCCAAAAGTTTCAATCAACTTCTTTTTCTTTTTTTTCTTCTTTTCCACAACAAAAACAACAAAAATGTAATAGTCAAGATTCAAGTAAAAATGACACTCTTCACCTGAAACACTTTCTTGTATCTTTCCTCAAGACTGGACACAATTTATTCCAGTTAAATGTAGTTGAATCCATTCTTGTGCAGATGCTTTCCAATAATCCTAATGGAGTAAAAAACGGTGACCAATATGAACTCTGTCTTTCAACATCTTCTGCGTCAGAAAGTATTCTAAAAAGATGTTCTAATCAGACCTCAACAATCTCCTTAAGAAACCAGAAGGTTTTTATCACATCATCTCTCTGTCTTTGTATAACAACCAGTTCAACTTGTAGTTCACCAACTCTCAATCTTGTTGGAAACTTGCAGCCAATTAAAGATAATTTCCACATAACCCATAAAGAAATCTATGCATCTAAGTATTCAGAATCCACATGCAAGAGAATAGACAACATACCCATGAAAATATGACACAAGATATACCCTGGGAAAACCCTCAAGAGGGAAAAAAACCTAGCCTCCAAAAGCATCCATCTTTCATGTATTATTCAGCAGTAAAGATTACAATACATCTTCAAAGTCTCCATGAACACCATTGAAGCAACAAGCTCTCTCCAAGCAATCCATGCGAACAAGCATGCAACCACACATCATGTGCCATGCTTCAAACCCTCACAAATGCTAACCCGAGCTAAACATGCAAAATTGCATCTCTTACAATAACTACCTTTGTGGTTGCTTTTATAGAAGCAAGCTCCCACAAAACCACTAAGTGGTATTACACAAAACTATGTGACAATAACTATGAGATTACAAACCATGTCCCCTTATTTAATATTGGGTGTTTTATTTATTATTTCCCCAATATTAAATAATTACATTTTATCAATTTAACTTATGTACCAATGTTACATGCAACATTAAGTGGCCCCAAGAATAATTACATTAAATACATAATGCAAGGTGTACAACACACCTTTTCCCAACATTCTCCCACTTGTTGTATACATTGCATAAGGGGAACAAGTAACCTCAAAACATGAATCAAATGAACAATCCATATAGCCACATATACTATCATGGAATCAAAATGCTCCATGTGCTCCATCAAGATACCTATAACAAGAATCAAAGTGACCACCATCCCAAACATGAATGCTCTCATCCTCCATCATGCCAATGCACAAAGATAAGAAGCCATCCAATAGAGAAACCACTCAATCTGTTACAACGAAGCATAAGTCCTGCTCAATTGATATCCCAAACACATAAACTCAATCCAAAAGTATCAATATGCACCAGTAGCTATCAAGATATACAAACCAAAATCTGAAATAACACCCACAGTAAGTGCCAATTCATACAACTATCCATACCTCCAAGGTATACTAAACATAGTAAACTCATGCCATAAACATATACACCCATAAACTGCAATCATAAACTCCATGTGCAAAACCTGTCCAAGAATGACATACACATCCAAGAGCTCCCACTGCATGGGTAATGCAAATTTGAAAAAGATCAAGGCATACCAAGTCTACCAATAGCATCATATAGAAAGTGTAAACTACATCATGTAGTAACAAGGAATCATCCACAATGATATCCAAACCTGTATATCAATCACCTGTAAGAAAAATCTCCTACATACACCTCTAAAAGCCAACTGTGTCAAGTATGATCTCCTCCACAACACCCCAAAAGAAAAGCCATAACAATACCCAACTGTTCAATCTCCAAGATCAAACATAACATATGTATTATGTAATCAACATGGATGTAAGCCTCTCATAACCAAAGCAAATCAAACTAAATCCATTCCCAATGAAGGAAATAAGCCCATTACATTTCCTAAACTCAAAATCAATGAGTGTAATCACAATGCATAAGGAGATAAACATGCCACCACTCCTCAAATGAACCCTCCAAAACCATATATCCATAGCTCAAGATCCTTATGCATGAGAAGATAAAACATAAACATAAAGCACCTGAAAGAAACAATGGGCAATACCTCTCAAGTGAAACTACCAAGTAGACCAAGAGTGAGGAATGAGAATGCTCCTCCAAGACATCCAAGTCATCATGACTCATCCAAAAACACTCTCCTCATAGGTCCATGTTGAACTCATGTCCAACCAAGGTGAAGGCTCCTCAGACTTCCTGTTGAAATCTCATCAAGAGTAACCATCACAACATATGTCTCTTATCACAAGAGAACTCAAGCCTCAC